>CM035794.1:30166378-30556378 GCA_020466265.1 Siphamia tubifer | reverse complement strand
TTTACGAGACAAATATTGAGTGGTGGTTTGTTTCATGTCACAAATAGATGCAGGTTTTCCTGTTAAACTGCTGACAAGGCAGCAGTAACTGATACCCATCTAATGAAATAATCCTGATTTGTGCAATTTCCAAAACACAGCACACTGTGGACACTGTAACACAGAACAATCTGTTTGGACAGTTCCCCAGAAATTCCATTATCAGTACACATCCAGAAATGATTGTGGGGAGGGTGGACAGTGGGTGTTGGAGGCGGAGACTTGTTATGAAAATCAAGTGGATGGTGGCCCCCAGCTGAGGCTGTCTGGCAAAGGATCAGTCTCATTCCTCTTCGGTCGGAGGCTCCTTTTCTCTGACCCGTCAGTCCTGACGTCTCAGGGAACTGACGCAAGAAATGCAGCTTTAAAAACAGCCTCTGGTCCTGCTGGTGAGAACTGGGCTAAGGAAGCTTGTCGCACACATTCTCAGACACACACATACACAAAAAAAAGCATGCACTGGCAGACAGACTCACTGTACCATCTTGCATTTCAATTGAGAGCAAAAGATACTGTACATTGGCAGGGGGTGTTCGCTTTGTCATAGGTCGTTGCTTGATGTTAAAAAGAAAAGATTAAGATGATTCCAATGTATTAAGTGTCTCAAACAGATGTACTACAAGTGGTGTGGAATTGAATCACACCTTTGAAGTAGTCATTGTGATGGTTGTAAAAGAAGATGTACTCTCAGTATAAGAGACCATATCATTCACCTGAGAGAGTGAATGGCACATGACGCACTGTTAGTACGTCTGTTTCTTCTGAGTAGGGTAAAAAAAAAAAAAAAGCCCTCGAGCCAACAATCTATTTAGAGGCTCACATCAGGGGCTATTTCATTATTAAAGCTGCACTTTATTCAAGTTGTTTGCACACTTGTCTGGCTGTACATGACAAGGTTTTATTTTTGTATTTTTTTTTTTTTTACAGGAATAACTGATCCACTGTTTCCATGCTTGTGGCACTATGGTTCACCAGTCACCTCAGGCATAGAAACTCATCACATCCTGTTTTTCCTATGCCAGCGAGGTTGGACAATGCGGGCGCATCTCACCCCTGTGTTTTTCTTCGGGGTGGAATCTTGTTGGATGATAGATGAGGCAGTGTCCGTCTGTTTCCCTCTGATGTTTGGGCTCTGGATTATCCCTCAGCTCAGTGTGGTTGTTTTTGGTGGATTCTGTTCTAATCTCATGTGCTTCTGTCACACTGCGATGAAAGACAGCCTGTTGGTATTGGCTTAATGCTGAGACTGACTCATGGGCACAGGTGCACCATGAGAGAGGAAAGGTCACACTACAGCCTTACTGTGTATTTGCACTCAATAATAAAACTTAGCAATGCAAATAATACACATACATATAATAGGTGTCAATCCAAGGAATGTTCTATAACAAATTAAAACCTTTTATCTGACTAACAGGACTTAAATCTAATGAACATCTCATTATGCCTCAAGCAGAAAATTCAAACTATTTTCAATCTGTAAAACCTGATTTTATCAATTATAGATACCTGCCATCTTCCCTAATCCTTAAAAAGGGTGGAGGTTTTTAAAAACAAACCACTCACTGTCTTCTTTGTTGTAGGTTTTTCCAACCCTGACAGCTTTACCTTTGCAGTTAAGCTGTTTGTGATTAACATGTCTTCATGTTCTATATGTAGGATTTACTTTAAAACAACAATTGTCATGACAAAAATGTAAGCAAAACCTACATCACAAAGCAAGACATGTCTTTTGACAAAATGCCTACCTTTTGAATTGTCTATTATTACATGCACCTACAGTGTGTAATCATACTGTATACACTTGGCAGCAATGGCATGTTTGCCAACAGCTGCATGCCGCAGGTGTGTTTGGGGACTCCTGACAGTCAGATTAGTTTAGTCTTAGATTAGTCTATTCCTACATTCATAAACTGTTAATAATTAAAATTATCTGACTTCTTATTCAGTTTTGTCTTAAGCCCAGGGTCTGCACCTCCAGAGTTAATTCAAAAACAACTTTACAATTGAACATGCAATATTTAATAAAGTGTGCAGGGGCAGGTTTATATCTAGTTTATGTTTCACTAAATTTCCTTGGAAATTATATTATACATACATACACACACACACACACACACACACACACACACATATATATATATATATATATATATATATATATATATATATATATATATAATGATATTTTTAAGTTAAAATTATTGTAATTGTTACTTAATTCCATAAACATAATCCCATTATTTAGCTAACCTGGTTGTGCTCAATGTAATACACTTATTTCATAACCTGCTGTGCCACAGTGTGAAGCCTTTAATTTTACCTGACAATTCCTATATTTTACGCTCAGTCAAAGAACACATTTCGAGAACAGCCACTGAGCATTACCCCTCAGAACATACAATATTTCAAGCTGTGTGTGGGGGTTGAAACTTGGAGGGGGGTTCTACCTGCTGTGGTGCAATGGGTAAATAGTGGGTCCAGTGGTGGTTGGTGGCCCACAGTGTTCAGTGGTTTTCTGGGGATTCGCCTCTCTGGGGAGTGTTGCTGAAGAGGAGGGGATTACCTCAATCCTCTCTCCCTGCTTTACTCCTTCCAACTCGACACTTCAGATTCAAACAAAAGCTCAGGGACTGTGGGCCTCAGGCCCCTGGCGCGCTGCTAATCCCATTCCAGCTGGACAACAATCCGTCTGGCCAGTGGCCCCTGTGGGGCTGTAAGCCCCCAATAAGAGGTTTGGAGAAGAAGTCAGACAGCTCGTCAAGGATGAGGACTTAATTAGCCATGCAAAGTCAAACTGGCTAATTGAAAAGATTCAACCTGAGTGCTGCCACAGGAACAGAAGAGAGCATTTTCTGCATTTTTCTGAGTTCAAGGTGTTCTGCTGCCAAGTGGAGAAAAATGCCAGGGATGAGGTTCCCCTGCTGCTTTCGAGCTGGCAAGAGGAAAAAAGCGGAATGCTTGTAAGGTTAATTGGGCTGGACACAGTGCCAAGATAAAGTATGGCTGAACATGTCTTGAAGTGTTTTTTTTTTCTTTCTGGATCTGAGCTTAATCTTGCATGACAGGCTTTATTGGCAGGGTCAGAAGTGTGGATCTGGGAGTGGTTCTACAACACAGTTTAGTGGACCCCTCAAGATTACAAAAAAAAGTCTGAGTATGTAAATTTGTGACAACATTCCTGTTTGCATGTATGACTGTCTGTACAAACATATGTGTGATTGTGTCAGGCCAAGAGTGTGCCAATAAACCCTCAAGTATGCTTGAGGTAAGGCCGATCACTCTGTTAAGTTTGTGTACCTAGGCTGAGATGATGTCAAAACTCAGTCAGCACTCAAAGGGTAGACAAAGCACACACACCTCAACCGAAATAAAACAGAAACTCTCCTGACCCTGTCTCTCTCCACTCTCCATCAACACTCTGTTTAAGCATGCCATTGCCGCTCCAGCATAATGTGTTTAGAAATGTTGCACTCCTTCAACCTCTCTGACTCTGTAATGCATTTTGCTACACGACCCCCATCTCTCTTATCCGTAATATGTTTGAATACACTGCCTCTCCCAAAACACAGCGTGTTTAAAGAATGCCATACTCTGCCTCTCAAGCTCAATCACTGTAAAGACTGTGAGAGCACACGGTACCTCTCTTTGTATAATTTGTTTGACAATGCAAGCCTTTCTGACGCCACTTACATTTAATGTGTTTGAGTATTCACAGCATTACACTCACCCTCATACACACATTCATATACTGTAGTACAGCATGTTGCCATTTTTAGAAGATAATGCTTATGTTTTAAAATAATGCTTTGTTTTTACAGAATAATGGCATAACAACACAATTGTGATTAAAATGACACTAAATTTGAGAGTAGAACTCAATAAACAAAAGAAGAAATACTGCAGCTGCAAAAATTATATTAACTGCCATATTAAAGCATGTCAGTCCAAATAATATCATGTTTTTCTTATGCAAACTTCTTTTCCATTGTGTTTAATTAGGATCCAGCACAAGTGATTCTCCTGCTAAGTACGCCATGAACATAGGAAACTGGAAACTGATACCTGATCAAAGCAATGCTATAAATCAGGGGTGTCAAACTGCGGTCCTCAAGGGCCAGTGTCCTGCATGTTTTAGATATTTTCCTCTTCCATCACGCCCTGGAAACCATTCCATTATTCCACTATCTTCTGCAGAGATGATGATGAAGAGCTGATGATTAACTTGCCATGATGCCATCTTGAATGAATGGTTTAGTGTAAAATTTTAGAAAAATTCAACCGTTCTTTTTTTTTTTTTTTTTACACTGCTTTATGGAAAATGGACTGTACTTATATAGCACATTTTATACACCTGTGTGTGCCCACATTTACCCATTCATACACACACTCATACACCACGCCTGACCCTACTGGGAGCAACTTAGGGTTCAGTGTCTTGCCCAAGGACACTTCAACATGTGGACAGTCAGAGCCCGGACGCAACCCGCCAACCCTTCAATCAGTGGACAACCCACTCTACCAACTGAGCCACAACCACCCTTTACTGGAGGGGTCTCAAACTCTGGTCCTCGGGGGCCGGTGGGTGTCCTGCATGTTTTAGATATTTCCCTCTTTCCCGTGATTCAGTTTAACCCTTTAAGTCCTGAGACTGTAGCAGTTCCACATAAAAAAAAAAAACAATTACACTAAGCAACAAAATTAACAAAAAAAAACAAAAACAGCCAAAGTCATCAATAAAATGAACAAAAATGAAGAGTAAACCAACATAATAATTTGTAACATGAACAAAGTAAGACAAAAATGGAGCAAAATTAAAGGAAAAATAATTAAATAAAAACAAAATATAAAAAATTTCAACAAAATTAAGCAATACTATGAATAAATATTTGCAAAATTATAAGTAATATGGAAAACTATTATTGAAATTTTGTCCCAGCAGTTTTAATTTTGCCTTTTTTTTTAATTAGTTGCATTTTGACTCAATAAAAACAGTAAGAAAAAAGGAAAACAATGAATTTTTAGGAATATTTAAACTAAACCATTCATTCATAATACATCAGTTCGGACACTTAAGAGTTAATAATCAGCTCATCATTCTCTGCAGAACCTGTTAATGTTGTAATGACTTTGAGGTGTAATGGAAGAAGGAATTATCTAATAATTCCTTTTTTTTTTGCACATTTTTCCATGTGTCCATTATGTGGAACTGCTAAAGTCTCAGGAGTTAAAGGGTTAAACTGAATCATGTGAAAGAGGGAAATATCTAAAACATGCAGGACACCGGCCCTCGAGGACCGGAGTTTGAGACCGCTGCTTTACTGAGTTTTGTTCATGGAACAGGTGTCAAAATGTAACTGATTTAGAAAAAGGCTAAATTAAAACTGCTGGGATTTTTTGCAAATTTTCCCATGTTATTTATAATTTTGCAAATATGTATTAGTTTTTGCTCATTTCGTTGCTCATTGCTTATTTTTCTACATTTTCCTTTTTATATTATTATTTTTTCTTTAATTTTGCTCCATACTTTCTTCATGTTGCTAAGTATTTTGTCAGTTTATGATTCACTTTTGTTCATTTTATTGATGACTTTGGCCATTTTTGTTCACTTCGTTGCTTATTTGAATTCTTACTGCTAAAGTTTCAGGAGTTAAAGGGTTAAACTGAATCATGTGGGAGAGAGAAATATCTAAAACATGTATCACACCGGCCCTGGAGGACTGGAGTTTGACACCTATGCTATAAATCCTTATATTTCTTAACTTTAACTTTTTATTTTGTCAAGTTACATGTTTCTTTCAGTCAATCTTGCTTTGTTTTAAAATCCACAGTTCCATCTACATCTTTCCTTCTTCTGGGCTCCCGTTACCTTAAAATAAACCCTGTACTGACCCAAAACTATAGCAACTGGTCACCTGCAGCTATGATGCTAATGGTCTTCATGGGGTGACGACACTGTTCACAACATGGTCATAAGGGATTAGTGCAGCTCTCTGCACATGGGCCCATCACTCATGTGTGTGGACAGCTGAGAGTAAAGCAGACTGAACCAAAATTATTAGAAGTCTTATAAGTTTAAGTGCTAATTTGAGGGATCTTCCTCTTTGTTTTTCTATTTAACGCAGTGAATTTAAAAGACAAGGAAAACATCGAGAAGCTTTATTCTTTGTGTCTTTTTTCTTTAGTTACTTCTGCAACCTATTGCAAGAATTAGAACATATCCCATTCACATGTACAAATAATCCATTGGCACAGTTTGTTATCATCACAGTAATCTCTAGTCTGTTTAATATCAAATCCAATGCTTCTGGAATCAGCTGAAATAACACCGCTGGTGTTTCAAGCAATTAACCTTTTCCACCGTGTAAATGGCTTGGGGGGAGAAAAAGGAACTCGAGTGGGAATGAATGTCTGCCTGTGCTCTTCATCCACTCAGGAAGAATACATGGCACGTTTCAGAGAGGCCCCAGCTGAGACAGGATTTGGGCGAGAACCACACATGTATTTGTGTGTATATGTGTTGAAGGGTGGGAGACAAATGCAAAAGAAATCAGTGTGGTCTTGAAAGCACTGTATGGAGTTCATTTAATGGGGGGAGGGGAGTGATGTGTGAAAGCTGATGGTTGTGGGGGAGAAAGGGAGGTAAGACATTAATAAAAACCAAATCAGTCAGGCTTGACATAAACACCCCTTTGTTCTTTAATGTGATGGCAGCAGCCACACAGTCGGCAACCTGATACATCATGCACAGCACTGCTTGAAAATCCCCCCTGCCCTCCATCCTCTTTCTATAGCTGCACGAAGACCACATATACTCACAGCTTTTTTTTTGTTTTTCGTCAACTCTGTTTCTCTCACACACACACACACACATACACACACTTTGTGGTGTAATATCCCCTCCACCTCTATCCCCTACCTAGAAGGCTAATACCCAGGGCTTGATAATAGAGCACTGTGTCTGATTCGTGGAAGGAGCCATGAAATTACCTTCCTATACATCAAGGGCTATAGCATAAAGCTTCACCTCAATCACCAAGAGAAGAAGGCGTATTGTAAGAAGCCAAAGCTTTTACCAAAGTAAGTGATCCTACTTAGAAAAAAGGAAGATGATAAGGACTGATATCCCTGAACAGATCGACTGTTGCCTGGAGTTAGAGCTTTTCAAAAATCCAGGTCAAGCCCTGTCTGTGTCTTTGAGATCTCAGAGGAAACTCTTGAGTGAGTGATTATATATTAACCCCCAAGTGCAAAAGAAGCTTCAGCCAAATGTTAAGAGACGTGTAAAGAAGGGTAAGCTTTCAATTGGTTTCAGTTGGGTTTATCTTCCTATTGTGTTTCTGGAAGTTATAGTTGATTGTTTTGAGGCTACGAAACCTGGCAAGAACAAATTGCTGCTATGCTTCTTTCAAATGATTCAACAGCATGTTGAATTAAAACAGTGGCGTTCACTGACCCTCAGCGCTACAGGTAAAGAGGGTCACACTTTGCTTTTTGCCTGAAAGGTCTCTAATGGCCAGAGGTCAGTAAGTCATGTTTGTCCTGCCTGAATTGGATAACAATAGTGCAGGGTGGCGATGGACAGAGGCAGGCAGGTAGACAGATAATTAGATGGATGAGTAGACAGGGAGCTGAATCTTATCAGCAAGGAACAACAGGGATGCCAGCAATACTGGATCGCTATGTCCTAGACTCTTTGTTAGATCTGTAGAGACAAACATGTAATGGTTTGTCCCACATTCACAGCGCAACTAAACAATGCTTGAATGCATATGTAATTAGTTACTTAGATTATATCACTTTCATTTAAACTTTAGTTTAAGTTTAGTGAAGAGAGGATATTGGTTCAAAATTGTGAAGGACTGAGGCTGTGTTTTTTTTTTATCCCCTATAAAATTAAATTAAAACAATTACATTAACAATAGTTAAGTTTTGATTTTCTGTGAGTGAAAATTTTTATTCTCCTCTTGGTCATCAAGACTGGATCATATTTTAGTAGAACATGATAATTTAGTCCACAGAGGGCTGCCATGTTTTTTTGAAGGTTTTTTTTTTTTTGCATTAACAGAGACAGGCCATCATTTATTTAATTTCATGGAGGAGGATGAATGAACTAAGAGGGTGAGCCAAGGCCACAGAGTGGAAGTTATTCATGTCTCTTAGGGCTATGATGTCTAAATAATGTTGAATTTTTTTATCAGAAAAACAAACTTTTAAGCTACCAATTCTCATTCAGATATAATCATTTATATTAGACAATGAAATAAGTGACACAGTCATTTTAAGCAGAATTTAGGAGATTAGTGATGGAACCTAGACTAGGAATGTTATATGTCAATAGATTCAGGAGTTTATCTCTTTGCCGATTATAATTATATGAAACTGTAAAATATGTTTTCCACCTCTGTGATGAGAAAAAGTCAAATCACATTTGCTCATACATCAGGAAAGGCAGACATCAAGACTTATGATAAGAATTAATGGCTGATCAAACTGCAGTATAAAAGTTCAAATAAATGTTTTGTTAATTACCAGGGAAAAAACAATAAATCCATCAGTGGCTGCATTGGAAAATGGCTTTAGTAGGTTTGATGAGTTCTGGTGTACCGACACGTTTCTGTCCCGTATCGATCAGGGACTTCCATTAACACTGAGTGATGGCTGTTCGAGGGAGGTCGATCCCAAACTAGGACTGACATTGACCCAGTTCGCTGCCTGCCTGTGTCCTGTGTCTACTAAAGTCCACCATCACTGTCATTGATAGTCAAAGCCCCCGGTGAAACAATACATCTGAATTGATTTTAAGATTGCACATGTGACGTATTACTTGTGGGGGCATTGAACCTCATCCGAAAACTAACATCCATCACTGTGATGCCTGTTTTATCAATTCTAGATTATTGTTCAATTAAAGCTCAGCAATTTTTCACTAAACTATTTTAGACGGTTATATAGTACGTTATTGTTTTCAGATGTAAAAAATGTAAGTAACTGAAGTGATGAAAGCTAAAACACGAACACTAAAAACTTTGATGACATAAAAATACATAGAATTGGTCTGAGTTGAATTTTATTTTAGGTCTATTTTGTATCAGTTCAGTAATCCACACACTATCATGTGACAGTCTATGCAAAGTTTACCTATATCTTTTATGCTCAGCAAAACCCTCCATCTTTCCTTCCTCCCAGGGGAGTCACTCTAAAAGACAAGACCAATTTTCTGCTAATTGGGCCTCAGGAAATTGCTTCTCGTTTTAATTTACTGCTGGACAGCCATGAAGACATGTGAGCTACTGCTGCACTTTCTCTCTGCCTCCCTCCCTTTCTTCTTTACAGTGGAAGTGTGAGGAAGAGTGAGCTCCACAGCACTGTGCCTTCTCCCTCTCTCTCCCACCAGATGAAATGAAATAGTATGAACACAGACTGTTGTTGAGTCAAAAGGTTAACTCACCGTGATACCCAGATGTATTAAATATGACACGGTCCAGGTTTCCAGGTCAACTACGCAGTAATACACAGTCATACTAAAAGTTTCAAGTGGAAAATGAGCCTGAGAAGAGAGGTACTATATGGCAGGATCACATATGTAGTGTTAAATAGCACTGCTATTTTAACAAATACACACAGTCACAATATTGGCCACATCACTACAGCATGTTGTACCTACTATTCAAACAGGAACTACACTCAGTGGAAAGTGTATTAACCTTTGCTATCAGGTGATGACAGGCCGGACAGTGACATCACCAGGATCAAATGACGATATCTGACAAAATGCATTGCCTTGAGGATTGCCTAGATAAGATTAATTACCATATAGTGAGAAAAATAATATAATAACCATAACATTAGTGACGAGGACTACGCTGTTAACAATTACTGGACAAATATCAGGGGAAATTTACACCATGCTTAGATTTCAAACACTGATCGTAATGGTTTGGTGTGACAGGTGTTACTGCCTCAGTTGTTCTTACAAGGCTGGAGAGCTGAATTTAAAATTGCTTAGCCTGTAAAATCTATCCAAAATAGATTGGACCCATTTTTCCTGCATGCTTTAAAGAGAAGAAACAGGAACTGGAAATCTGAAAAATTTATTTTGAGTCAATGTTCCTTTTAAACACAAAACATTTTTCACTATGAGGTGATTATAAATCACAAGGAAAGGAAAAATTCCTTTATTTTAAACAGCCCAACAGAAAAATGCTACTCTGGTCTCATCTTCCCCTCTCTTTTATTTATATTGTGCTTTTCTGCCAACAACTAGAATGTACAATTCTATTGTTTTGGTGTTTTTGGCCAACATAAGCAAAGTCAGAAAAATTGGTATGACAGCTGTGTGGCTTACCACTGTTCTGACAACTCATAAACTATGAGGATAATGTCACTGCATTTTAGTGGTTTCATTTAGACACATTTGAGATCATTTAAAATTGTGATGAAATTGCTCCACAAATTGATCATGGTGTGGCTTAATGCCATGACACATGAATAGAGTAACATTAAGTTTACTGCCCAATTCTGGAACTGATGGAGTTTGTGGCTGAAACATTTGGGACAACCACGAGGCAGCCTTGAGGCAGCCCTGAAAAACACACACACACACACACACACAGACACACACACACAGCAATATCAGTGGATCCAACCTTGGCTGACATTCATAGCAACACATCCGTGGCCCCTCAGGGCCCACTATGACCCACACTCTGGGTTCATCTGCATTTACAGATCAATACACTTGCATGTTTTAGCACAGAATCCCTCAATCCCTGCCTATCAATACTGACATGCAACTATTGCCAAACATCCATCAGGCAAACTGACATGCTTTAAACTCCAGCACAATCATCCATCAGTGCTGGACTTTTATAAATCTAACAACCTAATATGAATCAATAAGTCATGTTTCTAAACAGTCACTGGTATCGATATTCAAAGACAACTACGACCTCCATTCAAGGACCTCAAAAACAATCAAAACAAAGTCACTGTTGTGTAGAAGGATGCTCTTTCTACTATTGATGTACTGTAAGCCACTGTAAGAAAGCAGGAAATTAGTTTAGCATGACCTATAATTGCATTCATTGATCCTTTTTATGCAGTGATTGCAGTGAATATATGCATCCCCAGCAACAACACGACTGATATGTTCACTGTGTTCAATAAGCTATGTATTTTGTTTTTCATCCATGACAATGAAGGACTGAATGACCTGTGGAACTATACATCAGTATGAGAATATAAAGAATACAGAAAGCAAAAGGAGAAGGACAAAATGACCAAACAGCTATAACACCACCACCTCACACAGCACTAAATTAAAAGTACTCCTTTGTTTTTGCTCGGTCTACAAAACACACACAGAAAAATCCACATACGTCCATACACATACTGCACACTCATTACATCCACCCTGCTGCCTGATGGCTGTTTGACAACTTAACACCTTCAACTTACTTTCACACTTTCCAAACTTCCTAACTGCCCAGCCTCTGTACACAGAGGAGCTTATTCACTCAAATCCTCAGAGGAAACAAACAGCCCTGCAAAACCTGTCTTCACTAAATCTGCAATATCTTATCAGCTTCAACTTCAACCACGCTCATACTTTAATTGTTCATATACTGGCCAAATAGTTCTTTTCAAAAGTTGTTCCCAATAAAAATAAAAACTTTCCCCCCCTAAGTCAACAGGGGCTCTGTTGTGACTAAAATCTCGATCCATCGTGCAGATAGGTATGTGTCCCTTGAGGGGACTGGAGCACTCTGTGGCTGTTGTAATAAAGTAGACCTATCAGTCAGGACAGAGCAGACTTATTACTGTCTGTGTGGCCTCCTAATGCTTTACACACTCTGTAAACCTCCTGCTGATTCTGCTCACTGTGCAATAACACCACTGGTTAAAACATGGGTTTAGAAACGGTGGGAGGCAAACACCAGGGTTACAGCACAGAACAAGAGTAAAACATATTTATGACCTAAAACAGATAAGGACAAATTCAATAGTTCTTACATTAACAAATGAAATGACTTTGCAGCAACACATGGTATATTGATTAGACTTCCTGCTTGTCTATAAGTCTATCTCTGGTCATCTGTGACATGTTGGTCCCATGTGAACCATCTCGGACCCTGGGAACCTCAGGGTCAGGCCTTTTGTTGGAGCCCACAGTCAGGGTGAAGCTGCGTTTAAGTTCCATGCAGCTGTGGAACAGTCTTTCTGATGGTGTCACAGAGGCTTTGACTCTGACAGTGTTTAAATCCAGGCTGAAAATGGTTCTGTTTAACTGTGCATATAACAACTGAAAGGGTTGTATGTGTACTCTTCTCTTCTACTTTATTTTAACTGATTGATATTCATGTTCTATTGATTGTGACTTAACTGTAATTGTGTGCATTTCACCCATCTCTTTTTCTGTTTTTGTAAATTGTCCTGTGTATGAATTGTGTTATACAAATAAACCTTGCTTTCTTGGGAAGAGTAGTGAATCATGGTAATAAAACATGTTCATAATTCTGAATTACTTGAAGCTCTAATTCGTCACTTTGTTCTCATTTTGTTTTTACTTCAGATGATTAATTAACTAGAAGGACAATGGCCAAAAATATTCTGCAAACAAAGGAAAATAAAACAATGTACTGCACTGCGGTCAGTACTCAAAGACCAGAGCTGCAGCAACACACAAGGACACTTACCAAGGATGCAGCAGCACTACAATGGTGACTGGGAATATTTTTTTCTTATTATTTTTCAACACCCATCCAGTGTTTTTTATTACATCCAGGTAATGGAAGAGACAGGTTTCCAAATTGGCTTCAATTTGCACACAACAGATTAATCTATGTTTCAAATGTTTCACGAGGGAATCAACAGCTAAGTCCTTGAAAAAAAGATAAGAAATACAGTGTTAATATGTGACAAAGGCCATATGCATCATGGCAGACGGGTAAATCAGTCTATCTGAATGCAGTTTGTGAAGAATCAGTGAGTTTAATGATATGGCAGGTCAACTGTGCTGTGTTCAAACACCCATGGGCCAAAAGACTCAGAGTACTCATTCAAAGACTTCTAATATGTACAGCTACATATTCTACCTGGGTGGCCAGTAAGATACAGTGGGAGAGCGTTGGGGAGGAATGTCTTGGACTTATGCATGTCATGTATCAGCTGTCAAAAGGAGGAGAAGATATACAGGCTGAGATCTTCAATGAAGAGACCAGGGCTTGTAAATGACATTTCCATGTTTCAGGGTTATGACTGTTTTTTCCCGCCTGTATCACACCTGTTTTTCTCTTACTTTATCACTGACTTTGTTTTCTTGGTACTTTGAAAGTGAGACATTTCTGTGAACCCGATGACTCCCCTGTTCATGTTGAGTTTTGTGCAATTTTCCCTTCAAATTGTATTAATATTTATTGTACTTATTACTTTTGCAAGAAATGGTGAGTATATATATTATGCACACCGATGTGAGAGACATGGATAAGAGAAAGGAGATGTGAATTTACAACAAAACCCTCCCAGCAAGTTAAAAGAAATAAAACCCTCACTTTCCATGGTCTGTTTATGATGTTAATGTAAAATAAGTAAATAAAATGATAGACCTAGAACCCTCTTTTATGTTTGGAAAAGTGTAAATTATTTTAAACTGAAAATGAAAACAAAAACCATAACATAACATTTTTTACCGCACCTGATAAAGGGCTTTGAGTATGCTTTAACCCCTGTTCAGAGCACGTGTTGCAATAACAGGCATCCTCGCTCCTTAGACACCACATGGCCGCGTTTTGAGAGTGCTTGCACATCACTGTGACATCAGCATGAAAAATTATGTTTTTCTGGCCTTTAAAAAAACTTTTTGATGAATAAAAAGTCAATGACTTAAAAATATCGAGTAGACAGGTGTTCCAGCTGGAGGTGTCTTGTGAACAGTTTTACAGGTTTCTCTTTTATTATTTTACTAATTGCTTTTTGGGCCACATGGGATTCTTTGTTGCAGTACCATGGGTGACCACTGGGAAAAATCGGCGTATCTGCTGAGGGACAGCACCGTATCCAGTTCTCTTAATACATTCATGGTCTGCCCCAAGGCAACTGTGACTAAATATGTAGTTTACCACCACCAGAGGGAGCATGTGAGAGTGAATGAATAGTAGGTACACTGTGTGCTTTGAGTATATGTGTACATAGAAAAGTGCTATATAAATCCAATCCATTATTATTATTATTATCATCATTATTATTATTATTATTAAATGAGCCAATTCATTTTTTTTAACATTCTGAAATGGCCCTTCCTCTAACACTAGGTTCCTTGAAAAGGTGTGCACCTTTGTTTGCAAATTTTCCTGTCCCCCTCTGACCACCCCGTCCCAAGCAGTTGTCCAGTCCACCTGTTCCACTGGAGTGATTTCAGTGTACACGTAACGTAGTGCACTCACCCAAACATAGGCATCAATTGCAGGTTCACATGCTACATAAGGCAATAATGCCCTACAATTGGAATATGTTTACTAATATGACTCTATTTTCATGAAGGAAACATGTTGAATGTCTGCATTTTTTTAAACTGTTAGATAAACAAATGTGCATGTTTACATTAAATTGCAGGTCACAGTCTTTTATGTGATTACACACAGTATGACATTGCAATTATGATTACATTGATTAATACAAATTAATAAAAAAAAAGTATATATATATATATATATATATATATATATATATATATATATATACATACATACATACATACATATACACATTTGTGGGCCTTTTAAACGTCACACTATCCTTACATTAAAGAAAGGAGAGATTAGGCTGTAGGTACTGTGGGAAGTCATTATCTTCTTCGTCCTTTGGGCCTCTCCAGCACGGACAGGGAACATGCTGCAATTCCCACATCAAGCCTGAAGCAACCATTGCAGGTCGGCTTTTGAAGGACTACTCTTTTGCCCTCGCATCATCAACCACAATCTTTCCCCTTACCTGAGAGCATCAGGGGCCGAAAAAAACCAATAGCTCCATCTTGATACCCATCACCTGTCATTTTGTGACCCAGGTAATGCACTCCGAATGGTTTTTAAAGCCTTGAGGGTATTTCTCTGTTTTAAGTATCCACAATCAAAACTCCTTAAAATATCACAGAGTTCCCCTGAGGCTGGGTGCACCAGCAACCTTTAACCTAAGAGGTCAGGTGACTAATTAGGCGACACCTCTGTGGAGCTCTGGAATGCCGTGCGCCGAGGGCAGGAAAGACAGAAGTGGGATCTGTCAATTCCCTTCGCTGGGACTGTGAGCACTCACAGGAAGATACTTGGAAACAGGTGATTACAATGTGCGTACGGTCATTTCTTGTGTTTACACTACAGCTGCAAAGAAAAAATATGACTGATGAGAAACAAGAGATGGTTTAGGAAGGAAAGCTAGATCTGGTTACACTGACAGATTGTTCTTTTGTGTTTGTCACATGTACTTGTTACAGTGAACCTAACTTCACTCAATAGCATGTTTGTCCTCTCAAAGAGTCTTTGGTTATTACCAAAGGGATACGGTATAATTAAATGTGTTTAGATGGAGGGTATGAGCTGTGTTCTAAGGACTTACGTATAATGGTGTGTGTCCTACAGCAGTTCATTGGCTTTTCAAGGACGTAATGGTAGTCAATGGCCATGCATTACATTTCAGACCATGGCCCCCATTAGGTCCAATAGGATCTTTCATCTTCTGCATTCCTGCTCACAGCCAATAAAGAATCCTATGTCATTGTCAAAACTCTGTCCCTATGATACAGAAATCAACTCCAGACCACCATGACAAAGACTTCAACATGATTGATGGTAATTGCCTTTTGCAAAATGCTATAGCCACAAATGACGTTTTACTTTCTTCCTTGCCTTTCATAAAGAACAACTAAAATACTCTACCTGATCTATAAGAGGAAGTGGTAGACATTGTATGAAAGGCATGACACATTCAGCTCACTGTACTCAATGGCTTAATTATACTGATGATATGTTGTGATTCATTGGCCTATTTGGATGCCACGGCTGTGGTTGAGCAGAGCCCGATTTAGAAGGGATAAAAAGACTATTGTGTGTGTGTGTGTGTGTGTGTGTGTGTGTGTGTGTGAGGATGAACAGAGAAAATATATAAGGAAAGGCATTTGAAACTGAAACCAGATGTGTGCGTGAGTGTGCTTTTGTGTGAGCGTGTGCACTCAAATGTAGTGAGTTTCAAGACTGCCGGCCATACTGTTGCTTGGCCAGTGATTTCTCAGAACTATGTGGTTTGCAAAAAAGTATGTTTAGAACAATTAAGGGAAAAATAAAACGAGTAACACAGTAGGCTGAGGAACTTGTAAGAAACTGCCTGAGGTTTTGATGGTGATCTGGGAAAAACACTAGGACAACAAGAGGAGAATATATTCAAAAATCCTGACTCAGCATGCGACTACACTGGAGAAACAGATATTTCATCCTGGATTTATATCAATTAAAAAAGGAAGGATAAAATATCTTACCTATGTGAAGGATCCAAAAAGAGAAAACTCACTCATAATACCCAGTCTATTTAGAGCTGCTCAAACTGTTAGTGTAACAACTACAGTATACTGAGCAGTGAAAATAAAATTCTGTTTGGGGGAAGTGATGAAAAATGCTCTGGCATAGTTCAGGACAATATAAGCCAGCAGACTCATTCCACAGCAGCTCCCTGAATGTCCCCTCTCCTTGCACCTTGAATATTTCCAGCCACAGCAAATAAAATTGTTCCAGGTGCACCAATGAAAAGGACGGGCCAGTTTCCCTAAAACTGAGGCCAAGGCCTGTTAAACGGTGAGGCGTGAATTCAGCCAAGGTTTGTAATAGACTCAAGTACTGGCCATTGGCCCCTGTGAAGGTTGAGATCCCTGTCTCACAATATGTAGCAGTGTTTTACTGACAGGTGGCTACTAACTATTATAACACATGGCACATTAATTCAGCTTCAAAACATATGGTAGAAATATGAATATAAAGCCTTTGACTTGTTTTGATACACAAACAGATTGATACAATTTGGAACAGAACTGTTCCAGGAAGACTGAATGATATATATATATATATATATATATATATATATATATATATATATATGCATGACCAATATAAAGTAAAAGCTACGCTCACACACTTTTGAACATATGAGAGCCATATCTGACTTTTTTATGACAGTTTGGACAACACAAATCAGACTTTTTTCTAATTACACCCATCCCACTTTTATATATGTGGTCCTAAATTGGAGAGTGCAGTTAAAAGTGGATGTCACTGTTTTTCTTGATGTATTTAATGGTGAATTGTTGTTATTGTGTTTCATTGTTTATTGTGTGTCAATGTATGTGATTTATATTGTTTGAACTTCATGGCTGCTATCTTGGCCAGGTCACCTTTGCTAAAGAGATTTCTGATCTCAATGGGACCTCCTGGTAAAGTAAAAGTAAAATTAAAAACAAATAAAAATCAATCAATCAGCTACATCTTTTGCAATGTCACTTCAGTCTGAAAAGACATCTCGCATTTCATGTGACACATCATTTAAATGACACAGGTTTCACAATTTTGAGCTGGAGGAGACAGAACCCAACAAAATCCATATTCCCTTCCATAAACACAGTGTTCTGAGCATTTGACATCAAGCTTTCTTCTCCAAATGTTGATCACTTCTGAGCCATAGTCTGTTCACACATGAGTCTGATGGCAGATGCATTAAAATGACTAGAAAAGTACTCAGAGTGCCAACTCCACCAAGGCTGAGAAGTCCCCCCTCCTGAAAGACACGTGTGCCCCCCCCCTTTACCAATCATCATGAAAGTGTTAGTCCTTGTGCCAGTAAAATTTCAGCCAAATCCATCCATAACTAAACAAACAAATCCACAAACACACACATACTGTAAACGCGGTGAAAACATAACTCCACCAATTTCTTGACGGAGTAATAATGTGAGCCATGCAAAAAAAATAAAAAGATAACATTTCAGAGTTGAGAATTAAGACCTGCATTATGACTGTAGCATAGTATTATGTGTGCTTGTTTGTGCCAAGTCTGTATTGAAGCTGATCATTTGTGAACTTCATTTCAAATAGTCAAATTCTTTCTTTATAAATATGTTCTAATTTATCGCTCTTTCTAGCAGAGATTTTTTTTTCTCTAAACCAAACTCCAGGTCTAAAGTAGCCAAAATTTTCTGCTCAAAGTTCATCAGTGCCAGGGAGTTGAAACCTGAGCAGAGGAAAAAGGGCACCTCTTCGTATGGAAAGGTTTAGGTGAGTAGTAAACTCTCTCTTTTGGAACTGATGAGAAACACCTGGGTGTCTGAGCAACAACATCAGCCAGACGATTCAAAGCCAGAAAAGATGATTGAGAGCGAGGCGGCACAAATCAAGACCTCTGATCAAACAGTCCAGAAATAGGAAAATGATCACAAATAGTTGACGCAATGCCGTTGGAATGAAACCTGAAACGCAACTTCAAAGGCCTAACACAAACAAGATATGAAAAACAGAAAACTGAACATATTAATCATATACTTAGTAGTAAACATTCAACAAACAAGTTGATCTCAGCATAAATACCCCAAATCCAAGTTTAATCCAATAGGTATTTGACATTAACAAATGCAATTGAATCCAACACACTTGCAGAAATCAAGACAGGCCTGGGTAAAAATAAAACTAAGTGACTTTGAAACCTATAAACTACTTCCACCATTAGCCTATATGTGAGGGTCTAAGAAGCAGCCTTTTCACTAATTTCTGCCTCTTTGCAATGCTATGAATGATTAATATGATGAATTCTATGTGGCCAGTGGCATTGCAATATTGGACTTAAATCATTAGAGCAACAGCTGTTGAAAATCAAATTCAAGGCAAGAAAAAAAACAAAAGGCTTGGAACTTGTCGAACCCTTTGCCACGCTGCCAAACACTCCTCCCTCGATGTCACAAGAAATATGGTGAGTAAAACCAAGATTTCAAAGCGCCATGGACTATTTTAGCTAAATGCACTATGTTGTGAGCTATTTTGGGTCATGTAACCAGATATTTCTTAATTTATATCGTCCTTGTGAAACCAAATTACACCTCAAATTAGAGTGACCATTCTCAATATTCTACATCAGTTAAAAATAATTATATTTTGGATAAGTGCAGGGGCTCGATGTTTCAATTTCCTTTTTGTGGGGAAGAGGCAGTTGTTGGCAAATAGTACATGAACGGAAATGAAACACAAATGTCTCTCACCCTGTGGTCCGAGGTTTGTGATGTGTTTAAAGAGGCACCATGTGAAATGTGCCCGTCACTGCCTACCGGTGACGTCCGTACTTCCAAGTCCACAGCATGCACAATACAAGTTATGAGGGGAGAACAGATGTAAGATTTTTGCTTAAGTTTTGCCTCAAAGAATTATTTCTTTTCACTGTACTGTGTTTATACTGTTGTGTGCCTGTCTGCCGTCTCTGTGCATGTGTGTTGGCGTCAGTACTAATAGGTCTGTCAGATGAGATGCTGCTGAGAGCAGTTGTCATAGCCCAATGTCCAAACTGGCAGCATTCACTTTCCACTTCCAGTCCCGGGAGACAGTTTGACCTGAGTGGCGTTACCACAATGTGCTTTCTCATTGCCCAGTCGGTCATCCAACCCTACATGCACACACACACACGTTCTCACACACTGTCTGTGTAGCTTCGCCACTAAAACCTCTATGAGCACTTTATTCATTATTCTCCATTATGAGATTTATAAGACACTTAAACAGTTTAGTCTAGATTTACAAATATAGCCAGCTTAAAATATGGATAAGAAAGAACTTGTATGTCATCCGCTAACACATGAGCGTGAGCCAAAGTTTCAGACATTATAAATATAGTCACATACGACTCAACTTTTTCCAGACAGGTTTTCTGCCATTTTCACAAATTAGAAGCAAGAAGAAAATATATCATATTTACCACAGAAAATGTTTAATAGTCTAAAGAAAATAAAACTACAAGGTAATTAGAAATCCTATTGATTATTCAATTAAATAAAATAGAATGAATTCTGTGTTTAAATTATTGAATTTGGAATCTGTATTACATTATTTTACATCGTAAATCTGTAATCATTTATTTTTTTTAGCGTTACCAGTAGAATTATTACTTATCTGGTCATTGATCAGACAAAATAGAGTTGACTTGAAAATGGCATAAAATGATAAATGAAGAACACAGAAAATCGTTCAGTGCCCTCAGTTCCTTTTGCAAACATGTCAAATGTGAGGAAAATGTTATTCAGGTTAAAATTAGAAATGGGTTATTGCTATCTCTATAGGTTATCTGACTTGGAACACTTTCTCATAAATTTCAACTTCCGCCAAAAAAATGTCAAAATAACAATGGGTCTTCCTGCACAGGGTCAGACTTGTCCCGCAATGCACAAATATATTATCCGCCCATGGATGCAAATTTTTAAGGTCATGTACTCATGCACACATAGAATGTCTGCAGTGAATACAACTCTTGAAAAATGCCTGCTGTTCTCATAGATGAGGCTGAATACACAATGGAGCCAGAGGACAGAGACCTCAACCGAGGCTTGACAGGAAAACAGCATGCCAGCACGTTGACCAGCAGTGGAGATCTCACAAAGAAAACAGTCATGTATTATTCCAACCAGATGAGCCAGTATTTGCCTGTTCTGCAGTGAGACCTGTTTAGTCTTTGACTGGTCTTTACAGTCACTACTGTCTGTGGTCTACAATAACCACACCACCCATGCTTTCATTGGAAGTGAATAAAAGTAGTGACCTCACAACATACGACTGGACCACCCCTAAATGAAATCTCCCAGAGAAAATCAACATGTCAGAGGCTGAGGCCTTATATGAAATGAATCACACTGTCAGGCACTTATGTTAAGATTTCTGTATTTTTGTGTTGAGGTAGTAACATGCAGCTGCGCAACATCTATGTGCTGATGTTTATAAGTGAAACTGGAAATCCGGTAGAGTTGTGTCACCCCTTTTAACAAGTCACTGCAAAGTGAAACATTGCAAACATAAACAAACGCTGTGACATGAAAACCTACGCACGTAAACAGCAGGTAAACAAACACACAACCCCTCTAATCACGCACACGTTTATAAGGACAGAAATTACCGGTTCAAGTGACCTCAACCTGGAAATACCTCAGTGTTTTTCACTTTAACAGCACTTCTTAGAACAGAACAAACACTTATTAGAAATATACTTCTGCTGCAACCATTTTTCCTCAAATGAAAGTGCATAGAAATCAAAATGGAATTCATCCATCTCTGTCTCAGGGACTCTTATTAATGAATACAGCGGTGGTGCGAGTGTTGAATGGAGAGGACTGTGTGTGCCTACATTCAGTATATGTGTGTGATGGAGATTAAGTGTGAGAGAAAATGTAATGCTTGTAGTAATGTGTGTAATGCTTGTAGCTTTGTTGTGCTTGCAGAAGAGTGTTTGCTGCCCAGAGGACAAGTAGAAGGCACCCAGTTCCAAATGACTCTCTCCCTCTGTATTGGTGCTGGCTCAGCAGGCTTTGAGTCTACTTTATTTTGCTCCCTGATTGCATTGGCCTTCTGTCCACCAAGCCATTGATTCCTATGCCCCAGCCAAGCAGTTTTCTGTTTGCCTTGCTCTCTTCTTAATACTTACAACCAAGGCCACCTCAATACTGGTTTCACCACTGTTTTACCTGTATTAGTGCTGATGTCAATGGGTTTGTGAGGAATGGTTTATCCGTAGTGGATCCAGGCATAGAGAAGCTGACATCATGACTTACACCCTGCATGCTGCAATGGTAAACGAGATCACTTAAAACAGTCCCAAAGGTCAGGAGGTGCTGTTTCATCATTCTGCTTAAGAGATCACTCATCTTGACTTCAGCTCAATTATTGATATTCGTGAGGAAACATGGGTTACTGGCATTAAGATAGAACACATGACAGCCTTTATCCATCTGTACTAAATATCGCAAGCAGGATGGAGAAATATAGATTTCATCCAGAGAAAAAATGCTCATTGCCTTCAGCTACGACTGCCTCTACAGCACGGTATAAAATGCACTCAAAGTGAACCAGCTGTGAAACTGATATTTCTTTAAAGGGAAGAAGTACAGGCAGGTGAAAACACAGAGGGCATTGTATTTGTAATAGCCCTTCATGTTATGAGCATGTCTTTGATAATAATCTTCCCAACTGTACAATGACATTTCAAGCTTTTAACGTGTGCAGTCTATGACTTAGTGACATCTGATCTGGCTTCTCCACCAGAGTTTCAGTATAAGTAACCTTGTATTAGACCCGTCACGTCATTCATGCTCAGCTGTGGGAGAGGTTTCACAATGGACAGAAACATGAAACCGGACGCAGAGGTGGGAGCGTTCATAGACACAGATATTCTCAAAAAAACCCAGGAATGCACATCAGGCCTTTGAAGTTCACAGCCTTAAGCAGGTACTCTGATTATATTCATAGACAGAAGATCCAGAAAAGGTATAGCTGTGAACATTGCATTCACCTGTACCATGTGATGAACAGTATGCTTTTGCCATTGACTATCTTGCTAAACTCTGAACTGCTACAAAAAGAGACAAAGCAAGAAGCACATGAGAGTGGGAGGGAAAGACAGAATGTAAGAAGAATCAAGAGAACTTCTCTCAATGAATTCACTCTAACATGAGGCCAAGTACTTTAATGAAAATCAATAGTCTAATTTTCTACCTAGATAACCCAATCCCTCTCTTATTTCCTCCAGGTGAATCTTCGATTATTTAATCAAGGAGCCGACCCCAACAGCACCTCGGTATACAGATTATAGTTTTAAAACCAGTCACTCGAGCCCTCAGGTCAATCATCTGCTATGTTCATGGTGATTTCACCACCCCCTTCAAATACATAAATTTGGTAGCTGTTTGTTGAGTAATTCCTCTTACTAAGATTTGTTTCTTATTTATAACTTAATCAATATAGCCTCTCAAACTGAAGGCCAATGATTACAGGATAGTTAAAAATCTTTAAAGACTAGCAAGTCCCAATTCAAAAGGTGCTGACTGGTAATGTAAAGAAGATGCCTATAGGTTGTCATGCATCAAGGTCTCACTTGAGGGATTTTGCAAAAGGCTAATCACAGAGAACTTGACATGTTTGTGCAAGTTAAGTGGTGATTACAAAATTTGTCTTATCGAGTTTCTAGTCATTCAAGCCTGATTGCTCATCCATACTTTTCCCTGTGAAATATTTACACATCGGGCTCACAGACCACTTTATGTATTACATACTCATTTTCACATGGTGAAACAGTTTAGATTTGGGTGAGCCTATTGAGTTGATTTCATTGTGCCACACTGTTGAATTGGCATTTCAAGTCTTGCCTCCTGCCAGGAAAGTGCTAATACTAGTGTAAATAGACGGCACTGCAAACAATTATGAATGTGTCTAGACACATAAACTGTGCTGTTAAAGAAGAAACAGATAAACTACTGAAATAGCCATCGAGTTCAATTAAAACTAGATGTTATTGGAAAGGTGTTACATTTTCCACTGTTTAAAAGACTACGGGAAAAAAAAACAATCGTGTAAAATATATTAGAAATCTGGTGATGGTGAAAAAAGACAGACAGACAGACAGACAGGGAACTGATCCATTCCTAAGGATTATTTCTAAATTCAAGTATTGTATACATTTCACAATCTGTATCTGTTGAAATCTATGAATCAACTTTTATCATGTGCTGGAACTTCATAAATCTCAATATGTACATGAAAGTGGGGCCTCTGCTGATAGTGTGCCAAAGGCGATTCAGAATCTCATGAAAAGGAATCAGCATCCAGATGCATTTAGCATGGGGTTTCTGGTTTGTATTTAATCTGTGGTCCAAGCTGGAACTGAGGTAAGCGTGAGTTGATCACTACCAACAGCTGGTATGTGCTCATTTCCATTGTCTGGATCATCTTTCTCTTTTGGACAGGCACAAATATGGCTTACAAGGTTGACATTAAAAATCTCCCACTGTAAAAAGATGGAGGGCAAAGGCAAGTACGCAAGGAAAGAGAACAAGTTAGAGCATAAGACACAGAGCAAATGGTGGTAGACAGAAAAAGAGGCTGGTCTTTGTGATACCTGATCAAACAACTTGACAGTGTGTCAACAGACATCTGGAGCAGATATGCTGCCTCCTTTGTCCAACAAAACTCCTCCCTTCCTCAACATCCCCTTGATGCATGGTGATCTTAGAGAAACATATTTGATATGAGAGCAGTCATGCTTTATTACAAGAAATTCTGATCAAGAAGAAGACTGACCAAGAAGACACAAATACAGCTAAACTATGCTAATTATATAAGAGTTTTACTTCTCAAAGACTCCATATAGTCTGTGAGGACTTGGCACAACTTCCACTCCTTTCATTCTTGTTTGTTCTTGGCAGCCGTCTCTCGTTTTTATGAACTGGCCCTTTAATCCTGTCCAACCACAATTGATGCAAACAACGCAGGGCATTGGAGTGCGCACCAAGCACCAATTGCACAAACACAAACATGTCCTAACATTTACAGCGTTGAGTGAAGGCAATGCCTGAAACCCCAGAGGATCAGGACAAGTACTATACATCCCCCAAGGGCAGGCAGAGCACATTTGCACAAAGTATACTGTGACCATGTGTGATTCAAGGCATGTTCTGGGCATTATTGTTGGCGTGTGGACACATCACATCTGATATTACTTCCGTACTGTAATAATAAACCTCTTCATCTCTCGGAAAGGATGGATAGAGTGTTCTAGAAGGCACAGCCCACTCTGAAATTACATACCAGATGCTGAGAGCATCTCTCCTGATACTGTATGTACAGAAATGAAAGTCAGGTGTAAGGAATGCAAAATGTGGCTACATACGCAGTGTACACCCTCTTCCAGGAAAATACTTGAAACAAAATGCCTCAGTATGTTCACAAATGAGGACAAAAAATTACAAAGAACTATGTTAGGTTATGAAACTGGTTAAAAAAAAAAAAAAAACAGGGAAAAAAAAGCATTTAAGCCATTACAGAGTATTACAACTCAAAACAAGTCAAAACAATTTCCTCACAGGGTTGTTAATTGATTTAACTACAAACAGGGTAAGAATATGAACAAAAATAGACAAAAACAAACAGGCTTTCACACAGTCTTGCACACATGTGGACAAAGAAGCTGTCCTGAAAACCTCAGTGACATAGCCGTGTGCGTGATCATTAAGTGACTGTGGCAGGTTGTTTTTGCCCAGGCTGCCCTCTCTGCATCTGTTCCCCATAGTGCCTCATTAGTGGAATTCCTGTGGGAGCTGATGGGCAGGTCAGGAAGAGGGTCCCAGACCTCTGCTGTCTGTGAATCTGACAGAGCTGATAATACTGAGGTCTGAGCAGGACAGGGAAGGCGGGGAGAACCCCTGACCTTTCTGCCCATGATCTGATGACGAAGATGAGGCTGAGGAAGCCTGTGGATAAGGCATCCCAGCATGCACCATCAACTCTGCATTGCTTATCATAAAATATTTGCTACTGTATGTTGAAGTGTTACTTAGTATCAACAGACAGATTTACCCAAAATTCAAGATGGATTACATTTTATTTTCTTGAGACTGTAAACATATGTGTGACAAAATCTCTTGTCAACTAGAAAAACCAGAAAGGAAAACTGCCTTAAGATCTGAAAAAATAAGCATGACTTATAACAGCAGTCTGTGTTTTTATAAACAATGTCTCACATCCTCTTACAATTCACAGACACCGCACTGTCAACAGTTTTCACTGGAAGCCATTTCATTGGAAATGCTTGTAAAACAAAATTCCATTTACCCTTGTTGCAATTGTATGTGGTAAAAAAAAATTAATCTCAACAAAGGATATCTTATATCAGCAAACAAAACATAAGCTACAACTGTTTAGGCTAGAGTAACTATTTAATGTCTGTCACCTGTATTAAATCTGTCTCCTAATCTGTCAGCCATTTCCCCTCCCATACATACTTTATTTTCACGGATTACTTCACCAGTCCTTCCTGTTGGAGCATTTTCTTCCACTGACTCGTTCTCCATCACCATCCCACCATTCTATGATAGTGTTCATATAATCAGTCTGAGCCTCAGATAAATATCAGTAAACAGTGAGTGACGTTTCCCAGCTGGTTTTTATTTTACTGCTGTCTCAGCGGGTCAGTCAGCATCTTACACGGGATCACAAAAACTAAATATGATACCTTGCAAATCCCATGAGACAACTGAGGTTTGACCACTGCTGTCCTGGTTTTATACTGTACACGTCCACAAGTGCAAACCTGTGCATGAAAAAAACACCCAGACATTGCACTGAATCTAGTATTGAAATGTGCACACGCAGATATAAAACTACAGAGTTCCTCGAACAATTTCAGTTAAGCATCAGTTTTTGAAATAGTATTTGTAAATGCACATCTTACTCTTTGTTGATAAGTTCTCAGCACTTCAAGACATGTTGGGTGTCATAGAGGTATGATTTTTATTTTATTTTGTTTTACTTTAGATCAGTCTGTACCAAAAATAAATAGAAGCTGCATTCTTATGCTTTTCTGTTCAACACCGAGGGTCTGCAACCTATCAGTGCAAATCACCAGCCCAGTATGTATACGCTCCTGTGTGGGCTTGTTGCACATAGTTTCAGACTTGAAGTCAAAGTAACTTGGCATGAGTTGAAGTCCTGTTGACAACCCAAATTAGCCAGTCGTAAGGTAATTCTAAATACACCTGATTTAAGATAAAGCTTAATATTAATAGCATAATAATAGCTGAAAAAAATGACACTATAAATACAACACAATATTTAATTAGTCTGTATGTTTGCAGGCTAGAAATATAAATATGGCAAAACTATGAAAATCCATGTTAAATATGCAATCATTAATCATAGCATAAAAACAATGAGTCAGATTTTATTGCATACTTCCATCGTACTTCAGCCAGAAGATAACCTTTACTCAGGTACTGATTGTGAGAGCATTTTTTGAGTGACATTTCAATGTTTACTTTCTCCAATTTTCCCTTTTTTCTCTGTAATATGTGAATTCCTACCCTTACGTATCAGTGCAAGACTTGGACTCTAAACAAAGCTCAGCAGAGAAAAGTCACGACATGTGAGATGAGATTCCTAAGAAGAACAGGAGGAAAAACCACAAGAGATAAGATCAGGAATGAGGTGATCAGAGAAATGGCTGCTACCACAAGCATACTAAAAGACATTGAACATTATGTGGTTTGGCCATAGTATCAGAATGCCACTCTTGACAACCAGCTCTTAGAGCGTACAACAACCGAGGATCAAGTTGGAAAGCCAGAGGAAGACCACACTGCTGCTGGATTGATGGTGTGGTGTAAGACACAAAGCACCCAGCACCTGATACCACAACAAGCAACAAGACTGGCACAAGATGGACTATTCCTTCTCCCCATGACACCCCCACAGAGATTGAAGGGGCTGGATGAAGTTAACTGTGCAAGTAAAATATATGTGAATTAACAAGAGCAATAGTAAAAGTTTAATGTGTTATGGTTTACAACGTACAGTGGTGGAAAAAAGCTTTAGCACACCCTTACATTTTTTACACAGTTTCCAATATTATCATGAAATATTTGCTGAAAAATATGTGTTATGTTTCAAAAAGATGTGGCCACAACAGATAAACAGATGCATATGGTATATTTGTTTATTGTTTAGAAGAAAAATGCAAATAAAAAAAAATCATTATTGACAGCACTGGATGTTTTTCTGCTGAAACATCCAGTTTTGACCTCGAAAGAACAGAGTACGTGCAGAGGGAGCATGTGGGGATGGAGAAGAGAACAATGAATATAAATCGCTTGTTAAACATTACTTGTACATATATACTGATCTAAACTTGGGTAAAATATAAGATCTATAAGAAGTTGTAAACTGAAATAAAAATAACTGCTAGATTCAGTGTGTACTGAGTGCTTCAGATGTTTAATGGTGAGCATAATTGCATATTTAAGTCTAGATCTCTTCCAACTATTGCTAAAACGTGATCCTTGCTGCCTAATAGGCTGTGGCTGACCTTACACTGCAGACCAGGACCAAGTCTTATTTAAGGATACACTGCTTTTATTGTATAGAGCATGGTAAATGGGCCGCAGTCCAGAATGCTGCACAAAAAACTATTCAGCCCTCTCACCTTATTCTTTTTCTGCCATACATTCAGTGCCACATTTTGTTTCTCATGTACAGGGTCTCTTTCCCCATTGCATCACTCAACCAGAGTGTGGTTAACTATTGGCAGGTATTCCAAAATCTGGTTCAATTTAATGAAATGTGACTGTCCATTTTAAACAGGCCTCAAAAATGAAACTATGCTCCCTCCGCCTAATCCCACAAGACTACGAATATCCATATAAATATGTCACATTTGTCTAAATCCACAGGTTTGACAGCCCACAGTACAAGCAATCATTTAAGGCAGACAGACACCATTGAGCACAGAAAAAAAAATGTTGCAATAGTTGCAATTACAATTTTATCTTCCTTTCATTTTGGTTATATTAAAATCTTCCTGGTTTCCCTTGCCTGAAGAATTTCAGCTCGATTTTTCAGGATCAACTTAAAATAGAATTGCATCCAGATGTGGCCTGAGCCAGGCTCATGGTCAGTCAGGGTCGGACACAAAAAAGGTGAATGGGGTAAAGGGGACAAAAAGAAATCGCATGGTTTTTGGCACACTCCATGATAGACTGAATAAACATGACCCAGAGGTAACCCCTACTAGCCAGTCCCCCCACCCCCTTCAGGAGGAGAGGCTCCTGCTGGTCTATTAGACCCACTCAGATACCTTGAGGCTGACCTGCCCTGTTTCAAACTCAATCAGTGTCCCATAGGAGACCTGGTATAATGCTGTATGGCTATGACACAGCCACTACACCACAACAAGGGCCTCTACTCTTAAAAATTGAACATGTATACCTACAGGAAAGACTGGCTCCGCTGAAGGAAAACAATTCAGGCACTAAATTGGGTTTTGATTCTTTTTTGCTAACAATATCCAGCACACACACAAAGGAGGCGTGGAGTAAGTCCCAGAGGATAACATGCATGGCTTCTAAAAGGTTATTTTTCATCTATGCATCACACACCCGCGTCTAAAATCAGCCTTTCCTGCTCAGTAATGGATTCCTGTGGATGCAGTTGGCCGTCATGCTCAGGTTGGTGCATTGCATCATGAAAACACTTGGAAGAATCAGACTTCCATGTCTATGTGTTTAGCTGACACCCTTTCTTTCCGTCATATGTAAAACAAAACAGATACATGGCATTGATTCTATGAAAAAAAAAATCCAATTACTGCATTCATTACCACCTGTGGTTAGTTACACATGGGGGATTTTAGATGACTAACAGCACATTGTTCAGCTCTACCTCATCCCTCACCCCTGATTCACCTCCTTTGGAGCACGAAAGAGCTTTCTGTCAAATGAGGATGCACATTTGACCAATTTTCTATTCAACCACAGAGCCAACAAAAAAAGCTTTCACTGTCTTGGTCCAGATATCTTTTACTCCAGTGCACAGAATTTCAATGGGTATCATTTGGACATGAACTTGAGACCTAAAAAGTCATCTCAAAATAAATCCGAATGAAAGAGAAGAGTATCATTAATTAGTCATATTAAATTCTCATTTCTGTGTTGGGAGAATGCAGTATTGTCACTTCAGCAGCTCTTCCTCACATTAAAAGTCTGTAACCTAGTTTTGTTTCAGAGCTAGCGGTGACTCTGCGGGCATTATCAGCTCCTTTAACACTAACACTCACAACACTAGAATCGACACTGCAGGCACTTATTTTCACATGTTAAAGAGTAATAACGGAACGCTTGCAACTCATTGGCTTTCTCTTTATGCCATTGTGACTGTAATTATCTTTTCATGTATTACATTCCTTGGAAAAGTCCATCGATTCCAGCTGTGAAGGGAGCAGTTGACTGTTAAGAGCAACAACCTACCAAAGAGAATATTTTCATATTTGAACAACAGTATCATTATTAACAATTACATGTATATAATCTACAAAAAAGTACAAAAAAAGCCAGAAATTTTTTTTATGTAGGATGATTTTATAGTAGTTTTCATATGTTTGTCCATTTTTTTAAGAAGGGGGCATTAAGGTTAAAACAATATCATGACTGCTGTACATATTAGATTAATTCACTATGAAGAAACATAACTTCAATGAACAACAACACTTGAATAGTATTTATTTAGTGTCAGTTTTCTACCGTGTTCTAATTTATACATCTTATCCACAGTCACAAAACACTGTGGTTTTGCTGATATTGTCATATTGAAAGGATACACTATCGTAATCTGTATTTAATCAACATTGAAATATTTTTTAATTGAGATTTAATAAGCATCCTGACAAGAGGAAGCCATCTACAGGATTTGGCTCTTAGAAGTTCCATTGTTAACAGAAGTGTTTACTTTTCCCATGGCTCATCACCAAATGTGACTGGTTAATCAGACAAAGGGCATGAAATGAACCATTTGACATTTCTGCTTTTACATACCAGGTTTCACCAAGCAGGGAAGCTATTTTGAGGACACCGCAAGATTATTTGGATGCATGTCAAGGCTTTAAATTGAAAACCGCAAACATTTTGAGTGCTAAGTCCAAACCCTTGACTAATCAGATTGGAGACTTGGAGTACAGTGAGTGGCTTTCTCACAGGTACTAGAGTGGCAATGATGCCCCCCCTCCACACACACACACAAAGTGGATTTGACTCATTCACAAGTGGCCTTTTGCTATAAAATCAGGGACTATGCCAAAACGTAACCCAGTCAGAGGCTTTTTGACCCCCCCCCATACAATTCACTGCTGAAAATAAAGCCAATATGCTCATTGAAGATACATTACAAATTTAAAGTGACTGTGATGTGACTGTTTAACTAAGCTGAGAGAGTGATAAAAAAGAAATGACTGGCTGAAATGTGGGTAGCTGTGCCCACACATAAAAACATCCACAAAACTGTTGCAGACTATATGAACTATAATGGTCTATAGAAAATACAGCTTAACAAAGAATATATTATTATTATTTTTGCAAGCATCTCACTTTTTTCCACACCAACACAACTGTTTTCTTGCATAACAATCTCCAGTTTATGCACAGTAGTCAAGAACAATTGTTGAAAAAAAAAAAAGAAAAACCAAAACATAGAGCCTTTAACTGTGTTGCTGAGGGTACGGGTAAAGGCAGTTTTCACATTTTAAGATTTTTACAGATGAAAAAGGGAGATGTATTCTCCAGATAGTTTGAGTTATAAATAATCTTCATCTGGTTTTGGCTAGACTTTTTGGTGATCCCCAGTCTTTGTGGGAATTATCTTCCAAAAGACTAATGGCAAAGACAAAAAAAAATCTCTAGAGTAAACTGTACAGTATTAAAAAAAAGAGCATACATTTTATTTTAAAAAGTGTATCCAAATTTTATTGGCCATCTTGTTTCTTTGTAGATGTAAAAACATGAAGCACATTACTGCGCTCCACTAACACTGATCCTCTGGACCATCTGCCAAAACCACTAATTGGGCTACTCAGACCTTCTTGCCAGCTTCCCTAAACTAGCTACAAGCTCAACCCTTGAGAGTAATTCTGCCAAACAAGGACTACAGCGAACAATGTGTAGTTGCTGTCAGAGGTCATTGAAATTATCTGTCTACAAATTACTTTGTGGGCTCATGGTAATGTGAGGCCTCAAAAGGGGGAGTGAGGGCAACAAAATCAAGTCTTGTGGATAATGTAAAGTTGGTTTGAGCCCAGGAAAGCATCATCACAGTTCAGATGATCTCTCTGCGATCCTAACCGCTGACATAGAGGAAAGACACATCACTGCAAAACACCGGATACATAACCACAGCTCTCATATCAGATTCCTTACATAGTTTGTGTTACTGAAACATGGCCAGATGGAAATGACACAGCTGGTCTTTTGTCGTGTTGTGATTTAAGATGGATTTACAGAGAATACTTGATGTATTTTCAGGTTGTGAACATTAACAGCAATGACACTTAATAGTCTTCCTGTTGATCGTGTCCTCGTTGTGGTACATGACATATTGTTGAAGAACGCTCATAGAAAAACACCAAAAGTTACAACACAGAAATCTAGACTATTTGATATGTGCACTAGCATGTCAACACCTGTGTCACCAGCAAGTCAGCAGGTGTTTACCCAGTATGTTCCTCACAAAACAAGACCAACAGCTTCCTCCCTCCAAAGAAACTGACCTATAGTGAAAGTTCAACCGGCCTCAATCCTTCAGGCTTTAAGGTCATATGAGTCGGGCACAAGTGGCAAAGTAATCACTATAAAGTCAACGTGGAGTCATAAGAGAAAAAGAAGAAGACCTGGCTTCTCCCGAGACAAAAAGGGTCATTAGCACTTTCAGAGGGAGTCCCAGCAGGGGGTCATGACTAGGAGTTTGATCTCAGTGAGAGTGTCTGCGGCCATGAAATGTGGGGCTAAACCCCAACCATGGGGAAGGGCACAAATGGTAGAGCGATCACAGGGCTGCAAGTGGAACTCTGCTTTAAAAGAGGTCAGGTGGCTTTTTCATGTCAGCTAAAGGCGTTGGCTGGAAGTGACATGATGCACAAAGGACGGGCACTGTGTTGAATGACAGTCACTAGACTGTGGGGTTAATGCTATTCTGCATACGTCCATACAGCTTCAACAAAAGGACTAGAAAGCAGAAATAACAAGACAAAGTAGAGCAGTCGGACTTTCTGAGTTCTCCCTCAGACAGGGGGATGAGAAATTTGACACATTAAGTGATGGATGTTAAACTGTCAGTTTTAATAGGCAACAAGGCAGTCGTACTGTATTGCTCTTTCAGGAGTCTAGGAGAGAACAGTCCAATGATCAACACAAGGGAGCCAATTAAAAACCAGGCTTTGGCAGCCAACTGCATTACACTGACCCTCATGTGACGCTGGAAACACATCAGAACCCATGGTGAGGTTTATTTATTATATTTTTATTTTTTGTAAAAACCTACCCAGCATTTTCAGTCTTCACACTACAGGCTATTATCGATTTGTGCTCTCCTGTTAAATCACTGACCCTCCACTTTAATTATTTCTTTCCGACTGGCTGCAAGAAAGTCTGGTTTCATTCCTTGTTATGGTGAAAAGGGATGAGTGCTGACATCACTCCTTCCTCTGATAAGATGGAGAGCCAAATGACAAGGTCACTGAGGTGGAGGTGGCAAGGCTGCATTATACTCTGAAGATAACACATTTCTGCAAGGATTCTTTATACTGTTGCCTACAGAGATCAAACACTGCAGCTGCTTTCTTTCAGCCGACGATTGGATTTGTCTCAGTTCTCTGAGTTAGGTTGTTTTTCTCTCACTAATTGGAGAGAAGACTCACAGACGAATGCAGGAGATAGCAGGAACTGTAGAAGGTCACCAATATGAAGTTACTCTGTTCCTTTCAAATGCTATGAAATAATTTCCAGAGCTCAATGTTTTTTTTTAATTCCCATGAGACAGCAATGTGGTATTGAACAGAGAGAAATCTGCCAGGTGACCGTACGTAAGCAACAAACATTGGCAAAAGAGATGCAGTCTAAATGCAGAGGAGTTATTTCTGTATGGGAACTTTGACACTGAAAGAGTAATTATACTTGGAACAGCTAATTGCATGTTGTGCAATCAATCTTCAGCCAATCAAAGTACACAACACCAAACACTTTTTAACTCTTTTCAACTCAACTTTACACTGTAAAGGAAGTTAATAAAATCCAAGATATTCAAAGCATACATCTTCATTAATTTATGGGAGGACCCTACACATGGGAAACACATTAGAGGTAATCCAAAACATATGGATAAACCTTCAAGTGATTGCAAAACCATGACAAAGTTTGTCTGATACATTATCATGCATGGGTGCAAATCTATAACTTACTGAACCGTCCACTGAAAACGGGGCCAAAATTGATGTTATATCATATGTTATAATGTTTCCACAATCTTGAAGACGCATTAGTTGAGTTGGTGACAGTGATAGTGAGCAGCAGCATGTCAAAGATGTTTGAGGATGTCAATCCGACCCCTGATCATAAACTATCAGGGAGGGCGAGGTTGTCTGGAAATAGCACTTCCCAACAGCCTTTGGTGTCTCCTCATTTTACATTCATATGACCATTGGTTCCATCTGACTGACATTCACAGAGTGTTAATGTACACACTCTGAAAACAAATAAAAAGCTCAATGAGATGGATGGGTGATGGGTTTAAGGTCTTGAAGTTTTTACAGTGAGCTGCCACAGTCAGGCATCATTGTCTTCAGGCACAAGTAATTCCCTGCCCGACTGTGGTTCATCTATCATTATTCCTACACAATGGACTTCCATTGCCACATCTGTTGAGCAACATGTCAAATATTTTACAGAAAGATTGTATATCACACGTACACTGTTCACAATAACTGTAACTCATCTGTTTGAAGATTAAATACAGAGCACGTGTCTCAAAAAGGAGGAGAGTTACAACCTGCTTCTGCTAAAATGATGCATCAGTAAAGGTTTCCTGCAACTAACATCAGGTAGCCTGGTCAAAAAGATGTCACTAAACCTAGTATTCCAGATATGAGTGTTAAAGTTCAAGAAGTCAAAGGGCCACTTTGAATCAGCATCTGACAGGAAATATTTTCTGTACGTACATCTTCATTGGATGTTCTGAGTTATGTGTGTCTGGTACAGTGGAAATACAAACACAGCTCACATGCAACTTTGGAATCTGAACAAAGATTTAACAGGTCACCACACCATCAAAGAGGCTTTCAATCACCAGACATGAAACTCAAAATTTGCAGAGGTTGATGTTTACTAAACATGCCTGCAAATGTGTCCAGCAGACCTTCCAAATGTGTACCACATTGGATTAAAATGCTGGGTTATCTGAACTGAATTACAAACTCACAGTCCAGCAAAATCAAACATTATTGTCATCATACAGTTGATGAGCTTTTGTTTTTGGTCAAAATTTATGTACATGGCTTTAATGTGTATCTAGTTCTGGTTAGGATTAGAGAATTATGGTGTGTGGGTAGTGAGAAACTTCTCACCACTCACTATTTTCAGAGTGGTCAGAGACACTGTGCAGACAGAGTCATCTTTCCAGTTGGGAGAATGTCAAGCTGCCTGGGTGAATTCTTTTTTCCTAGTTTGGGGATTGACCCCCTTGACCTTTGCCCTGAAAATCTTCAGGTCCACAGGTCTTTTACTGTCTAAGCCCAAGATGGCTGTCCAAAGACATCATGGGCTGTTGGTGGAGACGAAAGGGAGGCCCGCTTTGTCTCAGTTATGTTCCTGTGTGTGCGCTTAAACAGGAATCTGTTGTACTGAAAATGGCAGCTCTATTTGTTGTCTTGCCCCCTGCTGTTTAACCATCTCAAATAACATGGTTTTTAAATGTAAAAAAATATACAAGACAGACCTGGATAACACTGTCATTACTAGAAACCCAAATGATATCTTAATTTTAATTTCCTCATTACAAATTGTTAAAGTTGCCTAAGAATAACTCATAGAATCCATGTCATATTAAAAGCTGATGTAATCACTACTCTGTTGTTTTGCTGCTAAAGAATGATGATGATGAATTACTGTGACACTGTCAGTATTCAGTCTAGCTTCTGAACTCTAACTTGCAGTGAGTCTGACTTATACAGATGCTTATGCTAGTGTGAAAAAATAATATTTGATTCATTATAAAGCCTTGGAAAAACAAATTAGGTCACCACATTTAGGTAATTAATCAAAACACAGCAGCTGTATATACAGGAAAATGTCAACAGTGTTTACTTCAAGTAGATAGTGTTGATAGTGTATTAATGGAATGATGCAATACTACTGTAATGAGTTTTAGTCACATTGCAACAAAAACCTATAATACCTGGCCCAAACCACTGAAGGTGAAGAGCTAGGAAGTCTGCTGGTTTTCATTATAAGACAGCTACATTTTAAATAATGTGAGAAAACTGTGATCATGGATCATGAATCTACCTGCGCAGATCCCCATATGATCATTGGACAGATTGCCTAGCCCTAACTAACACAAAGCACTGCACCATTTCAATTACTCTCCTTTATTTTTAAATGATGTTGCCCAGTTATGAGTGCCTTAATAAATCATATAAAGCTTAACAAAAACAAATGAAGTAGGAACTGTTGAAATTAATCACGCATGCAGTCTTTTGTACATAAATTAATTTTGCTTTGCCCTTGCTTCTCATAACCATCACAGAGAAGTGCATTTATCAGGATGCCCCTACACTTTTGTGAATAAATAACGCATACTCTGTGCTACCCCCAACACACACACACACACACACACACCTCCATCTCTCTCTCTCTCTCATTCTATTGCTGTCTCCTCTTTCTCTCCCTGTCCCTGACTTGCTTCCACAGTCAAGAGGATGAAATCACTCCATCAGTGAGTGGTGCCTCCACTGTCACTGCCATCAGACAGCTTCAGAAAAGGCCATAATTAAACAACTCAAGCTCTGGTAATTACCCTACAGTGGCCCTAATTACCCCATCTTCAGGGTGATTACAGCCTACACTGTTGGGGTGAACGGGATAGAAATGATGGCAGTATGATCATGGGGCTTTAATCTAGCAGGTGCCACTGTGAAATGGAGGAAATTCAGGTACACTGAAACAGTAGTAACAATAGAAATATTTATGGGTGGAAATTATTTAAGAGTATTAGAATAAGAGAAATCTGATTTAACCATGAAAAACAGGTAATGGTTGAATAAACCCCATAATCGATGTGCATACAAAATAAAAGTAAGATGTAGCACCTGGATGGAAAGATTATTTTTAACACCTTCCTATGTAATGGAATTACAAACACACAAGTTCAAAAAGTGTTCTCACTGAAGTGCTTCGCATGAGGAAACTTTGCCAAAAGGTTATAATCTGTCGCGTTCATCATGTAGCATTCAGTAGTTTATCTTACACAGATCAGTGCATCTCCTCTCTGTCTCAGCATTTTTGGTACAAGAGGAGGCTATGCTGCCCTAAGCATATCACTCTCCTCCCTCTCTCCATCTCCCCCTGAGGACGTGCTGACTGGAGGAAGGATCGATGCTCTGCTCCACAAGACACTGGTGTGTCGATTCAGCACCTGGCCAGAGGGACACGATAAAAGAGAAATAATAAAGTGACATCTCAACTTCGAAGAACTTCTTGGATCCTTTCTGAAGGTGACTTGTTTTATAGCCTTCAGGGTCCCTTGGGAGTAACAAAGACAGGCCCTGTCCTTTGCTGGAAGAATGCAGTAAGGTTAGCTAAAGCAAAACATATGCTTCACCTCAAGTAGGTCAATGTGGATAATTAAGTAGTAAGTGAATTTTTCCATAATAGAAATTTTTCAATATTTACTGAATAAAAGAACCAATATGCACCCCTTCTCCTTTCATGAATGTTTTATTTCTTTTAATGTGCTTTATTTAAATGTATGGTTTTAGTGTGTTACTGTATACCAGCCTGTCAAAGACGAATGTCTGGTGACAGAAAATGAAGTTAGTTTTTTTTAACAAATCTATGTATCTATCTATCTATTTATCTATCTATCTATCTATCTCATAAAAACTGGATACTTTGTGCTCAATTTTACACATGGTCTTTTGACATTTTTTGTTTTTATTTTGGCAATATTTGACACCTTTCAAGGTATCTGCACAGTACCATCTAGATGTCCAAATATCACCTAATACTAATAATAAAATTACCTACCTATTATATAAAAAAAAGAGATACATGACTTGATTTGACAAAAAAAACATGTAAACGGTTCTGTTATAAATTACTTTTTAATTAGTGCAGACCAATGAGACTTCCAATTGACTCTTTGCACAACATGGCTTCTGGTTACAGTCGTATTCCGAATATGTGTTTGAGCATTTCCGGTCCGGTGTTTTGATAAAAAAAAAAAAATTGAAACTTAAGTGTTTTGATAGCACTCTAGCGTTTGACAGCTGTTCAAAGATGACAACGATGAAAAGCTCGATGTTAAGCAAAGCTAGTAATAATCAAAGAAGTCCCTATGTAAGCACTGTTAGCTATGTAGCTAGCAGCTACAGTGGTGTTGTGTCACCATTGAGGGTAAACCACAGTTCAACTTACCTTCGTACTTGTCGAAATATACATCTTATATCCTTGCCCCCGCTTACGCGCCCACGTGAAATTTAAATTGGCTGGTTTAAGGGCAATTAGACAATTGACGGCTCACTTGTACGCAGTCTTATACTCTTGGGTGTGATGCTTCTCATCTGAAATAGTTGGTGGACATCCGTAATAGACAATAGAGGTTCTGGAGACATCTTGAGTAAAAAGTTGTCATCTTTGAACAGCTGTCGAACACTAGAGTGCGATCAAAACACAGAAGTATTGGACCGGAAATGCTCGGGATACGACTGTTACCAAACGCCATGTTGTGCAAACAGTCAATACAATATTGTATATGCTAGATTGGATCAGCAGGACGGACGGACGGGGGGGCAGGTGTTCTATAAATCCAAGCCCTACTGCGCATGCGCACAACATATTACATAAAAATCAGTAGTTTACTTAAAATTATGATAAATATATGTGGTGCAATGCATTAGTAATTTGAGTGATAATAATTCTTATGATCATATTTATTTTAATATAGATGTTGAGCTCTTTTTTGGCACGAGGCGAGTGGTCAAACCAAAGGAAGAGACAAGGAGACTTTTTGTGGAATTCCGTTCCTCGCCAATGGTATGGTATACTGAAATGCACAGAACCAGGCGTGCATTCTGTTCCAGGGTCTACTGGTATGGGATGTCTGTAGATATGGGTCTTCCTGTTTGTTGCTGAAATTAATTTGAGCAACCATAATCACAAGTGTATTGCAATATAAATAACGTATCTAAAAGGTTATTTAAAGTCAGATATGTATCATAATGTTCAGTTATATTTAAGAACTTCTGTTGAATTATATTATACAGCCATTCATACACTAATAAATGAATGGTAAATGCTTTTGATTCCATGAACATTGCACACACTATTTTTGTATATTATATTTGTCTTTACCTTTGCCATACGGTCAACTGAGAAAATAATAAACTTGAATCTAGAGTCATCCTCGGTGGTCTGGATATATTTTGTGTGATCTTCTTCTTTCAAGAGTGCTGTCATCTTTCAAAAGTGTGAAATTACTTTAACCTTAAATTAAATTAAATTAAATTACTTAAAATGTTACGATCCTCTTTTAACTATCTCAGAGTGTTGAACGTCCTGAACACCGCCCCTTCAGCTGATCCAATCTTGCATCTACTATAGAATATGTCTTTGTGCATCACCAGACCATGGTACAAAAACATACATACTATGCATGTTAGGAATCCCTGCTTACTGTAAAACTATAACACCGACAACACTGACCTTTGTCAAAAACAAATATAGGTCATCTATTCGACCTGATAAATGTCAAAAACTATAAAGGGACACAACAGGCTGAATCCAAGAACACACCCAACACCTTACAGCCATTTGTAGCCACAATGAGAATTTGTTTTGCCAAAGCTACAGAACACTGTCATTAGCATTCATTTGGCATTATTTATATGTGAGCTGGAGGATCACAGTGGGACATCTGCTATGTGTTGAGTGAGTGAAGAGGGCCATTTGAGTGAGCATGCTGAGGACACTGATTGATGTCGCACACAGCAGAAAGTCCCGGCGGTCCCATTAGCAGCTACAGTCTGCATTACTGTCACATCCGTCAGCCATGATGGAATACTGCTCCACTGCCACAGTCATCAGTAACCTGCCCTGTCTATGACACAACATATTGGGACAAATGAAATGAATGCAATGCTTCCCAAATGAACACTGGTTGAAACTGAAAACGCATGATGCGTTAATGCAGCCCTCAACTCTTGTGAAATTGCTCCCATTTCCAGCAGTGCACATTTGGTATTAATCAAAATCGCTATCACATTTCATGGTCATTGTTGCCTCTGAGGCCTGCTCTCTTAACAATCCACTCAGGAATAACAAAAAACGAACTCTTGGATTACTTGGAAATATTTACATGACAACACAATATGATATTATGTTTGTGTGGCAAGTCCTTTGTTTTGTTAGAGTGGACAGATGCGAGATTTCATTACTTCCTTTTTCTCTTGGGTGAGTAATGATATTGGCCCTCTTCACAGGTGCAGCACAGATAAGATATGAATCACCACACAAGTTGTGCTTCAAAGGTCACACCAACATATATAGGTCTCCTACACAAGGGTGTTCTCTCCTAAATAAAGGGAAGTTTTTTAGAGAAGAATATGTCAGTGTTGAACATTCCCAACTGGCAATTCCCACAGCCTCTGGCATGTCTGCATTACCCACAAAGCCCTTAGGACCAAGCCATATGTCATACTAGTGCTCTTAAACTACAATCAAATGTCTCTGGCTGTTTAAACAAGTCTGTGTTTGATGACACAAGACAACACAGTAAAACAAAAGGCTTCTTGTAACCAAATAGTCGGTCTCTTCCCCCCATAACAATTAGCTTCATAAATGACAACAGCACTCTGGTGTGTTTGTAGAAAAATAATTTAGTCTTTTAGTCTAATTATCCTGATCCCTTTGCCTCTGAAGGGTTCCAATTTACAATGGAGCTGTTTGTAGAAAACTGAGTGGGGATTTTAGTTGACATAATTGTGATGAATACGTAACTCAACCAAGACAAATAAGCATGGATATTTACAATTCCACAATAATTCAATTAAAACATGACAAGATCTATCTTGTATTCTAACATGTTCCCTCAGAAGCTCAACAGACTAGGCAGACTAAATGTTGTGCATCTGCGCATACACGTGCAGTTGCTTGTGTCTGTTTTTGAATATCAGCAAGTCATGATACATGTACACATAGGCCAAAGTTGTTTGTGTTGTCAATTTGATTCTATATATTCCTATTTGTGGTTGCAGTTTGCACATTTATATAAATGTCTATGTATGTATGTGGAAGTGCATGCATGTGTACACTGTAAGCAATTACTCACCATGTTACAAAAATGACTTCATGAAATATCTGGGAAACAATTAAATCACTGGGACTCTGCTTACTTCAGAGAACTTCAAAGACAAAGGAATGTTAGTCTGATGATAATCTGAACTTCACAGTACTTCACAACAGAAACACAAAAGGAAACTAAAGCTTAACCGTACATATACATGCTGCTCGATGTATATCTGAATGACAACAAAAATCTGTCTAAATCTGTCCTTCACTCTCACTCTAGCTCTAATGTTCAGGAATACAATGCAACAACATAATGGAGAAATATATGGTAGAATGTGAGGTCACTATTTATCACCAACCAACTAGACAGACATAAATGTGACTACTGTTAGTACAGGAAAAGGACATTTTTGATATAGTGCAATATTACTGCAGACACACCTACTGTACATTAGTTCGAAAACATTCTTAGTGCAGTCAAAGGCTGCACAATAAAAACACAACCTCAGCTGAGGAGAACATGTCTAATTTAAGCCTCCCTTTAACATGATAACACATCTGCTCCAGTAATAGCTCTGATAGTTGTCACCCAGCCTCTAGTAGGCAATACAGTGAAAGCAGCAACAGCAATGGACAATGATGTTAGTAATGAGAATGGATAGCAGCTTGGCTACACAGTCTCAGCCCCATTGATCACAAGGCTGTGAAAAGTGTTGGACCACAGCAAGGACAGAGACCAATGTGCATGTTCCAATTCACTTCAAATCCATTCTAATTTGGCTCTATATTGATAACTACTCCCCTCAAACTCTTTGTAGGAGTGTATTGTACATGTTAGTCTGCAGGACAGACTTAATCCACTCTTCCAGAGAAGGAGCAAGGTTCATCATTGTGCTGAAGGTGGATATAATTAGAGGTATTTATTGATGCAGTCATGAATGCTGGGCATGTGTGTAGTTGGGTCGATATTCAGAACATATTGATGATGTTTACTCTGGAAAAATGGCTGAGGGATAAATTCTTTGATTAAGTTACTTTAACACTCAACTGACTTTCGAGTTTGTTGTCATCAATCAGAATGATCACTAGCCTGTCACAGAGCGATGCTGAGGTGGCAAATGTGAGGGTGTTGCTCGCTTTGAGGGAGGATTTCATCATGCACATACAGGACATACGTGTTGCCTCTTTCTCTTTCACACCCTCACAAAAACACTTTGTTCATCATTCTGCCTCCACAGGTTTCTCTGTGAAATAGTGGTGAACACAGTCACATTTGATCCAACAGCAGAACTTGGTACCATTTCCCATTCATCTGCCCCTTACTCCATGCCTCATAAATGTCATTACAGTCTGTCTAAGCATTAATCTCTATGAAGCTGGGGCCCAGTGACTCTCCAAAACAAACCAGTCTTGTTGAACTGCTCCCCTGCTGAATGGTAGAAGCTTGGCAGAGCTAGAGGAAACAGAGAAGTATGGATGTGGAGGCAGGAAGGAGGGGTGTCTCTGTCCTTTTTTTTTTTGCAGGGTAGTGCAACAGCAGCAACAGTGGGGTCTCCAGTGGGAAAAATATCAGCAGCATTATGGAGTAGAGTTGAGCCTGCCATCACTATCAATGAGAGGAAGAGGCCTGTCAGAGCACACAAAGGAGAAAAAGACACAATCCCTGACAAAGAATAATGGAAGGGATGGAGGGAAGGAGAGAGGAAAACAAGGAAACAACGCATGAGGAAGCTAGAGACAAACAAAAAGGGGATTAAAAAGCATTCCAATTAGAAATGGAGGAGACAAGTGCAGGAAAAAGCTAAATGAGAGTACTGATGAGAGGCTAAGATAAACCACCATAAACAGACTGGCAAATTGAAAGAGATAGAGAAAAGATAGCAACCCAGAGTGGAAGATAAAGAAAGACAATGAATAAGCAAGAATGAGCAAAAAAAAAAGGCATAGGCCAAAGGGAAATTAATTAATGACTTTGAGAAGAATGAGAAGGAGAACAAAAGGGAAAAAATAGACAATTGGAGACAAAATTAGATGAAAGGGAGAAAAGCGTCCTGTCACAATGGCACATGAGAGCCTGCATGTGGCACCACTCGATAAGACATGTCTTTGCCACCTTCCATTCTGGCACCCAAGTCCCCCTCCACCCCCTTCCCCAACCATCTGTGCCATACAAACACACCAAGCTGTCCGTCAGTGGCTCTAGCTCACAACACGCCAGTTTTGTGACATCAGCCCAGAGCCTGGCTCCTGACGACAACGATGGGGCCCCAAATCAGTGACATCACCAACCCATGAGCACCAAACAGTGCCAGGTGCCAAACAGTTAGCTCCCACAGTGGAGGCTTTGAGTCATGTGAGCTGGGATTCCAACCACAGTTGCTAATGGTTATTCTGGACAGGGCACAGAGACGGAGAGAAAGAGAGATGCAAACAAGGACAAGCTAGAGATTTTGAGACTCAAACTTACAAGTAAATTCTGCTCTCCTCTGTTGTCTCTTACAACCTCTGTCTGTCTAAAATGGCTGTGAACAGCTGTGGGTATCCCAGCAGGGAAGCACTCATTGACGACATGACTGACATGTGCCAAAGATGAGAAAGGCGTGGGAATTTTTTTGACACAAAGATGAATGCAAAATAGTCTCTTCAACATACCCATGAAATCCTTTGTGGAAATATGTTCTCATATATACAAAGGATTATATTACCTTGTTTTATGCCATTGATTCTATTAAATAATGTCACAGGCTACTACTAATGATAACTGAGATTATTTATACAATTTGCTATAAAACAGGAAACAATTGTCACAGTTTACTAGAGCATAAAAGGAAGTCGTATTATAGCATATTTTTGAGGTAGATAGCAAACATATAATAAATTCAAGTGCTGTTCACATGGCTTGCATGTAATGAAGGGAACATTTTAAGAAAACACACTACAAAAATAATCAATAGCAGCAAATTGATTATGAAAGAAAAAAGAACTGGGTTACAGCTAATGGAAAAAAATAAAATGTCAACATAACATTCCCTATTAGGTTAAAAAAAAAAAAAAAAGCTAAATATTCAGTCACTTAGTCAGGCACATGCCGTGCATTTACACATTACTACACCTAAAACAATCTCAATATCCGGTCCTGGAGTTCCTGCACTGCCTAGCAGTATATAGGAGAAGCTATAACAGTTCTTCCTTAGCCTGGGCAGGTATCCAAACAGCCTCTGCAGGCTTTGATGAAGTGTCCTGTCATGATGTCAGCCTCCATTGGTCTCTAGCTCACCTGGGACCTCCCTCACTCTTAACAACTCCTGGCTGAGAGGAGAGAATGCAAAAAAAAAAAGAAAAGATAAATGGGGATATAACTGGCCTCCTAATCCACAGCCTTTGCCTGTGCTTCTTGTTCCTCACATCCTTTTCTAACCTTCATCTGTAGCCAAATACTAACAATAAAAACTCACATATCGACTAATTTTTTATCTCATATCGCTCTTCTCTTTTCTCCTTTATCTCTCTCTCCTTCCCCCTTTTCTCCTCCTCCTGCTTGCTGGCTGTCAGCAGGTTAAAAAATGGCTCTGCACTAGTGAGGGAGAAACAATTACTCATGGTGCAGGCTGTATAGACATTAGAAGCTCTGTACTCCTCTGCGATCTCAGGGCCATGTGTTTCTAATTAAACGGTGCACTAGAGGAATTATCAAAGCTTAGGATTGCATAATGAGCACCGGCAGAAATCGGTGACTCTTTGTCTCAAGAGGCATGCAGTGGTTATACTGAATTAAAATGGAAGTGTGTCAATACTGAGATGCATTTGTCAGAGATATATTACAACATAATATAAAGTATACTTGTATGATAAAAAAAAAAGACTAATAATAATATTAATAATAATAATGCCTAAGCTTTGATTGTGTTTTTACAAAATGGTAAAATTCACATTTGCAGGACTGGCTGTTTTTTTTTTTATTCATAAAGACAATAGTGCCTTCAGATCACATTTTTATGCCTCTGTGATGCTCACTAACACCTACCCTGTTTTTCTCCTCACCAGTGTTCTTCTATCATCACACAACACCAGTTGGCCAGAGAGGGACATGGCCGATTTAGCTCGCCAAATGGAGGCATGTTCATCCTTACACAGAGAGACACTTCTGTAACAGGCATTGGCCAGGCTTTGTAAAACATCACACATGAGCCTGCACACGCATGTGCACACCAAACAGGCATGCACACACAAACACACTTAAATCCTGGTCTCCATGGTGATTGTTATAGTGCCCATGTGAACTTGCCCCCTGCATCTGTTTCTGTGTTTGTTCCTTGTGTAAAAAACATAATTACTTATTCATAACCACATGACTATTTTCATTTTCCACACTGCATTCTCCAAGCACTATAAATGAGGACAATAAATACTGTGGCGACAGTTCAAGATTGGGAAATGAGTCCTGCAAACTGCTGCATTTGAACAGCGAAATGATCTTAAAACTGTTTATATTACTGAGGATAACTGCTGGTATGATTTGAAACACTCCCCCAATCCTCTCTATCTTTACAGGCATCAGCAGACAGTCCAGAGTGAAGGTTTACACAAGGAGGGTGACAAGAATGGGCTAGGATGTCTGCCTTTCCAGTGCCAAAATGGGCATTTAGATCACCGAGTCCATCTGGTGGATAAGATGAGAATCACATCAAGGGTAAACTCCACTCTTCAGTGTCATTTCATACTTGTCCAATTACTTTACAGTTTGAGGAGACTTTAACCAACACTCTAATGTAAGTACCATGTAAGTACCACTGAAGCAAATTGGATTCTCATGGGATACATGCCTCATGCAAACACACACATAAATGGATAAAGCCCACACTCTCAAATATATACATCTAACTAGGAAGATGCCAGGACTAATGTGAGGCATGTGTGTCAGAGACAGTCCTAAATCCATAATATAAGCAGAATGGATCCTAATCTGACAGAGAAAAAAAAGGTGTGTGCATGTGTGTAAGACAGAGATGGCATAATCATCAAGCAACCCACAATTTGTGTATGTACACATGTATGTGTGTGTGTACTTTTTGCAGACATACACATGAAACTATGCACTTGTGGTCAGGGTATTGGTGAAATTTTCCTTGCTACATAGAAGAAAACAGCTTACCAGTGTCTGTATAACTGTCTGAACACCAAACCACACTCAAAGTTCAAGCTGTCACCAATAAATCATTTTACCATGCAGTCTAGAATTCACCTGAAGAAGAAGAACAAAATGAGCTGACTTTAAAGTACATGAGGTTGTGAATTCTTTAATGCCCTATATTCCAGTTCACTATTACAAATTATTAAATTATTATACAAATAGTATACACAACATGTTAGCTGTTCCTCATTTACTCCTTACCTTTAGTGAAATATTTATCCTACATGCAAAGAAACGTAGAGAGGATAAAGAATGGATAAGGGTAAATCATTTAAATTTAGGTCTTCTTAGACAAATAACCTACCTTTAAGACAGTTTACATACAAAAACCGACACTATTTAATGTCAGACTAAAATTTCTTTCTGGCGAAACACTGTTGTTTTAGGATCACTAGTAGAGTGTTGGCAGTGCTGATTTTACTCACATTTATAAAACTAAATAATGCATGCAAGTGAAAGACAGCAGACTATTTCTTTACTCACCAAATTACCAGGTGGGTAAACTCAAGCTATAGACTGCTCCATAAGAATGTATCAAGGGTACTGAATTTCATCATACAGGCAAACTAGAGATTTCCTACAGGAAAGCTACTTTGCATGGAACCTGAATCTAAACTACTCTTGTTTATATGACAAGATGAGCTCATAATCATTTTAGTCGCAGATATGTTTCACAGATGGGATGCAGCAGTTGCCAAGACTGACAAGTACAACTCCTAAACTCATGTTCACTGGATAAATCCTGATGAATGGAGACACTTTTCTTCCTTGCCAGCATTATTATCCAGATGTAAGATGTCCATCTGCACACCTTAAAGCCTGACACGCACCTCCTTTTAGCCAAATACAAAATTAAGGTTGATGCTTCAAGATTTGCAAGCATCAACATTATCATACAACCGTGATATGTGCTGTTTATGTTCCCAGACTTCAGTTACAGAACCATAAACATCAAAATTACACTCCTATCAAGGCTAGGATAGAAAGAATACCTCAAATACAGTGCTCCTGTGAAAGTGCCAATTAAAATATTACTTCTGGTAAACATCAATTCCTGATGAACCAAGGCTCGAGGAAATCCATATGTTGCAGAGCCTTTACCTCTTCCCCATAGCAAAGAATGTACGGAAATTCATAAAATAGTGACTGATATATGTAACGACATATGATGGAAAAACATTATGCAAAAAGCTGAAGTGCTGTCTTACTCAATGAGCAATGAACAGCAATATTTTTAGATGAAATGGACAAGTTGTTGGCAGCTATATAATACACCATTCAACAAAGCTGTCAGCTTTGTGAAATAAATGGATCTCCAAGTTCTATCTGTATTCATTTATAAAATAAATTTTGACTTGCTACATTGTATATTTTTCGCTTATTTTTCAGCCAATGTGCCATCTGCTTTCATTGCCTCTATTTTAATTTTCAAGGCTTTTCACTATTATGGCACTGTGCCTCATGTTTAAGTGTTTACTTCCTGAAGGGCACTTGAGGGCCAGTGTAGTGATTACAAATTCTCCATAACCTTACGCCACTGTCATGACCAAGTCAAGGTCGCTCCCATGCTCTCCTCCATGCCATCAATCTCAGTGGGAGAAACTTCCTCTTATACTATTTTGTTTCTATGCCCCCCTTTTTCTTTGCACATGATAAATACACTCTCAGTCCAAATATCATATCCGCTTCTTCCTGCCCTATTCATCTTCTGCTATAAACAAACACAGGTTGACAGACTAATATGTTTTTTTTTTTTTATATATACGATAGTCTTATCTTTTCCAGTTCACAGCCCTGGGTTTAAAGCAACATCATTGTTCTTCATTTCCAAATGACTGTCAATCACCTTTTTTACATCTCTATATTAAAAATACCTTACAACTCTTTCAAGTATATACATGCAGTGCTGTCTTTTATAAAATTCACAAAATAACTAAAAAGCTGTCCACTTGGGACATGCAGTTAAACCAAAACTGTCTTTTTTTTTTTAAAAGTCTGAAGGGCATTTTTTTTTTTTTGCATATGTATTACTGAGGGTGTAAAAACAGACTCTAGTCAGATTGTAAAAGTTTACAGACTCCAACCCTCAGTTTAAACAAAAACACCACTTGGCCCATATAAATTACAGTGTAACACCACTAACAGTGAATGCCTATAGAGCTATGTTATAGTTCTGCACTCCTCATGTATTCAAAGCATTGAATTCCATAGCTTTGTTGGTGAGTTTTACCACATATAAGCAATACAACATCCATCACTTTGAAACCTGCTCTTTTGACCTACCAGACACTTACTCACGCTGGGAAACAAGTCCATCAAGTTTGAGTGTAGTGTAAGCAAGTCTGATCACATCCCACAAATCACAACAATCTATTCAGTACAAAGAATGGGTGTTACACAAACACACTGATATACAAACCTCAATATGTAAGCAGGCTAATCTAAACTGTCAGTATACATCAAAATGGTTGATACTGGTCAGTACACAATGAGACATCATTGAGACTTCTTGCTATTCCGCAAGTCTCACGCAGAAAATATGGATACACAATCCACTCTTTGGTTTTTTTAAACAAAATTCTACTTTATCGTTGTTTCACCTGGTACTGCTCTGTTACCTGTGTTGGAAGTACGATCCATTACATTCTGGTTGTGTAAGTTTCCCTGCACCATCTGTTTGATATCAATCAATACACTCATCAACTTGACGCTCATCATCATTATCAGACAGCAGGCTTTTAAAATTCCGTCTTGAAACACTTTCTGAAGTTCTGTTTCCATCTAAACTCACTCTCCCATGGACAAAGACCCTCCCACATACTGTACACAAACACACACAAAACCACAGCTTTTTCAACTGTAAGGGCAGAGACGTGACTGTGAAACATTTGAGGGTGTTGGGTAGATATACATTATTCTAAATAAAATTGTTACAAGTTTGGTATTTTCTTTTTGAACTGACTGGAAGGCCAACACAATGCCAAATTAAGTCAATGTCAAGTAAATGCTTTTTATTATTTTATTTTTTTACAGTACATTCTGCATCCATTTGGAACTTTTTTTTTTTTTTTTGGAGGGGGGGGGGGGTCTGAGTTGTGATCTGTCAAGACATGACCTTTGAGTAGTTTCTTGTCCAGAAGTTTCAGAAAATCCAGAAATTAAATACACAGGGTTAGGCAACATGTTTCAGCCTGCAAGTTTAACAAATTGTACTCATCTTTTAAAGTTTTGGTAGGTCTGTCCTACAGACAAAAAACTAACAAACTAAAAAAAAAAACCCCACCCCAAATTCAACATGTTTAAGAGCAGTTGTCTTAAAGAAGAGTTCTCTGAAAACCCACAACTCAATGTGCATTCAAATGCATTATGACTTATTGTTTGTGTGCAGGTCTGGAAGCTTCTTTATCTTGATGTCCAGTGCTATGGTTACGAAACACAAAATCTCTTTCCCCAAATCTCTGAACCCTGTAGAAATCTGTCAAACACATTTTCAAGCACAAATAATGTTACAGGACAGAGCCAAAGTTGTTGCGAGTTGAGTCAGAATGCAAGGTCACCTCAGATTTATAGAGTTGACACAGAAGTAGGTCGGCCCTGGAGCAACCCAGTTCAGTGACTAAGACAGACTAACAAGTTTGCATGTGTCCATAAGAAAGAAGGAAGAACTAGTCATAAAGTTAGTTCATTCCACTACAGATTTCTATAGCACTTTTTGACTCATCCAAAGCACTTTATTATTGAGCCATTATTCATTTACTCTCACTCTAGTTGTGGTAAACTACATCTGTAACCACAGCTGTGCTGGAACAGGCTGATAAAGTGTGACTGTGAATTTGTGCCAAACAGCCCTTCTGACTACCACCAAAGACTGCAGGCAAAGTGGGTGAAATGTCTTGCACACAGACACAACAGCACATGACTGGGCCAAAGTGGGATTCAAACTGCCAACCCCTTCTGTTATTGGTCGACATACTCTACCATCTGAGACATGGCCGCCCTTATAAATGCCAATTATATCATGGCTGCAATGGACAGCATCTGTCTGTTACTGTGTTGGTATAAAAGTAAGGTAGGATTTACTGGAAAGGCCGAGGTACTATCCAACTTTTGTATTACTCTCAGTGCACCTGGAGCTTGTGAACATACAATTTGCCTTTTTGATGTATGGGGTATCTTTCATCTTGCTTTGAAGTGCATTGCCAGACTCTTGGCAAATCTGTGACACCTTTGGGATAGTGTCTGCTATTGTGGTAGATTTTTCCTTTGTCCTTCTTTATGAAATATCTACATTATTTTGTCTGCATACTCCTGTTGCTTCAGGCAAAACCTAGTCAGTTACAATGACCAGACAAAAACAATCTCTATACAGGCTGACAGTCCAAGACAATGTACTCATTGTCTTTCCAGAGTCAATGCAGACATGAAGACAAGAGGCAGGTTTGAACCCCATGCTGACACAATGAATCCCCAAACTGGACTTCAGGCACTTCATTCAGTGTTCATCCTCAGACTTGTTAAATTCATCACATAATATGCGACAGTCCTTCCCACACATCTTTTATGCCATAGGCATCACACTATTTGATCGCCACAACTGAGGCCTGATGTTTTTCTGCCCTTATTGAACACAGGTGCATTTGCTGACACAATAGCTGTGTTGTGCCAGAATGCATTTTATGAGAGCTGAATAAAAACCTTCTAGACGGAGAAAACCAATAACTCAAACGTGTAAAACACAGACATACAGGAGACACAGTTTAAACAGAATTATAGACATTAGTATAAAAGCAATAAGTGTTTAGAAGTTACATCCGTTCATTTATTTTTTCTGTCCTGGAATGCTTTCTTCTCTAAGTAAATTTGCAGGTACATATGCGAAAAGCTTTATTCACACAAGTTCATAGTTAAGAGATAAATGGATATTCCAACATGTGTTCTAAAGTAACTTCTTGAGCTGTCCCAGTGAAATATCATCCCTGTGGCTACAATGTGAAGATAAAGTGTGTAAGAAAGAATGTGTGTGTGCTTGTGATGTAAGAAGACCTCCACACATGGGAATGGTGAATCTCCAGCTGCTCCCAATTCATGGGTCTCTTCTGGCAAGGCATACAAACCACATGCTAATGTGCACGACCTCAGAGTTCTGTGTGTTTCTATCTCGTCAGTATCAGTATGCCCTTTTCTGCACTGTAGTGTGTGTGACATCTGCAGGAAATGAGTGCCATCCTCCTATAGCTGATGAAGACAAAGAGACTGACATTATGTAGGCTCACTGAAGCCCAAATGTTGAAACACATCCAAACTCTTAAAACATTTTGCCCTTATTCCTAAATGGGTGACAATGATAAATCACTCTGAACTTGCACAGTGTCGTGTAAGTAATCTGGAGCCAAAAGGGAAACAAAGAAAAAGGGAAAAGCTGTGCTTCAAAGACAAATAGTTGGGTCATATGGCAGCAATATAGCACAAACAATAGTATACTAATTTATATACATGGGAGTGTTTTAATATATAGAGCTTCACCCTCAACAAAGATTAGAACACCACACAAAACTACATCATTGCTGTGTCATAAACACATGTAGTTTAAACTGGGAAAACACTGTAAACACCATTTTCCAATGAAGAAATGTGGGACACCCCACATGCAAGTATTTTTCATGATGTTCGCTTATTTAATAGACCCACATGTTGTATGGAAATGTAGCTGACCTTAACCTGTGATCCCACTCAAATTGTCATTATCCTGCACCAGTCTGATAAGCTGTTTAACACATACTATTATTCAGAGATCTGCTTAATATTTTATAAAAACAAAATTAAAGAATGTGTAATCAATCAGCTGGTACTACTAATAGGTAGATAATTTGAAAAGTGTTACGATTAATTACCAGTGCTACAGAGATATTTTACAGGTGGTAGTGTACGGTTTTATCACCACTCACGGTGAATACACATCAATCCATACTACCAACACAATATAAGATGAATGCAGACTACATAACATATGTAAGCCCATTTGGCCAGTGCCCATGAAACCATTATCTTTGTCTCCCTCTAGTGGTTTACACATTGACAAACAACTCATAACACTACAAAAGGTCTACTGCAATGACCTTGGACACAATATTCAGATTTTGAGTTCAAAACTAATTTTAGAGAACCTGCCGGTGATCATAATCATTAAATCAAACAGTAACAATATGGTTGCTTGTCCAAAGAAGACATTAATATTTCACTTTGTAAGAGTATGCAATATCGGAATATAACATTTGTCAGTTTATATCAATATTTGCATTCCAGCCAGTAGTTCAAGCACATGGCAGCATTTACATAATTTTGTCATTGTCAAACATTTCTATAAACAGCCTTCATCTGTCAGACGGGAAGAAATAAAATATAAATCCTAGAATGTCTATTGAACAAGAACTGCAAAACAATGAGTATCAAACTGCAACAGATTACAGTGGAACATCTCAAATGATATTTGATCACTTCTAGAGTAAGAAATATTGAATCACTTCTAAAACTACTGAATCCTGTAGGTGCAACAGCTGTAACAGAAAGTGGTAAATTAAGCAGTGAAGACAAGTCTTGCACTCTAAAACTGAAATGCTTTGTGATAATGTTTAATTAACCATATTATACTGTAGTTAATGGGAAAACAGTGTATAGGACTGTCATACGTGGTACAGTAACTGACTAATTCTAACCACTAGGTGGAGGTATAATTTCAAGATACCCATTTTCCCTTGACTTTTCATGAAGACACTGCTATAAACTGTATCTTCATTTTAGTTCATATATGCAATATAGTTTAACATTTAGTTTATTACAAACAGCTACAAATACCTAGATTACAAACTAGGATGTATTTGCTGCAATGTACTAAAGTGCATTAATTGACATTAAAATGTTCTGCACATGTTTAAATTAAATTTCTAAGGTAAATTACCTCTAGAAGAATTGGAATACAGGCACAATATGTTTGAAGAAAATGAAAGTAAAATGACCAAAACACTAACAGTGTGCACAAATCAGTCATTATGTGCAACACAATTAAATGCTATTTTAATTTTCTCTCTTCATCTTGTTCTGATTAAACAAGAATCTAAGGCACTGAAAAGTCCAGTCCTAGATCGCAGTTGGATGGAATATGTGGGGGAAAAAAAAGTTTACTAAAAAAGGTCAAATAAAGAAAAAAATTTTGAGGAAAGAACACTTTTGTTGGTGGTACTTTTCCCTTTTCACTGCAACATTTGTGACCTGGAATGTGTCAATTCATGCAATGTTGATGGTCAGGCCATATCAAGACTCAGTAGTTGAAAACAGGTATCAGCAGGTCACTGCTCCACTCAGTTCAAGTTGATGTGTTTGTAGCTCAAGGTGCTCAGTATGGGTCCATCTTGATCCTCCTGTACAAGCAACAGGTAAACACCATCCCACAAATCTGAAAACACAATTGTTGGATCAAAAAGTGCTGCTCAGTCAAAAGGGAAGAGTAAACACTACCGGCTGTGGATAAAAAAGGTATTTGATGTTAACTGGATGAGGAACCATTCATGTTCAAATGGCCTGAAAATGTTTACAATGGGGCTGTAAAGCAGTAACTGTTGTGGCAAAATGAGGACACATGCAAGCAAATAAAAAAGCAGTGCTGTAGTGGGGTCAATAAGCAGGTTCATGCACAAATAAGACGTGTACAAAATATTTGCTGTACATATCATGTGACATGTATCTGAACCAGAATTTGATCAGGATTTCAAAAATCATACAGGTACATTTTGAACTTGGCTGCAATATGTTCTTAAAAGTTAATTTCCTTGACTCTCATGAAGATTTTTTCCTGAAAATATGCCTGATGTGTCAGATGAACATGGTGAAAATTTTTAATTTATAAGTGACATGGAGGCATTTTACAAATGAAAGCCAACACCAACACTACTAACTGACTACTGCTGAAAACTTGTGTGTGATTCAGAGATTTCCAGCCATAGAAGATCCAGCTAAATGACATATTTCCAAACTAATTTGATTCCACTTATTGTATTGTATTGCCATTGTATAGTAGACTGTATATTAGTAGACATATATTTGTGAAAACTAAACAGATTTTTTAAAGAAATCCACATGTTGGAACAAATCAAATTTTAATTCTACATACCAAGACTTATCTGGATCATTTTGTGTCAAAGCATCCAGACCCTCCCAAATGACCCTCTCAGACAATTCTCAAAAAAACTCACATGTTCCTCTCATGGACTTATGAAATAATACAAACTTTTTGAACTTGTCTCATGTCCAAAATTTGGGGAATTTTTTTTTTCTTTGAGCTTCCATAGGTCTATCATTTGACCTACATATTCGATTTTTGGTTTCCCTAGATAACTGTTCCCCTAGAATGATAATCTGTGGTCAGATTTGCTCTCCCTTGGTTGTTCCACAATATGAAATCCAAAATATGAAATCCAAAAGCCACAAAAAGTGTGAAACCTTTTATACATATTTTGAAAGCTCATATGTCTAAAGTCGATTCACACATACATCACTAATGACAACACCGCAAATTTAATGATATTTAATCCATATTGTGATTCAAATTGGCCACCTACAAGTTTGATGGTAGATGCTAGATTGGATCAGCCGGCCGGCCGGGGGACAGGACCAAGGTCTGGACATTCTGCACAGCTAATGATTGCATTGCTATGGCCTGAAATATGACACTCAGATGCAGTGCAGAAAAGCTGAATGGGGTGCATTTCATTGTACATATTTCTTCATGGCGTGCTATCCAGGAAAGGAGAAATCAACCAAAGTAATCTGTCATTTTATTCAGTTTTCCACTGTCTAATTTGCTACTTGAAAACAAACCGCAGGCATTTTTTAGCTAATTATATAGCCGAACCTCACCTAGAGCAGTAACATGCAACCTTGTGTAGTTTTTTTTTCTTTCACATGGAGTGTTTTGGAATATAGACCACTTCACAAAAAATTTCTTGGCTTCTTGGCCAACTTTGGAGCCATATTGTGGAGCAACTGATCTGAGCATAGACTCTGATTCAAGGGAAAACTTAGCCAGGGAGACCAACAATCTAATATGTAGGTCAAATGCTAGAGGAGCAGTGGAAGTTCAAATTGAGATGAAACAACTTTGTCAAAATAATAACATTTTAAAAATACCCAGAATTTTGGAAGGCCTTTACTTCAAAACTATAAAGGATATCAGTCTAAAACTTGGTATTATTACATTATTTTTTGAGAATTTGTTTTTCTGGATGTTTTGACATGGAATGACCTATTTGTAAAAAAAAAATAAAATTATAAAATAAATATATTTCATAAGAGTGTATCACTATTGTGAATTATATGGATTAAAACAAACTGTAAACTGAAAGTAATCCCTTAAAATAAGTCACTTGTGCTTGCTCTGGGGTAAGTAGATACAAGATCTGTGTAGAACCTACTAGCAATCTAAATGGTATGATTTATGACGGCACTCTTGCGATAAAAAAAAGTCTGAGAATCAAGTACAAAACAGCTGAACAGATATTGAAGTCAGCCACTGGGCCTGACAGGGATGATGGATAAACAGGCAAGGGCCCAGATTCAATCTTTGAGTCTATAAAAGCCCTCTGAGAAAGCCTTATCGAGCACGTTGACATTGTGTATTGACTCATCACACTTTCTCCTCAGGCAGTTTTTCCTTCTTGCCACCCCCACCTCAATGTCAATGTCCACAACAGAGCAAGGAAGCGAATCACAGTTTAGCTCAGATGAATAATAAGGCAATAGCAAATGGTTCACAGTTTTTGAGGAGCCTAACTGTGGGGAATATTGATATTTAAGAGCTTTGATAGGATATTTTTAGAAAGTGTTCTTTTTACCACAATCCAAGTGAATACATATTCCTGGTAGGTGGGCTGGTGTCTTACAAGCCACCCAAAATACACCTCCATTCAACATTTGAATCTCTTCAGCTTGCAAGTAGCTATGGCAACAACACTCATGCTTTAGCTAAACTAATGTACCTAGTGTTCTGATAAAATAATACAAGTGCAAGATGTATTATATCCACATCAATTCCAGTAAAAAAAGGATACATCAGAATTAAATGAAGTAAAATAGTGAATCCAAAATCCATCCCCATAGGTATACTTTTGCATGACTAAAAAAAATATAATTTTGTACAGCAGGTTGGATGTGTGTCTTCATACTGTACTTGCATAAGACTTTAGGGATGTATGACAATGCTTTGTGTCTTGATACACAGCATTTAGTATGAAAACGCAAAGCATAGCTTTAATCAACATCCTTATGGAGAGGCAGTTACTCAAGGCATTGATATATGTGTGTGACTTCAAAGTGGTATGTTTTTTGTCAGTTTTACAGCCCATTATCACACCATGCTGAATGCCATCTGCAACATGAAGCCAGTCAGGTGCATGCTTCAGCAAAGCTCATATAACAGAACAAATAAGCTTGTGGGCATACTGTACACATAGCCACCAAACATGCATTTATGTTAGATGTCCATAATACCCTCCAACCTTGTCTCTCCAGGTGATTAAACCACAAAGTTGCTTTATCTTATCACAATGCATCGAAGTCTTCTTCCTCTTCTTTATAGAGCAGATAGATAAAACAGGCTGTCAAGACTGCCCCGGCCAGCTACAGTGACACCACAAAGATGCACATAAAACACACACAGTACAATGCACCATTTACTAGTTAGTATGGTCAACAAGACAAAGAAGTAGTCTATGCCACAAACGAAGAACAGCAAGATTGTACCACCTTACAAATGTATTTAGTTACCAGACAGAGAAACAACACAAATGCAAAAGGCTACAAAAGCTTTGAGTTAGATTATAGAGTTGATTATAAACAAGCATGCAGTATACAAATTTAGGTAAAAGTCTGTTACGATAAGTGAAAGTAAGCATCCAAGTGAACTGCACTTGGATGTTGGGTTCTATGTGCTTACTTTATCATTAATATTTTCAGCAGTAAAGTGAATATTAATACATCAGTGTAGGCAGTAGGGATCAGAGATAAAACAATTTTATGTGCTGACTATTATGAATTCTTGAATTCTGAAAAACCTGAAAAACTAGTGCACTTTTAAATCAAGTTTAAAATCCTAAACATACAATACAGTAAAAATCTTCAAGTGTGTTGTTTTTCTATTTATTGATTTCTCACAGTCAATGCGGTTTCATTAAAAACAACATACAAACCTAGTTAGCACATTGTAGTTTAAGATGTATGTCCTCTGGTACTGATGTGAATGTAGTATTTTACAGGGAAAACACTACAAATCATGTCAGTGTCTCCAAAGCACAACACAATCTCAGTCCAGTGTTAACATGCATGAATTTAAGAAATGTGTGAATTTTATTTCAGCATTTAACTGAACACAAGACGAGGGTATCTTGATAATTGAATCATAAGTAAGTGTCAGGCTGAATTAAAAGACATGGCCCAAGCAGCTTATCCATTTGTGTAGTATTTATTGTATTTTTACCTCCGCCAAGGAGGTTATGTCTTTGCCTGCGTTGGTTACTTTGTTTGTTTGTGTACAAGACAACTCAAAAACTTATGGACAGATTTTAATTACATTTCAGGGTAGGTTGGTAAAGGGGAGATCTGGAAATCATGAGATTGTGGTGGTGATCGGGGAGGGGGGGTCTACCTTGGCGGAGGTCTGCGCTCTCAAAGTGCTTTTCTAGTTATACTTGTTTTTGTGTTGAATTCGAGTGTGAATGTGAATGTACTGCTGGCTGCAGAACAAATTGTCCTCCAGGGATAATAAAGATACCTCCAGGGATAATAAAGATACCTTGGTAAGGTCAGAATGCCACTTAACGTGTTAAATCAAACAGTATTTTAAAAATGTAGCTTAAGTAAATTGTGGGAGTTGAGATGAAACCAAAAAGAAGTGTGTTCCATTCCATCAGAAAACATATTTAATTTTTTATCTTTTACTCACCTGCAGACAGGCCACTCCTATTCCTACAGCACCAATGATCAGCAGGTGGTCAGCCAGAAACTGTTCCAGCTTAGTGATGCAACCACCCTGCATAGTCAAATGCTCCATGTTAAAATTACATTGCACACACTTGAACACTCAAATCTCTTTGCTTTCTGTGTCTCTTCACAGCTAAAATCTAACATTCTACATCAATGAAGAGCGAAAACATCAAGCGTAATAATTAACACACTGTAATTCATTTGAGCGGTGTGTTAAGATGTTTATGCCTGTGTATGATGCACAGAGTGTGAAGTAGGTAGTGCTCAGAGTGATAAGACAAGGAAATGAAGCGTTTGACACAAGGTAGGAAAACTTCACCTGTGCAGCATGGATAAGAATTCAAAACCTCATCTTTTATTCATTTCCAGAGAATCAAAGAAAACTTTCAAAAACAGTGTTTTTGTGTGCTGCTCCCTATATCGCCTCAAGAAAATAAAATATGTGCTAGCAAAATATCAAGGTTTTATGTCAACAAGGAATGGCTGGTGAAACATTCTGATAATTCAATACTGATACATTAAAGTGTCCCATGTTTAATTATAACACTAAAAAGAACATTAGAATAGCTTATTAAAGATGCTCAAAAACATATACTACAGTAAGTACAATATATCTTACGAGCACTTCGTATTTAACTGAACTATGTCCGTTACTCACCTCCACCTTGTAGATATTAGAGGGGTGGTCTCTTTTGCCACAGTGGGGGGTAATGGTCTTACAGCAACTGTCGGGTACCACCCTGTTTTTTGCCTGTTCTGACAAAATGTATACACTCTGCAACCAGTCATGAGAGCTGTTGCTGCCACAACACTTGAACTGGAAACAGAAAAAGACAAGAGGAGAATGTTCACCTCATGTTGCACTGACTCAGAACATCCCTAATCAAAGTCTTCAATCTGTGATGACCCCCCCCCCCCCACACACACACACAGTTGACTGAATAACCCCCCCCCCCCCAGTCTAATGGGCAGCATAATACTTACCCTACCTCTGTGAAATACCTCCCGCTAACACGTGCCACTTGTTCTCCTAATCTCACCTGTATATATCCTGTACTACCTGTATGTGTCCTTATCTGTAGTACATATTTTTCATTTGTAGTTAGCTTTTGTATATCTCAGTCATTTTTGTAGTACTTAAGTAGCATATGTATGCCTAATATTTTATCCTGTAGTTTTTGGCACATGCCTACAGGGCCGATATAGTGTTTGATTTTTGTACACAGCCTTCTGCTAAAGTTTAACAGAACTGCTAAAATGATTTTCTTTGGCAATGACAATGAAGATATTCTATTCTGTGAGTCAATATAATTGATGAATGTATATCTTATAAAATAATATTTTTATAGATATAAAATAGTTCATACATCCTGTTGCAGTCTGTCCACCGCTAATGTGATTGCATCCTTCCCTGGCTGAGCATAGTTCTCTGTCATAGTCTGATTCAGATGCTGCTTCAACTCCTCACTCAGCTGTGAATGAAAAGAGAAACAAAGAACAAACACATAATGACTGTTTTTGAGAAAATAAAACATATATACCAATACATTTCTTTTTTCATTACACAGAGACTGCATAAATAAGAAAATGTAAAGACTAATCTTGACAAAACTGAAACAATCAGAGAAACAATTTAGAGCAAAACAGATGGGCCAAGTCACACAATTTGCAAGTGCTGTGACTCAAAAACAAGCATAACAAAGTTCCAAAAACAGATTTTAAATATAGTTTTTCCGTGTGCACATTTCAGTGCATCCATACACACTTAGTAAAAACAAGAAGAAACACAGTCAGAGAGAATGAGTCCTTATCTTTCAGGTGATTGTCCTATGCTGAGAAATCACTGAATGTGCAATAAAATAACAGTGATCTTTGCAGCCCCTGCTGACTGACAGACACATGTTTTTGAGATAATATACTAGAAACAGTGGGCTAGATAAAACCCAGACATCTATTGTTCAAAGTAATTTATTGCAATTAGTATAGTAATTTATAATCCACAAAATAATATAAAACACAAAATTGAAAAAAAAAAATTAAGTACCCATTTTTATAGTGCAAATTCACCATTTGTACATTTTATAAAAATCTTACAATATTTTAATATAAGGTGTACCATAAATATATGTGGACAGCAACATATTAATAAAATTATACAAAATAGACAGCAACCAGCACCACCCCACATAAGTTGTAATAATAATAATAATAGAAAGGAGTGTTACATACCCTCTGGTAATATACATAAGCCAGTACTCCAGCCACCAGTTCAATCAAGAATATCAACAGCAGGCAGAAGAAGTACTGTGGAAGTGAAACAAGAGACCATAAGCCATCTGATTAAGTTGAATAAAATACCCTGTTTGATCCAGATCACTCAGCACCAGAGTCATCAGAACAGTTGTCAGCTGAGCCCACTCATTTGGGAAAGCTGCTCTCACTCATGATGGCTCAATAACTTCTATCAACCATCACTGTACCACATCTATCACCTCTGAAGCAGTTGACAACGCTGCATGGAAAGAAACAACCACAAAACAATGTGATAGTGTAAAATCAGGCGTCCTTGAGGGCAAACTAAAGGGTCTTCTAAATTTCTCTACCAATATATTTCCTTAAACACTGTCTTAGCAGCACTATATTAATCAAGTACAATATTTAGCATTACATGTGGATTAACATCAGGTAAAAACTAATCAGACATATCAGAAATAGCTTAACGGGAAAAAACAGACTCGATGAATTTGATCAGATCTGTTTTTAATGGTGGCTGCAGCTCTGACTGTAATCCAGAGCATAATTATGTAAAGCAGTGAACAGATCACCCACACATTTAAAAGTGCTCTGAGACTACTGAGACATGAACGAGATCAAACCAAACGCTTTCCAAGACTCAAGTAGCACAAGCACAACCTTTCAACTGTTTACTTGAACAGTTCATATGCCGTAGACAAGCACAGACCACTCAAGATCAAAACACATCCAGCTCATTTAGGCCCGGCAGGTAACAGTCTGACAGCTTGGCTTTGTTCATAGCCATTACTGAGAGACAGATGCTACTGCCCATCCGTTTTAATGCTGGAAACCAAGTAATTAAAAGGAAAAAACACACATGTAGGAGGTCATTAATATTTTATACACATACAAATGTTATCATATGTCCTACGTTATCACAGTTTTGATGGATTAACAAATACTGCTGAACTTCTGTTGATTATGAGATTTCAACACTAATGTCTCGAGGAGCTCATGGAAATTCTACCTTCACCACTTTTATACGTGAGTTCATATGGTGGCAACATTCAATCTCCTGAATCTAAGCTGAACTATCAATGTCATCAGTACTGTCTGTCTTCAAACAACAATGCATCAACACACTACAAACTCACTGTCCAACAATCTCTTTGCTCCCGCAAGCTCTTTTCTCTCTATTGCTCCATCTATCAACAGGAGATGGATAGACCTATAAATAGTCCTGCAGCAGCCAACATTCACCTCCTGCCTGCTTCTCTCCCACTGGGCCCTGTCTCTGTAAAATAATGAGGACAGTAAGGGCCCTGTCAGCGTCATTTGTCAGCATCCAGTGATAGACCTTAGTCCAGGGAACATGTCGATGAGTTCCATGTTGCATTGTGTTGGAGTTGTGCAGTGAAAGTGACACTTTCACAAGGCAACCATCGAGCTTCTCATTGTAAACATGACAACACAGATACATGACTAAGTAGTGTGAACCATCAGCGACGCTGCTTGCATGGTAATTTTATTTACAGAGTTCATGGCGCAGTATGAGTCTCATATAAACAGACCTTTGTCTACATTGTTTTAGTTGCTCTACTACCACTGGAGAAAAGACCTGATTCAACTCTGTATCTTCCACTCTGTCTGGCATAACTGCTCTGGTCTGTCACAGTGCCCATAGCATTATGTGATTGGTTAAAGATCAAGATTTCCCATCAATGATACAGACTATGGCATTGTTAAATAAAGTCCTTAAAATAAACAAAATATATTATCATGAACTTAATTAAGTCTTACTTAACCATCTTCCTAATGACGCAACTTCATTGTGGGATGAATGTGGAGTTTACCGTTTATCTTGAAAACAATGAAAGCTAAACTAACCACACTAACTAGCCTACAATTTACAGATACAGATATGCCTGCCTGTGCTCAAAGAGTACAAGTGAACCAGATCACCAGTTTCTGAAATTTTTGAGCCACAGCTGGAATAGAGATATTAACCAACCTAAATAAGATAAGCTGTTATTTCAGTTTGTTTTAGCCGAATAGTTATCATTAGTTGGTACACAACATTTAGTATTACAGTACACTGTGCAGCTCCTTATTCAGTACCATTTATATGCTCCATCCTTTGTAAAACTTCGTACTTCCATGGACAAATTTTACATCAGATAATCCCTAAGTGAGTTATGAAGGGTGTTCTGTGTATTTATTAGTGACAGAAACTGGTCCAAGCATAGTTTGACTCACATTCTCTATGTCAGTTCTTATATTAAACGACCCATTCGTCAGGGAGTTGAAAAATAACTTAAGGGCAGGGACTTTGGTAGAGTAAAAGTCAGAGCTGACAGAACATAAGGCATCTATGAGGTGAAGCAGAGCTTCAAAACAGCAGACATGCAGAAGACAAAGTTCATTACCATGGTAACATGGACACTATGTGCCTGTTACTGTGCAATGTTCTGAAGACCTCTATAGCGAAATGGCCTAACTTAATAATGTAACATTTTTCAGTTATGATTTTAATTACTGATTAATAATTTAAAATCAATGAAAAAAGTAATCAGCAAATGTTAAAAATAGGCCTTTATAAGTGTGCGATAACAGCCAGACCCTGCACATACTCGCAATAACTCCAGTCAACGATCACTGAAGTCCAGCCCATCTGATCAGAGCCTGCACAGGACAGCTGTCACTACCATTAGCACAATACACAATGTGCATAGGGCATCAAAATACTTGCATGGAGAAACAGAACGGTCTGTTACTGTGTTACAGCGGGGGGGATGTTACAGTAATAGGCCAGGTCTGATCAGGGACCACCAGAGTAGAACTGGGCCACAGGAAGAACCAGACAGACCGTGTTATTGTGTGATCACAGCTGGTTGCTGTGGGACACTCCCATGTTGTCCCACTGGTTCTGTTGAGCCGGATCCAGCCCACCCCTGTTTGTGTCTGTGAATTAACTCTCCCACATGCCGCCTGTAAACCATTGTAATTTTAAAAGCAACTAATTACTAACTCATAACTAATAACTCAAAAAGTATTGGTTACATCAATAAGCTGCCAACTTTTCCTTGTCCCAAAATACATAAGTAGTCCAAAACACAAAGGCTACTTCTGTTTTATTACGTTTTTCTGTCAGCTTTAACAGGATTTCAAATGTTACATTGCAGACACTCTAAACCTTCACACAATTTACTGCAAAGATTTTACTTAAATCAATATTGATACGAACTCAGAAAAGTTAAATCTAATAAAGTATCTGGCTGTCTGAGACCGTTTACCATACTAATCTAAATACATCCATACGAGTATATATTTGCTATGTTTTTATCTAAACAGAAAATTCAGTCTATTAGCTGTATGTGGTACGACTGACTTTGCATTTACTTCGAATACTGTAATGCTTACACACTGTTGTCCACACAGAAATGTAAAGGTAAATATCACAAGAAGGCTTTCTTTCTCACCGACGACAAGCAGCTCCTCTGCTCCCGGATGACTGCACAACAGCCTAAGAAGCCTGTAACCACTACCAGGCCACCTGCCAGGATAAGGATGTATGCTGAAACTGCAAAAGTGCTCGATGCCAGGAGACTTATGTAGTCGCTCTTCTCCACTAGTGTCCACACTCCTACACCCAAGACAGCTGCTCCACCCACCTAAAGTAGAAGAAGGAGGGAAAAGACAAGAGGTAGAGACAGGTAAAAATAAAAAGAGATACTAATTTTGTATGTTACAGAAAAAGGTGAAATGCAAGCAGAAGGGGGCAAAAAAAACCATTACAAGATAAAAACATGGTAATAAATGCCTGGAAACAAGAACAGAAAAAGCTAAAAATAAAAGAAACAGGGACAGAGAATACTGACATAACACTGGTCAGTTCAATACAAAAGAAAAATAAAATATCTTACAGTAGAGCAATGTACTGGACAGGATGTGGTAAAAAGGAAGTGAGTTCAATAACATTCCAGAAATAGAAAAGTAAAAACATTAAGTGTAAGTGGGAAGAAGGAAAAAAAAATACTTAAGGGACTATAAATAGTACAGAAAAAAAACAGAAAGAATACAAGAAATATAAGAGACAAAGTTCTTCCTTGAAAACAATCTCATATGACAGTCCAGGGTGTTGTCTAGATCAGTTCCTCTCATCAGTTTCACTGCACAGTTAGACAAATAGGAAATGCCCCAAAAGAGGCACTTCCCTTCATTCTCCCATCTACTTCGTTAATATGTAACAACAAAGTCAAAGAAGCACATACCCAACTGAAAGAGAATCACTTGGATAAAAGTTTCCAGAGGGAGATTTACGATTACATTTTATAAACACATTCCACAGGCCTAGTAAATAAGATAATGAATACAACCATTTTTAATCAATGCAATCCACAAATATATTATAGCCAAGTTGCACAACTCTGACAAGTCAGTCTGTAATAAAAAAGTTGAACAACAATGTTGACCAAACTAGGTCGTGGCACAATATGTACCATTTTTTAGAGTCATTCATGTTACAATGTTGCAGTAAACAAAGGTTTTCCAGTGAGGAGAGATGTGATAAGTGATAGAAAAGAAAAGGAAGTGTTGCATTTCCCTCAGAGATGAGTTGAAAAGTGGTGACAGAGCATCATCCTTGTTGATCTCACTTTAAACCCTACACACATTTTCTCAGGCTGCAAAATGCATCAACATGACCCCCAGATGGCATGCAGTGTTGCTGTAAGAGTGTTCCGTTTTAGCAACAGCATGCAGTAACCTAAAGTACAGTGCCAGAGAGTGAATTTGATCCATTATCCCATATTGTACAGTGACAAGCCCTAAATAATCTATGATTCACTTTGGGCCAAGTCCATAGCTCAGTGGTTTTAATAAGAACTCGCTTTCAGCTCCTTTTTCAAAATGGCTCCTCCCTCTTAATGTCTGTCTCTCACCACTATAATTTTCTATTAACCTCAACATTTCTAGTAAAATGTATTAATCATCCATTTACATTACCACGAACACTATGACAATGTGAGTACTATTGGCCAAATTAATTAGACTTCTTATAACCTATGGTACTTACCCAAAAGAGAAAGTTGAAAACAAAGAGCAGGTACTTCAGACACACAGTTATCCAGTCTTCCTGCTCATCTTTATAAACCGCAGACATCTTCTTTCTTTTGGTTCAACTCTGAAATATAAACAGACACACAATTTGGCGATTACACTTAAGCAAAAAGTCTCAACAGATTTCAACTAATCACAATATTTTCTCCTTTTCTTTGTCTCAAAGATGGTAAATGAAATCTCCAAACTTTTGCATTATTAAATGTTAAAACTAAAATTTAGAAGATGTTATCTTGTAAAGGCCTTTCAACATGTGGTTGCTTTTTGACATTGAGCAATGCAGCAATGTTAAGTTAGTATTTTTCTTCCTTTTTATCTGCCTCTTGTAAATTATTGCCAATCACAGTTTCTACCTGATGCATTTCACTACATACTGAGTAGAGCACAACTCAAGTTCACAAGATCATCTTCTCCAGTTGTGCCTAAAAATTAGAAACTTAAATTATTCATAGCGGAGCAGATCAAATGTAAATATTGAACTTGTCAATTGATCACACCCTTTCAGGCTGTAGTTAAAAGGACACAGGTTGTGTAGCATTTACTCTAGGTCCATAAATATAACATCCATTAGGTGTCTGTGGTTGTTACTTACATGGTTTAATGGTCTGCACTCACCTCTCAACAGTCAAGATGTAAAGTCTGCGTTATTATACTTTCTGCACTGAACTAAAAACAAAGTAATCTTGTCAAAGACAGAGTTCATGTATCATTCATTAAGCTGTATAAGACCCAACTAGTGATATCAAGTCTATCATGGAAATATGTTTGGATTTTTATCCCAGGTTTCAAGATCAGTCCCTGATAAAGCGTGTATAGAACATTATTTTCATGTATTCATTCATTCATTACTAAATTACACTTTACATACAAGAACAAATCATTAATGAGAAAGCAGTTAAAAAGAATACTGTGTGAATTATCCAATCTACTGGGACATTGAATGTTGCAGAAGGCTCAGAAATACAGATAGTGAAACTCTAGACAATAACACCCTGCGGCAAGACTTCATACTTCTCTTCCATTCAGATAATATATGTCCTGATTCTATTTATGTGGGTTAACACATCATTTAAGTGTACCATGTATTCCATAGACGAATAAGAATCATGTATAGATGCAAAACAAAACAAAACAACAAACATGCAGATTGAATTTCACGTTTAAAATAGCCTCATTTATTGTTAAACTAAATAATAAAGTTAAATAAAGTTATACTGTTATAGGTTTATGACAGTACATCTTTTACACAGCTTTTATTTCTCTCATATTGTAGACTTTCACTCAAACACGTGTTGACTACGGCCTCAACACACCACAACAGCCAAGCCTTTTTAATTACAGTTATTAAAAAGGAAGATATTCATATTTTTAGAGAGGCTAATGTCGTGTTTTTCGGTCTCACTGGATTTATTTAGCACTCCGGCTCGTCCAGCTTTGTGGGAGAAGAAACAATAAATAATAAAATAATAATAATAATAATAAAAACCAGTGACGCCCACTTTGAACATTTCGGACTTTGACCATAACCGTTTCCCTTTACTGGAGCAGACAGCCCATATATAAAGTAAATAGATTAACTGGATAGGACTGTGGTTAAACTTTTTTTTTACCACAGTTTTCCTCCGGATAGGAAATAAGGGTTAGCCATCCTGAAAAAAGACAAATATATATATACTGTCCCCACCTGTGTAGTTGCAGCCCGAGACAAAGTTTAACCAATTCCACTTGTCTACGTAGCCAGAAGCTAACATGTTCGACTCACCACGAGAAATGTACTCACCAAACCACCCTTCAGTGCGGAAAAACGACCTGGGTTTGATGCTTTGCCCGTTAAATCCAGCTCAGGAGCACTGCAGCAGCAGCAGCAGCAGCAGCAGACGTGTCCTCCAGCCAGGCTTGTTGCTTCCAAGCTTGTCCGGCTGCAGTTAGTACGAGTGGTGCCTTCGGGTCCAGCTCGAATTTTCTAGTTTCTGAATGTTATGTTATTATTTTTTTTATACCATCTGTTTTATGGAGAAATTACACATGAAACTTAAAAAGAAAACAACTGTAATATCAATCAAATGTTTACCGCAACTGCAGACTGCATTTATTGGCCAAATGCGTCTTATTAATGGTTATTAATTTGTGATTCGTTATTAAATGAACCCTTTATGTGCTAATATTTTAAACAGATATGACAGTACGTGTATATTTATATAAATAAATCTGCAAGAATCATATTTATTAATCGTCTCACAATATTAAGACCATTAGATCTACAGGTAGTTTTCATTAGGACCATTCTTGTAATAGTCCGTAAAGGCAACACCAGTGTGAACCTGTGGAAAGGGTCAACGAGCAGCTCGAAGAAACTAAAGCTGCTGCTCTCCACTACTCCACAGGCTGAATACCACCTGCCATTTGCAACATAACCTTGGTTACAATGTAACTGCACTGCCCAGCTTCAACAATTTCACTCTGACATGAATAAACAGAGATAAAATCAGTGGAAAAGCCCAAACCAAAGCTACTTTATGTGTTAATGCTTTTGGTCAAATCCAAACTCAACATTCATCTGTTTAGGACAACTTTCTCTTTGTAACCACAATTGTGCTGTCCAATTTCTAACCTTCTTTTAGTTTTTTACTCTGGTTTATTGGTTATTTTTATAGTTTTCTGTTTACTACACAGTGTCCTTGAGTGCCAAGAAAGGTGCCTATAGATAAGATAGTAGTATAGTGCTATGTACTTTAAGAGAGTTAGAGAAGTGATTCTCAAGCTTTTTACAGTGGAGCACCCCCTAAAATAGACTTTTTAAACCAAGTACTCCCCAACTTTTACTTTAGCATTTTTGATTGAAATAAATTAGTCAAAATGTGTTCCTGTGCCAAAGATGTCTGTTTATATTTTCGAAACTGTGTAAACTCCAAACTTTTTTTGTTTTGTGTGCAGAAAATAAACTGAGAAGTCCTCTCTTTCACTGATAAGAAAAACAAAAAAGTTAATTAATACATGAATTATTAATTAATTAATTAATTAATTAATTAATTATCAATAATTAATAAATGAACCTTTCATCAACTAAAATAATTGGTTAGCTACTGAAACTCTTTTTCAGTAATGTAGAACAGAAATGTCCGTGAAAAGTTACCAAACCTTGAACAAGATGATTGACAATAAAACTCTTACAGGAATGTATGTATTGTGTTATATATTTAAACATGAATTCTCATTATTTATTTTTTATTCGGTACATGATGACTTATTTATTGTACTTTTCCAAAAAACTTTTTTTTTCCAAGTACCCCCTGGGCTTCTTTCAAGTACGACTGGAGGTATGAGTACCCCACTTTGGGAGCCCTGGTGTTAAAAATGAACTAGGGATTTCTAATGTTGACTTTTGTAAAGTTCCATATAAATGTATCCAGGAAGGTCTGATCTAGGAAGTCCAGATCAAACTGGCAGCGAGTAATAATTTCACATAAAAAAACTAGTTGTCAGACACTAAAACATACAAGGTAACAAAAGAAAATAGTTTGCAACATGAACAGAATTGTCAGAGTATAATTAACAATGATATCCATGACTGACACCTCCCTACAGAATTTTGTATAAAACAGTAATATATTTGCTTTGTAACAATAAAATATCTTTATAGAAGGGATTTATTTTCCATATGAAATTCTGATTTGAATATCACAAAAAAGTATATCCATGCTCTGAGCTCACACTGGGAAGGTTTAGAATAATCTAAGCAGTTGATCAAGTACTGTGATTATTAGTATGAAGTGATAAAGTCATCAGATTTTTTATTTCTTATTGGTAAAAAGCATCAAAGTGACTAATTCTTAAATTCACAGAAAATAGTTGTAAGGACAATAAATAAGGACAAAAAAATCACTGTGGTGGTCATTGTAATATAAAGACATACAATGTTATATTATCTACTGGGCCCTGTCCATCTGGTGCTTTAAAATCTTATCCATCCAATCTACTCAGTGACGTTTTAATGTAACCCTGCTTCTGTATCATAGAAAGACTTCCTGTGCCAAACACACTCTTATGCATGCCTCTTTTTCCACTACAGTAATCAAATAAGCCATTAGGAGTAGATGAGAGGCTGCAGGGTAAGGAACTCTGCAGTGGTCACCTGCACTGGAGACAACCAGTCTACCAAAACAACATTACTTAGGAGAGGATGTTATAAATCAGGTAAAATTCAACAATAAATGTCATGAAACCCCCCAAAAATAAAACATGACAATATCTGTGTTGGGTGAATAAATGTGTGAAGGGCATATACATGAACTTTTTCATAACTAAACAAATGAACAAAAATATCTTCTTTTTTTTAATGTAACTAATTTCTATGTCAAGCCAATATATCTTTGTCCAATTCATACTGCAATAAAATCTCCTCAGATGTACTGTAGCCTTCTGTTTCCCTCTGCACATGGAGAGCAGCATGGTCAGGCATGGAAGTCAAATGATTAAGGCTCAAACTAGGGGTCAATTACATTAAAAAAAAAAAAAAAAAAAAAGACATGATGAGTACTGGTGTGTGTGGGTTTTGAAGCAGGGAAAGTGATGTAAAACAACTGACAAAAGCAACAGACTGATACAATTGCACTTGATACCACAGTGTTGTTTCCATTAATTGACATTCCTCATTGTGTTTACAAAGTTTTAGCATCTGTTTATTTGGAAGTGAGCCTGTCTAGTTAGGCTGACAACTGTGTGTTTGTCCCCTGATGAAATTTGTGAAACACTGGAGATGAGACGTGATTAGAATGTGTGAAAGTAATGAGTAAACAGAGAAAATTCAGACACTGATTCAATGTCTCATGTGACATTAGTTTTATTTTAACAATTTGAAAGCATTTTGGGGATGTGACTTAATTTAAAATGAAATAAAATTAAAAATGTTTAAGAAATCATCTGATCAAAACTAGATATGCATCGTAATTATTTTGAAATTAAAAAGGTAAGCTGACAAAGAGATCCTGCTGATACCCTATAAATTAAAAAATAAGTAACATATTCAGCAATTCATTCAAGTCCTACTCTGTCTGACCTAAAGACAGAATGTCTTTAAATATAAAATTAACAAAACTGAAGAAGAAAATGAAATGAAATGATAATGTAAGTAGAAGATCATCAAGTTAGGAGACAGCTGGAGAGACTGGAGCAGAGGAAGCCTTCAGGTCCTGATGGCATCTCCCCCATGATACTGACGACCTGTGCTGCCCAGCTGTCTCCTGTACCGAAGGACCTGTTCAACCTAAGCCTGGAGAGGGTGCCGGTGCTGTGGAAGACGTCCTGCCTGGTTCCAGTCCCAAAGAAGTCAACCCCATCGGACCTGGCTAACTACAGACTAGTAGCCCTGACCTCTCATGTAATGAAGGTCCTGGAACAGCTGGTCTTATCACAGCTGAGGCCTTGGTGAGTGTGGTTCTGGACCCTCTGCAGTTTGTGTACCAGACCCATTTACGAGCTAAAGATGCCATCATCTACCTACAGCAATGAGCCTATGTGCACCTGGATGGTGGAGGTAGCATGGTGAGGATCACATTCTTTGTTTTTAACACCATCCAGCCTCTGCTACTGGAGGAGAAGCTGTGGGTGATGGGTGTCAGTGGCTCAGTAATCTCCTGGATCACTGATTACCTGACAGGCAGGTCACAGTTTGTCCTTCTGGGCAGTGTCCTGTCTGATATGGTGGTCAGTGACACAGTAGCTCCACAGGGGACTGTACTGTCCCCTTTATTCTTCACCTTCTACACCACAGTAACAACTCTGAGTCATGTCACCTTCAGAAGTTTTCTGATGACTCAGCAGTTGTGCGGTGAAGAGATGGAGAGGAGGGGGACTACAGGAGACTGGTGGGTGAATTTGTGGAGCGGACCGAGTGGAACCATCTGAAGCTGAATGTCAACAAGACCAGTGGTGGACTTCAGGAGGAAGAGGACGTCTCTACAGCCACTGAAGATCTAAGGACAGACCATAGAGGAGGTGGAGCAGTACAAGTCCTTAGGAGTGGTCATCAACAATAAAGTGGACTGGAGCCCCAACACTGAGGCTGTATGCAGGAAGGGGATGGACAGACTGTACTTCCTAAGGAAGCTCAGATCCTTCGGTGTGTGTAATAAGATGTTGGAGATGTTCCACCAGTCTGTGGTGTCCAGCTCCATCTTCTTTACAGCTGTTTGTGGGGTAGCAGCATCAGAGCCAGCGACACCAACAGACTGGATGAAATCCTCAGGAAAGCTGACCCTGGTATCGGTCTGAGCAGGGCCAGCATTAGGCATAGTCAGACTAGGGGGTCGCCTAGGGCACCAGATGTTTTGGGAGCACCAAGTCCCACAGAATTACAATATTAAGCTACTGTATTTTCTGGACTATAAAGTGCACTTAAAAGACTTTAATTTTCTCACAGTGCGCCGTGTATATGGATTCATTCTGGCTGTGCTTAGTGACTGGGAATTTTGACTTTTTATCTGACAATTTAGATTTTTTCATCTCATAGGTTTAACTTTGTATCGCATAATTTAGACTTTTTATCTCATAATTTTGACTATTTATCTCATAAATTTGACATTTTATCTCATGATATTGACTTTTTATAGCATATTATATACCCTATATCCCACTCCCTTTATGGGGGTGGAGTAAAAAGGCTAAGCGATTAGGTTTAATTGCGTGTGATTGGTTTGATTTTCTGGACTGAAATTGTTAGCTGTTGATCCCTTGAGCAAGGCTGGTAACCCCCCTCCTATATGCTCCCTGGGTATATGAAATTGTACCCCACTCTGTCCCAGTCTGCAGTGTGTGGTGTGTTCAGTTATGATGGATTATATACAGAGGTTTAATTTCAGTGTGTGTTGCATGTCCACATTTAAAATATCCTGGCAAAGAGACATTAGAAAGAAATGTTGCTTGTGGTTTATGTTACGGATGGTGGAACTTGGAGTGATCTTATTGTATTGTATCTACTTATATCTTAGTTTCATGTTGCTTGTTGTGTTTTGACAAAATCATTGTCATTATCCAACTGCAAAACCAATCTACATATGGGTATACATAAAGTAACCTGAACCTAAGTTTAAGAAAGGGCCACATATTGACGGTGTAAACAGGCCACAGCATTGTAAAACCTCTGGGTGTATACTGCTGCCTGAACAGAATCCAAGGAGATAAAATGTAACCAGGAAGTGTCGGAGGGAAAGGGGCGTGTACTCTGCAGCAACTGGAAATGACAGAGGCTCTGGAGTGAATCTAGTGAAATCACAACTTCAGGCTCCACGACGAGTGAAAAGGCTGATGCTTAATGTGATATTTGTCCTGAGGCTATATACAAAGCTGTAGAACCCTGTGTGATGTGTTCAGTAACTGCTTTCTGTAAACAACACCTTAAGCCTTATCTGAGAGGAGCCGCAAATTAATCAATCCTGAAGAAGAAATAAATTAATAAAGCATAAAAGACAAGATTTGTCCTGCAGTAACAGTAGAAGTGATGATGCTATCACTGATCTACAAATGAAACACCTCCAGAATAAAATTGGAGCAATTTAACCGACTTTGATTTACTTCACTATTAAAGAAAGATGAAGCCCAATATGTTTGTTGGTTGTGGTTTCCAAGACATAGTCTCAGGACAAATTGTGATATTCTGAGAATTAATGAGAAAGTTGGTTTTACTAAAAAGGAATGTTTATGTCAGAGCTATAAGATCTACTTTAAAACATAGGTTGTGCATTACAATATATTCACTCCAGGTTCTTTCAAGTGGATGTTTTCTAAAGCTGTTGTATAAAGATACATAAGCCAATATATGTGTAATGGCAATATACTAAAAATCATAATATACTCTAAATAGATGCTAACTGGCAGTTTTGTCTTTTTTTTAGTTAATCATATTCATTTTAATCTCTGAGACAGATAATAAAAAAATGTAGAGTAGTGAAATCTAAGAAAGAAGATTTTAAAAAATATCTCAATAGATCACTGATCAACAGAGAAAGTTGAGGAATCCAGTCAGTTGGTCTTCACTGACTTAATTGAATCTGTTCAGAAATATAAGATTGAACTTACTTAATTGAGTTAAATCAGGGTGCATCAAAATAAAAAAAATTCTAAAAAGATATTTGGAAATAAAATCTGACAAGGTAAATCACAGACCACAGTTTGCTATAGAATATCTCATCCTTGATTTTTTTTTTTTTATTGAAAAACAGATTGGATAAACTGTGATAAGACACATTTGAAGGAAATGTAAGAACATCCAGAATTACTGTACAAATAAAGAAAATCAATGAACAGTGGGCTTGGCCTTCATACTGCAAATGACCACCTTGTCTTCTGTGACAGGAAGTTTGGGACGTTGTCCCCAAACAAAAATCTTCCAGATTCAAAGAGAGTTTACTTTTGTGTCTGATTTGGTGGGTGTCATCAGGACGATTGTGCTCTGAGGTACAGGTAAAGGAAAAGATCATTAGATTGAATGGAGAGGTGAGTGAATTGACTGTGTATGTTTCAGATGATGGTTGGGTTTTTTTGGACCAACAAAACAAAATATGGTGTATAGAAAAATCCCTCTGATCAAGTCATTCTGAAAGAAAAACTTGAGAATGTGAATATGGAGAGTGTGGTTTCTCTCTATGATGTGTATTCTAAATGTCACATCTATTCATTCATTGACCCATAAAATGAATAGATTAAATGTTGTAAGTCTGCTCATACATTGCCATTTTAGGCATACACTTTTCTCTTTTCAAAGGGATGGTGTATTTAGTGAAATTGTCTACTACAGCTACTAATTATGTGTGTCTATAAGAACAGATAAATGAGCTATTTTCCTTTAAATTCAATGCAACCATAAAATGTGAAGATATTACAGGAAATTATACAGTGTCCTCATTGTTGTATATAACCTTTGACACTCTATTAATCCTAAAGATGTAGCATGCTGTATATAAAAATAGCTTCATGTTGAAGAGAAAGATCTATATTCTGAAGCAGTATAATTATTCCAATAATAATAACAAGTGGTGCCAGTTACCTTTCAAAGATGCTGAAGGTCAAAGGTCATGATGTCATTTTGGAGCCTACATGGAGTTTCCTATTTGTCAACAATACTAACTGAGTACTTATCACTGCTCTTTTTGGAGTTACAACTATTTAAAATCATGTGACCTTGATTTTGACCTTTCAAGGTCACTCAAGGTCCTCAAGGGTTGCCAAGACATCATTTTGAAACTCGTGCCAGGTTTCCTATCTGTCAATAATAGTAATTAAGTCTCCAGCTACACTGGTTCTATCATTATAGTCCATTTTAGTTTTTTAGGTACTGATTGAGTGAGTCACATCTGACCTCTTGGGTCAACAATACGTCAAAATGCAGAATTGAAAGTCATTTTTTTTATGGAAGTATGTAAGATGAATAGTTCAAAAGTTATATCCAAAATTTGATTTTGACCATTAATGTGACCTTTGACCTGAAGTCTTCAAATTTGCCCCTCAAGGTTCTGATGTCAATCCACATCAGCAGTTAGAACAAAAAGTTATATATAAAACTGAGTATAGAGAAATTTAAAGGAACTTCCTGGTTTGCCCTATCTCTGGTCATAGCAAAAACACATTTTTAATTACCTTGACCTGTGACATACTTTCACTAAAGTTTAATGAGATCCATTCTGGATCACCTTGTACCTTTCCTGAAAATCTCATGGAAATTGGTCCAGTAGTTGTTATGTAAAATTTGCTGACAAACAGATGGACAGATAGACGTATATGCAGACAGACAAAAAAATAACTAATAAAAATACCCTCTTCCTCTTTCAGAGGGTGGCTGTAGCTCAGTTGGTAAAGAGGTTAATCCAATGAGCAAAGGTCGGGTAATTTAAATCACGCCTTCCACTGTCCACATGTCAAAGTATCCTTGGGCAAAACACTGAAACCTACATTTCTCCCATAGCTCTGTTAACAGCGAACTAGTGTATGAGTGTCTTGGTGAATGGGTGAATGTGAGGATCTGTAAAATGCTTTGGGCACTATGGGAGCATAAAATGCACTATATAAACTCAGTCCAATTGTTGTTTCACTGAAGTAAAAAAACAACACCTCTGGAAAAAAAATATTTTTCATGAACATATATAGTATAGTATAGTATAGTATAGTATAGTATAGTATAGTATAGTATAGTATAGTATAGTATAGTATAGTATAGTATAGTCAGGCGCGCAGATAGCGGGGGTGTCAGGTGTGTCATGACACACCCAGTTTTGAATGCCCTTAGATCCATCCCACTCACTTTTATTTAAGAAAAAAACATGTTACTTCTTCTTTTTACTTTTTTTTTTAAAACTTTTACTACTTACTTCTTACTTAGTCAAGCATCACGAAGAAACCAAAATATGAATTAACATACATAATAACGTGACTCGGTTATTGCGCTGTGCGGCGGCATCATCGTTAACTTTGGTTGCCACGGTTACAAACAGTGTGACAGGCATTACTTGGACAGCCAGGGTGCACGTTCAGGAGGACCCCAACACGGCATGGAATAATGAGGCGAGCTAAAAAGCAGAAAACGATCATGTGGTTTTTTTTCAAAGAGCAACAGCTGTAAGTAAACTGCTACTTTACGTTATCATCAGGGCTCTAAATTAACACCCACCAACCCGCCAAATGCGGGTAAAAATCCATTTTGGCGGGTAAAAAAACAACTTACTAGCCACTTTGGCTGTTGGCGAGTGCAGACCCAGTTGTAGCAACCTTCTATGGGGCGCCAGCATATGACCGTCCTATTTTTTTATCCTTCCCCTGTCTTTTGTTTCCTGTCTTGCTTGCTTCGGCCCAGGCAGCGCCCCTATGGCAAAGCCAAAGTGTTCACATAGCCACGCGTTGTGTTTATTATATCACGTGTTACAGAACGCGTTCTGGCAGCGCACTGGTGCGCGCAATGGCACGTACTAGCACGCGTGCCAGTGCGCGCGCCAGTGCGCCTACAGCCTACTTGTGTGTTTGACAGGAATGCTAATAAGCCCAAATGAATTGATCATAACGGGCTTATATGAAGATTTGGTGCTATCTTTGGTCAGTTGGTGAGTCCACAAATAGGCTAAGGAAATGAGATGGTTTAAGAAAGTTTATAACAACACCAAGATGTAATGTGAGTGTATGTTTACAGTGGGGACAGTGGAGATAAAAAAGTAAAGAAGTTAGGAGTTAAATGTGAAAATGCAAAAAAAATAATAAAAATGTGATCATATGTTTGAAGAAATGATATGGGGACCAATTGAGAAAATGTAAGAGCAACAAGATGTGAGTCTATGTATTGTATAAATTGTAATATAGGTGAGAACAGTAAAGAAGTGTTAACAGTGAAAGAAATGTAAAAGCAAGAAGTTTTAAGAGTTAAATGTGAAAATGTAAAAAAAAAAAGATCATATGTTTAAAGAAATGAATTATTTCAAGAGGAAAAGGTTAAATAAAATAATTTAATGAAATTTGGTCAGGGGAAAAATGGCTAGTTGAATTTCTGATAGGGGAGTAAGATAAAAAATCTACTAGCCACATTGGCTGGTGATGAAAAAAGTTAATCGCCTTGCAATTTCTGTTCAAAGCAATGTCGCCGTGAGAGTAGGAATCGTACAAAGCTGGCCAGAGCCAAACTGTCACCTTCTTCTGCCTCCACCTGTACATGCCCCAGACATATATTCAGGGCAAGGATCGGAGGAGAGAGGTTTTTGGATCCTTCACTTAATCAGTTTTGAGACCATTATTGAAAACTCTCATGTAGAGATCTTATTTACAATTTAATTTGTACATGGAGGCTGTGTCCTATTTTGTGTTTGTTGTTAGTGTGTTAGAAGTTTTAATTACATTATATGTTTTTTACACTCCTGTGAAATTTATGAAAGAATCAGTGTGCTGAAAGTCAGTGTTAAAATAAAACAGTTTTGCAAACAGCATATGATATGTTTAGTGAGTGATTTGAATTAGTATCAGCATTAATAAACTTTATTAAATAATAATAATTTATCTAATACTTATATAATAAATAATTTCTTCCAATCATGGGTAATTAAGTTTGACAGTCCAAATATACACCAACAGTGAGCAGTCATGTAGCACTCACACACACGCGCACACACACACATGCACACACACACACACACACACACACTCACTCACGCACGCACACACACACACACACACCCATATTGTCATGTCAGTGGTATATAGCACTTGAGAACATCAGACATCACAATTAGGTAAGATAATGTATTTTTCGTCTTTGAGGAGTAATAACCCCCACCCCCCAATCAGAATGGTGGGGCCGGGGGGTGTTAGCTGGCATCTTCGTCCCCCCCAGTTTCACAAACCTATCTGCGCCCCTGAGTATAGTATAGTATAGTATAGCATAGTATAGCATAGCATAGCGTAGTATAGTGTAGTATGGTATAGTATAGTATTGTATAGCATAGTAGAGTACAGTACAGTACAGTACAGTATAGTATAGTATAGCATAGCGTAGCGTAGTATAGTATAGCATAGTATAGCATAGCACAGCACAGCACAGCACAGCATAGCATAGCATAGCATAGCATAGTAGAGTACAGTATAGTATAGTATAGTATAGTATAGTATAGTATAGTATAGTATAGTATAGTATAGTATAGTATAGTATATTATGTACAGTACCATACAGTACAGTACAGCATAGCATAGCATAGCATAGCATAGTATAGTATAGCATAGCATAGCATAGCATGGTATAGCATAGTATAGCATAGCATCGCATAGCATAGCATAGCATAGTATAGTATAGCATAGCATAGTATAGTATAGTATAGCATAGCATAGTATAGTATAGTATAGCATAGCATAGCATAGCAGAGTATAGTATAGTATAGTATAGTATAGTATAGTATAGTATAGTATAGTATAGTATAGCATAGCAGAGTATAGTATAGTATAGCATAGCATAGCATAGCATAGCATAGTATAGTATAGTATAGCATAGCATAGCAGAGTATAGTATAATATAGTATACCACAGCACAGCACAGCATAGCATAGCATAGCATAGCGTAGTATAGTATAGTACAGTATAGTATAGTACAGTATAGTATAGTATAGTATAGTATAGTATAGTATAGTATAGTATAGTATAGTATAGTATAGTATAGTATAGTATAGACTTCATTGTTATTGCAGATACAATAATATTTCATTTGGCATCCCTCTACCCTCATCCCTCTCATATAAAAACAATATAAAGGCAACAACATATAGTAGCAGGGGTAAAAGCAAATACACACACACATTATATATATATATGAAACTGAGCTCGTTACAAATGTGTCAACAAAACAAAACTACAAGTAATTATCAGTGAGCCTCGTTTCACATCCTATAAGTTAACAGAAAAAAAATAGGGTGAACGCTCTCACACGTTAATAACCTTGTAAAATATATCAAGTCAATCAATAGTAATCTGCCCACTGCTTCCCCTCCTGACTTCTGCCTCTGTGCTCCCACACTGGCTTGTGGATGTGTGAGGTAGATTGGATGCACACATTATCCCCGAGTGTGATGAGTGGGCCGATGTTCTTAAGCACCAATGATGGCGCTCATCCACAGCAGTAACTAAAACATAATGTGTTTCATTGTGTTTTGTCTTTCATTAATGGGACGCAAACCTATTTTTTTTTACAACAAATGCCTCCGATAGTTTTTTAAGTATATAAATTCTGCATGATTTCATGCGGTATGGAAAAAATAGGCAGTAGTACACAGAGTTCAACCTACTATTATTAACAATGATTCAACATATTATACAGCATTATGGAAAAAAAAAGAAAACATATTGGCATGTGTCCACACAGGCAGAAGGCAGTACATAATGCTGATATGAAGGTGTGATATTGTGCTGAGTTTAAAAATACAACACAAGTGAAAGGCCATGAGTTGAAATCTAGAAATACCAGGACAATGCATGTTGGGAAAGACATAGGGGTGGGGTGGGGGGTGGGGGGTGGGGGGGCATTCATGGATTCAAAGTGTATAAAGGTTGTGCAGCTGCAGTCACAAATGACACTCTGAAAAATACTTGCTGTGATTTCACTAACTGGGATATATGTGAAGTTGTAGCCTATAAAAGGTTCAGTTTGTTTAATGTACTGCAGAACTGTCAGCATAACATGAACTATGTATGACATTTTGACTTCATGCAATTGTTTTAGTTTATCAGTTTTAGTAGGACAACTATTATTTTGCACATCATTCCTATAGTGTTGTATGATCATATCTTACTGAACCTTGTTTTACTTTCTTATCTGTTCTTTCTTCACAGTAGGGTTCATTCTCAGTGCACATTCAGTTTAAAACACATGCAAGACCCTGGTTTATAAAAACTGCTCAGTCCATAGATGACATTTTCTTTATTTGGGTATAGTTAGTGAATTTTATCAGCAAGTTGATAAATGATAAATGAATGAGGATTTTTTTCCCCCCTTAAACAAAGACTATATATAGACGACTCCTTATATCCATGAGAACATAGAGCCAAGTTTTTTCCCCCTTCATAACACCTGTGTTATGTAAGCAAGGGAGTACGATGCTCAATGTTTGTTAGAGCCAGTGTTTCAGTTCTTGTGGAAACGTTGGGCGTGAAAATGTCGTCTGTGTGAAGCAGACATTTATTTCTCTTCTTATCTTTGAATTCTTTTTTTTTCTCCACTTTACATTTTTGGTACGACGATTTACACCATCCTCGTGGCAGTGCGTACCGATCATACACACGCACAGTTTGGGAGCCTTTTAACTTTATCTCCTGAAAACCCAACAGGATTTACACGGCGCGCGTAATGGGAATTGCGCGACTTTCGCTGAGCTTGGCACAGAAGTGATAGATGTCATGTTTCAAACGGATGAAACAGCATTTGTTGAAGCTTTTTATGTGATCTGGAGTTTAGTTTCTAGTGTACAGTTGGGTACCTGTTTTGATCGTGGGCGATTGGAGCTGATATTTAAAATGATGGAGCAGGTAGGCGCTCAGTGTGTTGCGAAAGGACACCTACACAGTGCGTCTTGGTGGTCATGGATATAGACTCCTGCTGGAATCAAACCTGCAACCCTTCAGTCGTTCATCGTCTCTCCAGTCAGTAGATTTCCTTGAGTCCTCCTTTTGAAACAACCTTTATATGGCAGTTACAGTATGGAATATTGGACAGTCCACCTCTTGAAAATCCATTTAACAACTTTTCTAGAGCTGTTTATTTAAGGAGGTCCATCCAAACCGTGATACCAACCACTATGACTGCCATCTTTATATGTTTTCATGTAATCGGAGGCATCGTGTGACTTTTTTTAAATTAAATATCAGTACACTTTAAAGAGTTGTAGCCTAAATCTCGTCGGCTCTCATGGGACTGAGGCATTCGTCGCGTTGTTTGCTGCTACGGCGGAAGATGGCGGAGGCGGACAGCTCGGAGGTAGGGACCTTGTGATGTCCTGTACCCGGTCATAACAGTACCGGGACATCCAGTCTTAATTTTCAATGGTGACAACGAATTTGACTTAACTATCATTTGGTTATTATTTCCCCTCCGATCACAACTACATTCGGAATGTACGTTACATTGATAGCATGCAAGCAGGAGAAAGTGCATTTCCCAGTGTCCTGCAGATACTAGAGGGGTTATATGTAGACTGTTGTCCTTGGAATAAAGGGGGTAGTGCATGGGGAATGATTATTCCGTTAAACTGGAGTGATGATCTATTGATGCGTGCACGTATTAAACGTAGCTGTCTTCGCTGTCCCTGGTGCTGAAATGGAACCGGGATCTTTTATTATATACTATATTACTATTCTTTCACGACTGAACATCTACACTCCAGTCTAGGCAAATAAAATGGCTATTTTAATGAAGTTATTACTGCTTCACATTGTCTAGCTTATGGTGCATTATTGTTGTATTTATGTACAATCCCAAACAATCCAAATGAAACTGGAACTGTCTTTTTACATATCAGCATGTTCACCAAGTCTCTGTTATTAGATTCATTCCTGTCTGTAATTTCTTATTTCTGATACAGTTTGTTCTCTTCTCACACAGCGGCAGCAGCCTGTTACATCCCCTCTATCTCAGTCTGCTCAGCCCTCCCCACTGCCTAAACCAGTGCCTACTAGCCACCATGTGCCCTGTGTCACCCATACACCTCATGTAGCAGCTCTGGCCACCTGTGCTGGTAGAGGAAAAATTGCCAAATTCATCAGCCCGGAGGATATGACATCACAGGACTACTACTTTGACTCCTATGCCCACTTTGGCATCCATGAGGTATGCAGCCTGAGGCCAGCGTAAAACAATGGCACTCATCTTTCCTGGTCTGTCTAGCCTGATGCTCCTTAACTTGCCAAGCAGTTTCAGCCCTGTTAGTGTGGCAGCCTGTCAGAGAAATATGTAAAAAAAAAAAAAAAAAAAAACCCACACCATGGCAGATTTACAGTGAGGACCAGCTCATTAGTTTTTGGTAGAGATTCAGAATGTTCTTTCTGGCATTGGTAGGATTTTCTTGCCATAACTATTGGATACAGACAAGTTACTTCATCACCTAAGCTTTCATAAGAGTAAACTAGACATTTCAAAATGGCATGTAAAGGCAAAAAAGCAGCTATGAGCGCTCAGGAGATTGTGCAAACAAAATTTTACTCAGGTGCTCATCTGTACCGGGTGAGGTCTAAGTCCAGAGAAGGGAAAAAAGGGCAGAGGCATTCCGAGATTTTCAAAAATATATATTAACAATGTATTTAATGAAACAATATAAAAGCTAAAAACACATCTGCCTACGCGTTGCGGCCAAGGGCCTTCATCAGGGTGTATGCATACAAATAAAATGGCTATTTTAATGAAGTTATTACTGCTTCACATCAGGGTGTATGCATACACCCTGATGAAGGCCCTTGGCCGCAACGCGTAGGCGGATGTGTTTTTAGCTTTTATATTGTTTCATTAAATACATTGTTGATATATATTTTTGAAAATCTCGGAATGCCTCTGCCCTTTTTTCCCTTCTCTGGCATCTAAAGCAATTCTATGTTGCAAAGTACACTGTGAAATACCAAAAATATGTTACCATCAGTATATGTTGGCCTCAGATTTCTGCATAAACAGAGGTTCAACAAATCATGGAATTAAATAACATATAAATATGAGAATCCTTTTTTTTTTCTTTCTTAAACATTTTTGCATCTATTTCTGTCCTGTTTAGAAATAAGAATTTATGGAATAAAATGCAACTAAGTGATTCTTATTCAGCTTTCAATGAGACAAGCAAAGTTAGTGACCAAGAATGTATGTTTGGCTAGGTATTTTTCAGGTATGTAACAGAAAAGGAGAAAACTGCAGATCACCAGTCAATAACGACATCATATCCCATATTTCAAGAGAGGCATAGTTTAGGAAAAATACATTTTTTTAAATTGTAGATGGGTTGATTTCAAGTTTGACGCTCCTGGTGCTGTGTATGCTGGTTCCTGCGTTATAGTGCATGTAATATTGCTGTATTTATATGAATAATCAAAACATTTGAAGGACCTATCAGCAGTCAATTATAAAAAGTAGTTGTAATCTTCAGTCTCCATTTTTCGTGAATTATGCCATAGAAATAAAAAGCTACCGGTAAGAGTCTCTTGGCTGACAAAAGAGATGTTTTCCATTACCACAGAGCAGTAGGGAAAATGGATGTGTAGCAAGAGTGTGTTCTCTGTGGCACTTCACAAGCAAATATGATCTGTGTCTGTCATTTACACTGAAACATTCATTAATGAATGTGAAACACTGTTATGAAGTTAATAACCTTGATCTCTGATGAGGTGGTAGAAAATATTGGGGACATATAGACCTTTTTAAATAATGTCCATATTTAGTATGTGGGTCAGGTTTTTGTCTACTTGCAGACAAAGAGAGTGTCCTGATTAGGGGAGTGGAAAGTAAGGAAGAAGGAAAGTGGGATGTGTGAATGGGCTCAGGGAGATGGATATCAGGTGGCTCCCAAAGGCTTTGTGTTGTACTCCTGTCTATTTCGAGAGGCTCTGCCACCATTACAAATGCTTTTTGGCCTAAATAGCTCCCATTCTACCCCACAATACATGAAACATATGTATTCATAGCATAATAAATTATACACATTTGCATGTCCATTACATACAATAAGTATTTTATCTTGGATTTTGTATGGATTCGATTATTCTTTGAGTCGTGTGTGCGAGTTCAGCATAGTGTTGTATATAGTCCTTTTCACGCAAGTGAAATGACACTGCAATTACATTCAGTCTATTTTGTCTCCAATCTGAACAGGAGATGTTAAAGGATGAGGTTCGGACACTCACCTACAGGAACGCCATGTACCACAACAAGCATGTGTTCAAGGATAAGATCGTCTTGGATGTTGGCAGTGGCACAGGGATCCTTTCAATGTTTGCTGCCAATGCTGGTGCCAAACATGTGTATGGGGTGAGACAGTTACACTCATTAGGCACAAATAAATATATTTTTTTTAATATAATTAGCTGTTTTCTCATTTAGCACCATAAGTTCTATCGAAATGTTACTGACAAGGAGAGCATTTTAGTATTGAAATATAATGTTCTGCTGTGGTTTACATTTTCACTACCTGCAACACAAATTCAGTATTTACAAATTCACATGCCATGTTTTTAAGATTATTTTTAAGGATCACTTTCTGCTGTTCTTTCCAGAACCTAGCAATCTCTACCAAAAAACCTTGCACACATATTGAAGAGAAATTAGTTCCCCCAGAGAAGGACTTGAAGTCCTGCTTACATGTTCTGCATTAGGAGCAATATGTATGAATCACAGTCTGTATTACATTTATGGATCTTATGGATAGGGCAGCCAAATGATGTATTAGTCGTAATGTGGCACAGCATCAGAGATGAGCGATCAGGGACATGAGTGTTTAGATGGATTAGCTGGGTCTGATTAAATTTGCTCTTCAAATATTACTCAAAAGGTTAACCTACTGAATATGGGATGGGGAATGGTAGCAAAAACAGGCAAGATCAATCTATGCAGAGTTACATCACAATGTTTCAATCAATGTTTTTATTTAGATTTTACATTGTGTTTTTTTTCTTAGAGGTTCCAAGAAATCTGAGCTATCTATAAGATACAGAAAATATCCCAATGAGATCTGTGTTTTTTTCCTTTGCCGACAGATTGAATGCTCAAGTATATCAGAATATTCGGAGAAGATAATCAAGTCAAATCACCTGCACAATGGTAAGTTGAAGTGATGTTCCATCTTTTATATCAATCTTCCCTCCATCTGTATGAATACTTCAGTGAGATGACATCTGGATAAGAAGAAGTGTGAAAAATCTGCATACTTCCATCATTACCGTCACACCCAGCAGTATTAGTCACAGCTCTGATGGTTAACTGGCAGCTCGCCTCTGATGTCAAATAATCATAATCTCTGCCATCAATCAGAATTTCCTCAGTTGTCTGATTACCATTGTAAAATGCCTCATTGAACTTCACAAATGGAGGACTGGCAACAGATGGGGCGGGGTTCATACCCTGTACATTTGACATTATGCTTTTTCTTATTTAATTTGCATTATTATAGATACATATAAATAACAGAATAACAGAAAATGTTTATTATGTTATATTATGGTTGGGTTTTTTATTACACAGGTTTGGAGATTTCTCTATTCTGAATGGTCAATGATAATATTCTATGGTTTCATTTTATACAACAGACTACAACTATCAATAATAGAGTGTGGAGTTTCAGCCAAAGGATCTGATGGGAAACAATAAAATATTTTTCAAGTTAATCAACTAATTTTTATTTCAGTAATTGTTCTCAAATGATTTAGTTCTTTCAGAGATGATAGTTTTTAGAAAGCTCGTCATTATTAAATATATCCTTCAAGCCTGGATCTGTCACTTTTATTATCACATCAATCACACACTTATCTTGTATAATTATGATAATCATCTCCATTCAGCTCTATAAGAAAATCGGGATGAAACTAATACAAATAACATACTCCATTACTATTTCCACTTCATTTTCAGCATTTGTCTTTGTATGTTAAGTAATACTCTAGGCTTTGTATATTTAAGTTTTATACTGCACATAAAAGCTATCCTGTGCAACATTTGATTAGAGAATCCTAAAATGCAAAGACATATTTTATTTATATTAGTGTTTTTCCCATTAGCTGTAGTGAATGTGTGTAATCATCTTTTGCTGTGTTGAATTCCTGTGGCAGCTCTTATGTAGCCTCTCTTCTTCATGTCCTACATCATTATATTAGGATTTATTTTACTCTAATAACACTCTACTTATTACTCTGCAGTTATCATCATTGGCAAAATCATCACAAGTTACAATTTCAGGTTTTTATTATTTTTGTCTTGTCTTGTCTTCATATCACAGGTCACAGAGACCAAAGGGACAAAAAAAAATGTACAAAGCCTGTGTAAATCCTTGAGGCATAGATGAGCAAAGTAACTAACATGTGATAATTTACAGCAATCCCAAGACATGAAAATAAAATAATCTGAGTGGAGAATTTTGTTTGCTTGGTATCAGTGCAACAAAGGTGTAATGAAGTCATTTGTCACCTGCTGTTTTATTTCTCTCACAGTCATTACCATCTTCAAGGGCAAAGTGGAAGAAGTAGAGCTGCCTGTGGAGAAGGTGGACATTATCATCTCAGAGTGGATGGGCTATTGCCTCTTCTACGAGTCCATGCTCAACACCGTTATCTTTGCCAGGGACAAGTGGCTGGTATGATGGTGTTACTGGAGGCTTGTTTGGCCCGCTGGACGAATAAAGCTTTTGACGTATAAACACACCAGACAGTGATGAAGTAGGGGATTTACTGTACCCTCGTGTGCATGTTTCTGCTGTTCAGATGAAGTCATACATGAATAATCTGGTTTTCTAACCACAGAGGCTGCCTGTAGGCCTTCAAGTTAGCACCTGCGATCTAATATTACATGCCCAGGTGTTTGAACAATTAAGATGATAGACGGCCTTGATGTGTGCCTTTGCTCATTGATACCTAAACCTTTTCTTATATTCAGAAACCTGGAGGCCTGATGTTCCCTGACAGAGCAGCTCTGTATGTGGTAGCTATTGAGGACAGGCAATACAAGGACTTCAAGATTCATTGTAAGTAATTACTCCAGAGTTGTTGATGTTCACTTTAACATTTTGCGAAGTTTGCACTGCTTTCCACTGTGACTGTCTCCTTCTTGGCTGTGAATAATTTATGGCCTCTCTACAGATAAAATGAAATCCAGCTCATGTCACATATAAACCAGCATTCTTGTCACTTCTAAGATGTGACTTATGTTTTTTTGGAATAAGAGATATTTTATGAACCAAATATTTCACTTGTGGAATTGAAACAAGCCTATAACATATTTGTTTTCTAAAGATCATATGATGTTAGCGCTGTATATGGAGTAACAGTGCTTTTTAAGCCTTCATGGTGGTCACTGCTGTAGCTGGAAAACTTGTTATCAGTTTACAACAAAGAGCACCATCAGGAAATTTCTTCAGATTTCACAAATATTTCAGTAGGTCAAAGATCAAGTTCACAGTGCCTTTGTGAAACACATTTTTTGCAACAAGTAAAAAAAAACATAGTGATATTGTACTGACATTGTCTGACTGTGACTGACTTATTTTTCACATATCACTACAACCAACACTCCTCATTCTTTTGTATTATTAGACAGTAGTGCTTGTTCTATTGTGTTTTTTTGTTGTTGTTTTTTTTTTTGCTTTAAAGTTATTCTGGGTTTTCAAATAACTATCACAGTTGGAGTGCTTAGTGTTTAACCTTGTGATCCAGATCAAGGCTTCAATAATAAAGGTGCCACACACACTAGGGAATGTAGAATCTGGGTCAACAACTCCTGCTGAGTTTCCCTGTTCTGTTGTATCTAGATGTGCTTAGAGGTGCATAAAAATCCCAAAGAATTCAGCCAACCCAAATTCTTCTTCTGTTATTTTTGGTTTCTTTCTGCAATTGTGGCATATTCCACCTCCTTATTGTACATACTTAGTGTTTGGCCCAATGACAAAGCAAGGTGGAGTGAGGGACAGAGGGAATGGAAGAGGGAAAGCATGCCCAGTGTGTTTTCAGCCCAAATTATAATAAAAACTTGCCAGACATAGAAGAGGTGGAGGTGGCTATTTTCAGGAGGGCTTATCTGTCTCTAAAGAGGGTCTGTATAGACAGAAAGACAGCCAAAGTGCAGAATTGCTCTTCCTGGCAGGGTTAAGCATGCTGTTGTATTTTCTCTGCTACCATTTTTACTTTTTTTTGCTTGTTTGTTTTTTGTTTGTTTGTTTGTTTTTAGCACTGACAGCTCAGCAGGAGCAGAGAGAGTTCAGTGAATGAAAATAGGGAAACTTAAAATGCAGAATACACAAACTGGATGCATGTGGCATTCACATGGGTGTCATACTTCAGAGGTATTTATATTTGTGTTTTTACAGGGTGGGAAAATGTATATGGATTCGACATGAGCTGCATTCGTAATGTAGCAATCAAAGAACCTTTGGTGGATGTGGTAGATCCCAAGCAGGTGGTGACTAATTCTTGCCTCTTAAAGGTGGGTGGAGATACATACATACATGGAATATCAATGTGAATATGCCTCTTTATTTTATCATGATGTCATGCCTTGCAATTTATATATGAAACACACATCCAAATGAGAACTTTTTCATGTTCTTCACACTGTCTAAGAGCACATGAATTCTTCCAAACAGTCCAGAAGCTGAAATTCGTTCTCTGCCAGTGGTGTTTTCTAGTACATAATAGAGGTTTTTGAAGTGCTGTAATAGCACCTCTGTTTCCATTCTTTAAAACATGACAATGGCTCTACTTTCACAAAATAAACAGAGGATGAGAGCATTCACAGAGTTGATAGGTTTTTTTTTTTTGTTTGCCCTTCTCCCTCTACCTCCCCTTTCATTGCTTTTTCTCTTTCAGTGTGTCTACTGTCTGCTCCATATCAGGTTTCTTTCTATTTGGAGTATCCAATATCTGTTTTGTCATCACTCTCTCTCATGTCATTTCATATACTTTCCCTCATTCTTCACTCTTTCCTTCTTGATCACTCACTTCATCATATCCTTCATTCTGTGATACATGTCTTTGAGAAATCTCAGATCGTAGTAGTGAGTGGCTCGCTATGTTTTTCAGTTTTTGTTATGGTAAAATGTGACACACAGGGAAACAGTGAGTCACCAGTGGAACAGAAATGGACTCTCTGCCACTTTAGTGAGCACACGCCCTTATTTTGTGTTCAAGGGGGAGTGTATTCAGTGGAGTTTGGAGATTCGTTTCTAGTTACTGCTAGACTAACAATTCACCATCCATCTGTACTGTACATCCATCCATATATCATTCAATTTTTATCTTTCACATCTTTTTCTCTTCAAATAGCCACTTCTCCCTTCTCAAACCACCACTCATACCTCATAGGCTACAATTACAGACTCGCTTTCGGGGGGAGTATTTTCTCTGTCCTCCTACAATTTGCTGTATATGATACTGGTCTGGTATCATTGGAAAGGACAGAGGTGTTAAATCACAATCTGTCATGCTTACACCACATGCCATAGCAATCCGTAGTCAAGATGAACAGGTTGCAGTGTAAAATCCATCCCATTGCTTTTAAATACAATATCATTTACATGCAAAACAGAAACACACCTGCTATCTTGTTATTTTGGACGGAATTCTGGAATTCTTGGCAGGTTACAAAATGCAAAGATTAAATATATGGATATATTCACAAAATGGCGCTTATATATAGATGTGAACAAACACATAGGAGCTGTGTTCACTAATTCACGCACACCCAAACGCACAACCTCGCTCACTTGTAAACTGGATGGAGACACCCACACAGCATGTGTACTGTGAGCAGGCTTCATGCGCCAGCCGTGATTCAACCTGTGGGCTTTCACACACATGCACTCACACATGCACAAGAATCATGGTGAATAATCAAAAACAACTAACATATACGCATATTCTTTGTGTGTCTGAGATTGCAAATTTAGTGTTTTGTGTGATTTGATGGACTGCTATTTGACATGAAGGTTTTAACATAACATTCATGTAAAAGAATGAAAAGTCTTATAAGCAGTTTTAATTCTTATTCTTATTTAAATTTTAACTCTTTTAGGAGGTGGATATCTACACTGTGAAGCCAGAGGACCTGTCCTTCACCTCAGCCTTCTGCCTGCAGGTCCAGCGTAATGATTATATCCACGCCTTGGTGACCTATTTCAACATTGAGTTTACCAAGTGTCACAAGAAGACTGGCTTCTCCACTGGTGAGCCTGGAATAGAACCTTTTCATGTTCAAATGCCCCTCAAAAAGCAAAGAAAAGCCTTACACTACAGTATCTTAGTATACATAACATAATATCTTACACCACACTGTTAATGCACAATGTGGTTTATTCCACATATAATTAAAAGCTTGCAGTAAAAAAAAATAACAGGTTCAATGAGCAAGATAGAATTTATTTTCTGCTTTTAAGGGTTGATATCACAAATGTACATGCATATTAAAGTATGTGATGAAGGACAACATTAAGATTTTCTCCCTCACTATAGAAAAACATAAAATAAGTGTTTCAGATTTCCTCTTCAACCCCTGAGCACAAGCTTTGTGAATACTGCACTGCTTTAGGGTCCCTTAAAAGGGAGCACCTGCACCTCAGCAGCTCTTGGCTACACTCTGCTGGTGTCACATGAGTCTGTTGAGCCTGCACCCAGCACTTCTACTAACATAGTATTGAAGATGTCTGTTATAGAGTAGCTAAGATGTTATGTAAGCTTATGATAATGCATTCATGCATCTTGAGCTTACATAATATTGTGTAGAGGTGGTTCTATGTTTGGCAGTCTGTTGGGCCTAGGGGTGAGCATCAGCCTCTATATTTCTCCCACAGGGTGAGTAAATTTCAACAACTTTGCAGTTAAATTTCTTTTTTGTTAACATGCCTGAGGTAGTTAAGTGTCCAGCTGAACTGAATATTATTACTGTATTTCTATGCTTTCATTGTTCCTCGTCTTTTTCCTGTATTTTGCCTCAATGCCTGTCCTCTGTTAATTTATTTTTTGCCTTTTATAATAAAATTTTTCATAAATGTACATTTTTCTACAATCGCTTCTCCACTCTTTACCTCAGCTCCAGATGCACCCAGTACACACTGGAAGCAGACTGTGTTTTACTTGGAGGACTATTTAACTGTCAAGAAAGGAGAGGAGATCTTTGGCAGTATTGCAGTCAGGCCCAATGAGAAGAATGTGGTAAGACACATGAAAGCCTTCAATTTACATTCTGTTGTGTGTGAAAGCTTTATTATTTTACCTTGGTATTATTTAGAAAGTGAACACAATTTACAGACATTGTCAACTATCACATAGCACAAATAATGTACAAAGCAAAAAAATCTGTTACCAACAAATATACAGAAATTATGCAATATTCACCATGGGGTTATAATCTAAAGAGGGGTGGATTAAATTTAAATAGTTTTAACTTTAAAAACTAGGAAAGGCTTATGTGTTTCAGTCAGTGGGGTGAGACTGTGGAACAGATTCAATATGGAGTTAAAGCAATATTCAAACATAACACAGTTTAAAAGGAGGTACAAAGACACGGTTTTGTAGAGGTACAGGGATGAGAGAGGTGTTGGGTAGCACTGGGGGTTTTATGTGTCAGGATTATGGTGTGAAGGACCAGAGTGCAGACTCATAGGCTGATGAATCAGGCTCTTTATTTGAGCACAACTCAGGTAGGTAATAAAGATGCAAGACAAGGGAACAGCTCCAAACTCACAAAAGCTATACAAGTCCATGGGACATAAGTTAGCATATCCAGAGTAGAGAAGTGTATGAACCAACAAGGAGAACTTAAATAGTGTGAAGTCATGAGGACAGGACAGAACTAAATAAAAGCCAGGTGAATAGAATAAGGGGAAAGATGACAGAGTGCAAAGTAGACATTACAATAAGGATGGACAGTATTATACATGTATATGTGTTTGTATGTAGGTATATGCATGTGTGTGTAGGTGTACATGGTGTATATATGTGTCTGTGTGTGGATATGTATGTACATATATGTATTATTGTATTATATGTTTATGTAATACATATATATTACATTTCTTCATAATAATAATAAGCCAAAAACAAAATTATTTCATGATAAGTAACAGGTATATTATAGTATATAGTACATACAGATATGTGTAGACTAGGAAGAATATTCTTGATCATTTTTTAAGGAGAAGGGGTGGGAGTTTATAAGTGATGTTTCTTCTCAATCCTTCTTGAATATGTATTATGTGTCATGTTTTATTTATTTTTCTTCTGTTCTGACATTCATATTTGAAATAAGTACATCAATCAATCAACCAAACATTTCAGCTAATGCATTTTTTTGTTTGTTTTATTTTATTCTCTGTAGCGTGACCTAGAGTTCACCCTTGAGCTCGACTTTAAAGGGCAACTATGTGAAGCTGCAATTTCCCATGACTACAAAATGCGTTAGTAACAAAGATGACACAGTGTGGACCATCCCTCAACCCCTCTGGACACACCTGAAGAGGGGGTGGGCACAGGCTTTCCAACAAGTATTCCAGGTAGCCAGCGTGGGTGATCAGATGCATCGCACTAAATGCCTCTTTGCCAGCACCTGAATGATAACGAGTATCTATCAGCAATAGTGCCATCTCCTGTACCAACTTGATTGACTGGGGCACATCGTTGAATGTAACATCCTAAATGAACTTGATTTTTTTTTTCACTAGTTTCTGGAAATGTTATTTTGAGTAACATGAAACAGCATTTCAGAGTATTTCTATTGTCTGTGCAGCTAACTGAAGTCAGTGTGTTGTTGAGATGGTTACAGCACAGTCATTAATTGTCTTTCCTTCAGCCATTTGTTAAGATTTGATGTGTGCTGTATAATTGTGTTGAGAGTGCAGTAATAACTGTGTTTTATTTTATTATTATTTGCATGTGAACATTTTATGCCTCACATAGAGATGTGAAATGTAATTTTATTTGTGTGTTTAATTGAAGATGATGCAGAACAACTGGTGCCAGAATAAAACAGAACAATGCCTCAGAACAGCAACAAATACAGATGCAATATGTCATGTATCACCTTGTTTTGGGAATCACATGATCTAAGTATGTGAGTAAAGTTAGACATGATGATAATAAACCATCAAATATTTCTAAAGCAAAACCAAAATCAAATCTTTCTAATATTATTTCTGTTTAAAATATTTTTTATTTGTTAACTTCCAAAATATGACTTCAGTAACCATGTTAAAATATGGCTACAATACACTAGACAATAGCAGATAAATAAAGCTAATGTCCATATCAGAAAGTTATTGTTTTCATTCATATTCATCATTACTTTTATGGGTATAAAGTTCTATTTAAACCTAATTGCCATTTATAATATGCTTATGTTCTACAGAAAAACACCAGTGTGATTTGACAGCACAATGTTATATACAGGAAATCGTGAAGCAGTGTGAAAATAATTTTCTTTGAGCTTCATACATACACTACCAGGCAAAAGTTTTCTTCATTTTCATGACAATTTACATTGTAGATTCTCACTGAAGGCATCGAAACTATGAATGAACACATGTGGAATTATAGTGTGACATAACTCAAAACATGTTTTATATTTTGAATTCTTCAAAACATACACGTTTTGCTTCTATTATTGCTTTGTACATTCTTGTCATTCTCTTGTAGAGCTTCATAAGGTAGTCACCTGAAATGTTTTCCAACCTTCTTGAAGCAGTTCCCAGTGATGCAGAGCACTTGATGGTCATCTGTAGTCCAACTATTTAAATGAGAAAGAGAGTCCAAACTTTTGACTGGTAGTGTACTTTCAATATTTATGTCAGCATTTCAGTAGAAAAAAAATGTTCATTTAAAGACACTATTTCAATCAGCTGTCAGGTGTCTTTTCTGTTAATACAACCAAAAGTCCAGGAGCGATTTCCATGTTGTGTCAAATGCTGCACATCTGCAAAACATCTAGAACCCAGTTGATTGCATATACAGGTAGATTTTTTTTATCCACCATTGAAGCTTTTGTCCATCAATGTCTCCTTATTTGCAGCATGCTTTCTTCTTGATGGGCTGAGCACTGAGGATGACTGTTGTGTCTCTCACCTTGTCTTCCTGCTCCATTAACACTCTGCATGAAGACAGTGACAGACAGAGAGAGAGAGAGAGAGAGAGAGAGAGAGAGAAAACCTTTCATATGCCACAGGTCTTACAACAATTGACCTGTGCTTTTAAGTGCACCTATTGTTAGCTCTTGGCAGACATTATTCTTTTATGCACTGACAGTAATGTTCTTACCTGGCCAGGTGTGTCAGAGACTCTGTCACATTGTTTCCTGTGTAGGCACTGACTTCAAAAAACATCACCTTGTTTTCCTATATGACATACACACATGAAGATATCAAATAAACTACCAGAAAGCTGCAGAGCTGGAGATTATTTTTGCTATTTAGGATGAAAGAATGATACTGAACATTTCTAAAAGCTCTAACAAGACATTTTATTACACTTTACTTGTCATGATCCCTCTCAAAAATCCCTCTCAAAAATAGCTGCCGTTCAATCCTACATAAATGAATGTAACCAGACATGAGACAAGCGTTTGGAATAAATGAAGGTCAAAGAAGTGTGTGAATGGAGGGCACAGTTTTCATATTCTATCCATATCTATCTATCTATGTAGACAAATGTATCCTGTATGTGTCTCCAGTTCATCTCAGGGCTGATACATATAGAAAATCACTCTCACATTCACACCTATGGGCAATTTAGATTAACCAATTAACCTATCAGTGCATGTGTTTGGATGGTGGGAGGAAACTGGAGTACCTGAAGAGAATCTACATAGACACAGAGCGATAATGAAGGTAATGAAGGCCATTGGATGCTTAAGTCAGAAAATCTTTGAATAAGGGTCTATTTTACATGTTGTATAAAAAAAATATAGATGAAAATTTTTGTAAACTTACAAAAGCTAGGAGTTCAGCCTCTTTGAATGACACCTGCCTGTCTCCATCCATATCCATTTTGTTGCCCAGCAGGAGGATAGGGATCCCTTCTCCTGCAGCTTCCTGATAAAAACAAATGACAGCTTAGTATTTATGAAATTCAAGTCAATATTTGCCCTGTTGGCAGTATGGAAAAATATATCAGCAAATACATATATCAGAAAAATAATATATCAGCCTGCCAATATTTACATTTGACACCAGTATCGGCCTGTAGCGTTGGCCGATATGCTATTTTTTCCTTGCCATGGTTTACTGACTGACGAAGTTCATGGCAACCCTGTGTTCTTAGAGCTGACTGATTGGAAAGAATATTTCAGTTTGACGCATGACTGAACGGTCTGTGTTGCTGTCATTCTTTATTTTAGAAAGAACTGACTTGAATATTTAAGTGCATTGAACACTTTAACTGAATGTAAGTTTTATGTCAAATGTTAATGTTACCTGTTCTTTTATTACCACTAGTTTAATATTATTTTTTACTCCAATAAATGTTTCCTTTATAAAAGAAGATTTTTTTTTTATTATTTGACTGAAAAAAAAACCAAAATCTGTATCAGCTCCAAATATTGGCTTAGAAATATAGGCAGGCTATATCAGTCATCCACTAAGACTGACTGAAAAAAAAAAATGTATCGACTAAAAAAAAATCTATTTCGGTTGTTCACTAATATCTACTATGAGTGGAAATACTAAAAGACAAATTGAACAGTATTTATTGAATGTCTGAGAATGTCAAAGATCAAACCTGTACATTGGTAAGCCAAGGTTGAACAGCCTTGAAACTTTCCTCCACTGTGACATCGTACATCAACACCACACCATCTGCCTTACGAAAAAACTGCTTTGTTATGCTGCGGTACCTGTATTGATTACAGGATTTAGTCAGTTTCTTAAAAAATAAATAAATTATATACATATATATATATATATATATATATATATATATATATATATATATATATGTATACACAGAACAGAGTACCATATTTATCTTAATGATAAGTCTACTTACCTCTCTTGACCTGCTGTATCCCACAACTGCATGGCTATCTGCATATTGTCAAGTGTTAATGTCTTAACACTGTAGTCAATACCTATAATCAGGAAACACAACATTAATTTCAGCATATTTTCACAGTGGAACGGTGATAAAAAATGACCACTAGAGGAGTGATGCATTGCTTTATTTCTGAGAAGGAGAGAATGAAGTGGAGATAACACGGCTCAAGTGAGGATTGGGAAAGATGAAAGCAAGAGGGAAATACATCAGAAGTGACATAAGCTGAAGTACAATGTGTGCCAGGGCTCTTAGACAGGCAGTGTGACTACAGAAGCCTTTTCATGTGATCCTAAGTCACCCACCAATCTTTTGTGTCAGCATCCACAAACACACATGCACACATATCATTTGGATTTGTGAATACAACCCTAGATGTTTCATTAATGATCATTTCCAGGTGTACATACAGTAATATACTATAACAATGTCTTTCTTCTCACCCACAGTAGCAGTGGTGGAGGGGTGGAAGCGGCCCTCACAGAAGGAGCGTAGCAAGGATGTCTTGCCTACACTGGAGTTACCGACTAGGACCACCTTAAACAAACGATCTGGGACCAGTAGTGCGTCTTCTTTTACCTTCTGATAAAAAAGACCAACAGAGGAAGAGAAGCAGAGTAAGGAAAAGCAATTAATGTTCATTTATTTCCATTTGTCTTTAAAATTCCAGACATACATGCTGAGTCTCTTTTCCAACAGGCTGTCCTCGAGGTGACGTGGGTGACATCTTTGTCCAGCTAAACAGAGATTTCCTTCCCTGAGAGGCATCTGTTTTCATGGGGCTTTGTCTGGAGGGTGGGGTGGCAGAGAGGTTGGTTGACACCACACCACTAGATTCAATTTCGCTTTGTGTTTCATCTTCTTCCTCTTCCTCCTCATCCCCCTCATCTTCTTCCTCACTGAGCTGGTGTAGCAGAAGCTGAGCCCCCCCTTGGAGCAGGTGTGGTAGGTGGTCCTCTTCAATTGAGATGACTCGACGGAGTGGCCACCCATCTGGAGGGGCATCCAAGACCTCATCCTCTACACATGTCATTCTTTCTTTTTCTACTTTTTTTGCTCTGTCTCTGTCTTTCCCAGTGAACCTCTGAGCAGTGGTCATCTTGCTCGGTAGTTTTCTTGCCTTTGTCTTTACATCTCGCCCAGTAGATGGAGCAGGACTGACATATCCATTGGCTAATCCAGTGTTTTTCTTTGCCATAGGGTGCTGCTTGCATGCTGGGATGCTGGCTGTTGTAGCTGATGAGACAGTGGCCGTGTCATCCTCACTAGAGGAGGAGGAACCAACAAACACGATTTGAAGGTGTTCTATAGGCAAGGCCTCCAGAGACTGATACGACCCATCCACCAACAGTGGTGTTCTTTGGAAACAGGAGAAACAGAGGATATGCTAAAATTAACTTCACTTGGATTAAAAAAAAAAAAAATTATATATATAGTGGCCAAATCAATCAATAGTTGGTAACAAAATGGACTGATGATATGCCATCAGATTTTAGTTTGAATTAAAATAAGATGTTAACAGAGTTGATTGTTGTTAGGTGTGAAGAATCAGATATCCTCTGTTTTCCTTCTTAAAATGTGATTTTTCACGTACACAACTGAATATTCTTCCTTGTCACACAGGTGAGAATCTGACAGGGATGATTTGTTCTCTCGAGTATTTAGATTATAAATGAATCACCTTCTTGTTGGCTGGCTGCTGTCATCAAATATATTGCCAAGTCCAGTTCTCTGCTTTTGCTTCTTTCTGAGTGATGTTCGAGGCTTGTTTAAAAAAAAAAAAAAGATGAGACAGTTTTTTTCAATCAATAAGTTGATGTGTCAGCGTATAGTGCAGTTAACAGAAAAATTCATACTTACAACACCACAAAATATATCTCTCTCATCCTTTAAATGTTTGTTCATTTCTCTGGGAACATTGAAAGGGAAAATTGAAAGCAGAGAAGAAAAAAAAACAGACTAACAGGGAAAAAAAAATATAAAGCATTTTATATCTGTATCACATGGAGCGTTTCAAATCCTTTCATTTAATTTAGTAGCAGGTGGAACTTTGCCCAGGACTTACTGCAGTGCGCTCCCAGAAAAGATTAAAAAGCAACTACTTAGAGTTACACTCCGTGACATCAGTCTTAAAACTAATGAGATGGCGTCAGTGTACCTGAGAAGATCTAGCTGCTTCATGAGACTTTGCTTTTCTCTCTGTAGTCCCTCTGTTACTCTGTACATTTCCCTGAAACATGACAAAATGTCCATCAAATATAAGACACAGTCCAATTCACAATTGGAAAATTGGTAATTGGAAAAAAACTACAATTAGAAAAATAACGTTACTATTTTAGATAAAATATCTTGATAATAAATATTTTTTTAAATCTCAAATAATGTATAATGTATTGTTACAAATCTGTGTGTATACCCACATTTCTTTCTCTTGGTGCAGCCGGGCGGCCTGGTCTTGCAGCATGGCCAGCTGTTCCTGAGCAAGCCCCAGCTCCTGGCTGGTGCTTTCCAAAGCTCTCGACAGCTCATCATTGGTCATCTTCAACTTGACATTCTCCACATGGCTCTCCTGCTTCTCACTGCTCAGCTCATGGCATTGGAGCTCTAACTACAGAGGGAAAAATGTGCATGAATACTGGATGTGGGTAGTAGAGAAGAGGATTGTTAAGATCAAAACCACAACGCTTCAGAAATACACATGATACAACATATACATTATGTGGTCTTTTCTTTGTTAGTATCAGATAAATACCTGTATGCACCATATTTGAAAGATTACAATACATTTTTATTTTGCTATTTAGTTTTCCTTTTGGATCATTTATTATATGATTTAAAGCCAATGAGCATCAGCTGTACCAAGTACTATCTACTCTATCAGTTTCAGAATAACATTAAAATGCAAATAAATAGTTTCACCGAGTGCCCTTGGATGGAATTTACATATTCACTTACCCTTTTCTGCTTCTGGAAAAGTTGGTCCAGTTCTCTCTCCTTTGAAAAGAGTTTGAGCTCGAGGTCCTGGCTACGTACTTGAAGGCGTTCAGAGTCCTGATTGGGTATTTGAAATAAGGCTTAAGGTGAAGGGACTAAAGAGTAAGTGCAGGATTAGGAAAAAATATTAATGAGTAAAGAAAGTAAATTCTTTCTCTGACATGAGTAGCATTTTATTCTTGAATTTCGTTGTACCTGTGATAATGACAATTAAAAGTCTATCTATCTATTAAAGGTCAGAACATGCAAAAGTTTCCTTTCCTTTGCTTTACTCACTGTACCTTGAGTAGCAACCGGTCTTTTTCAGTTTTGATTTGTGCCTCCATTTCTTCATATAAATGGCGAATCTCACTGTCATGTGTCGCAGCCTTCCTGCCAATAACAACAGAGCAAGAATTTATGGTTGATGACAAAATGAGCATAACTGTCATGTCACAGAAATGTATTGTCATCCATCTTGACCCTATATTTTGTGTTATTATCCTTGTTTATATTTACATGTGACCCACACATTTAGAAACTGAGCTTCAAAAACAAAACGATTCTCTGTGGTATTTATATGTCCCTCAGTTATTAGGCAGCCAATTGTGAATGTTTAGAGCAGAGGCTCAAACTCATTATCTTTTAGGGGCCATATTTAGCCATATTTGATCTCCAGTGGGCCGGGCCAGGAAAATATAAGCATAATAACCTATAAATAATGACAAGTGCAATTCTTTGTCTTTGTTTTAGTGCAAAAAAAACCCATTAAATTCTGAAAATAATTACTTTTATAAACTGTCCAAAATGTGAATAAACTGAAAAAAATGTCCATATCTCAAGATAAATAAGTGCAATTTTAACAATATTCTGCCTCAACTTATCATTTCTTCATGTGCATTATGAATCAGATCTATAAACACACTAAACACTGAGTAACAGAAACAGAAAATGTCTAAGATTTTGTCTAATTTTCTTTTAAATGTCACATTGTACACATTTGTTCGGGTTATTCACATTTTAGTTGTAAGCTAGTTAGTAAATGTAAATATTTTCTTACTTTAATGTTATTTTTTGCACTAAAACAAAGACAAACATTTTAAGTTGTCATAAATTATTTATCTGTATAATGTAATACAATTTTTTTCCACATCAAAATGAGAAGAAAAACATATATTCATTATTTTTTGTAGGTTATTCTGCTATTATTATTTGAATGTAAATCATATTGGTCTGTATGTGTAAAACTAAAATGAGTTCCAGAGTGTTGACTGAAATGTTTGCATTTTGTAAATTCATCCCAGAGACCGCATTGGAACCTTTGGTGGTCCATAATTGGCCCCCGGGCCACATGTTTGAGACCCCTGTTCTAGAAAAACAAGGCAAGCATGTGGTGCCATGCGAACACTAGCTTATACATATTTAGCATTATGTATGTTATCACACACTTTTTGTTATTATGTATACTGACATAAACAACCATGTGTTACTCAGGAAGGAATGTATTAAACATATGATCAACATAAAAAGGCTCCTCGAACAGTTTCCTTTGTCCCTTATTTAAAGAAAGAATACAATTCCACACCAGCAGAGGGTGGTCAGATCTCACAGTATGAATCCAGATTAATGGTCATTTGACATGGATAAAGAGGTTGTTCTATAGAGAATTACATGTAAATCCGTACAAACATTCTCAGGTTGAAGGCCCAGCATGGGATAGTAATGTGTAAACACAAAGTTTCTCAGTGTTATGTCACTGATTCTTTGGCTGCTTAATGAGTAAGCAGAACATTTTGTTTATGTTGTATGAGAGTGCAGTGCTTAAAAGTCTTTACGTATGGGAACCAATAAACAAAACCAACTTTTGAATGCGATGCAAGTAAAAACAGATATTAACTAAGAGTGTTTCTACCTTTGGAGGGCACTTTCCATTTCCTTCTTCTCCTGGTGGGCTTCTTTGATCTGATGCGTAACGCGGGCCAAGAACTCCTCAAAGTTGGACAAAAGATGAGGCTCGTCTCTTCTCAGCTGAGTCCACAGAGTACGCACTTCATCCGGACTGGAGCAAGAAAAAGCCAGGAAATGTTGAAAGAGGAAATTGTCAAGTAAATGAACCCAAAACTAACTCAACTTATTGAGTCAAGAAGTATTTCACAATGTAAAACTCATCAAGAAACAATATGTGCTCCTGGGTTTGCAGTGATTCCACTCACTCTTCAAACACATTACTGCCCCCCAGGCTTTCCAGCAGCATACAGAAGTGTTTCTCCTCCTCATCTTCTACCACTGCCAACTTTGCCTCCCACTGACTCTGATAAAGGGCTTCTTTGGCCCTAAGGCTGGGACCAAGTGGTATATTCTGGTCTTCAGTCACAGAGATCCTCCGGCCATGCAGGAACAAACCTACAAAATAGCAAAGCACTTTTAGATCAGCGTGTCATTTCTAAATTATTTTAGCCTGCATGTAAACCTGTGTATGTGTGTTAGTATTTAGAATAAAGCTACAAAAATATAAGTGGTTAAAAAGCATAGTAAACCAGAGCCAATCTGAAGCAGACCAGATTTGAGGGCATGCAGTCATAATATACTGTTCAAGCTCAGAATTATGATAAATATGTACATAATTTGAAACATTTATGAGTTTAAGACACAAAACACTTAACAGGAAAAACTGTTCTCATCTTTGATAATTGTAGACAATTGTTAATCACTTGTTCCATTTCTTAGTCAGTTAGGGTTAGGGTTCATCATTTGAAACTTTAGTGTGATGCAAACCCAAGCCCATCAGATGGAGAGAAACCTACTAAATCCTGAGGAAAATGCCTCTAGTGTGAGGTAACCAGTGTGATCTGTATCCAAAGAGTCAAACACATCCTCCAGCTCTTCTGCAGACAGAGGCAGCTCACTGTGAAGCCTCTGCCGGGAAAAGATAAACACAGGACATTTAAGTACTGCTGTACCAAGCTGACCTGTATCAGCAATTTATCAGACACAAATATAATATAAAAACAGCTGAATGCAGTTAGAAGAAAAGAAAGTGATGCAAGAGTCTAAATATATTTGACAAAAAGGTCTAAATAAATGCTTAAAAAAAATACAAAAACAAAAAAAAGCTTCCCTGTCTAGCTGTTCACTGTTACGACTAAAGTCCAGAATAAACACTAGTACAAAGTGACTGTATTATTGTGTGTGTGTGTGTGTGTGTGCAGAGCTTTGCTTGGAAAACCTCAACACAAAAACAGCAACAAAAGCTCGAATGCTCTTAAGCAGCCTGTTCTTATTAACAAACAACACAGCCAGTACACAGTTAGTCTTTTAAAGGGGTTGTACATGTATTGTTCCTGATTGTCATTTCACATGGTGTATGTATGTATGTGTGTGTGTGTGTGTGTGTGTGTGTCTGTCTGATATCTCCTTGGGGATAAACCCTCATAGCTGAGCCTATAGCCATAAACATTTCCATCAATGGTGCTACTGCACCACTTCACCGTCCACTTGAGTGTGCTGAGTGGGTGGAGTGCTTTTTTAATAATAGTGGCATGACATTAAAAAGCTGAGAATTGAGCAAAAGCACAAACAGTGACACTAAGTGCCTCCTGCTTGATATTCACTGTTAAAAGCAGTGCTACACTACATTATTCCACAGGTAAAAACATGTCCCCTTAGCCTGTTGTTCTCCTAAGCAAAGGCTTAACACATCTGCTAATCATTCATGCATTTAAAAACTGCATGGATTGTAATAGTTTTTATACTATATGATGTCATTAATATGCTCCTGAAAAAGTGGTTTTGTGGAGCTCCAATAGTGTGCAGGCTTGAAAAACACAATATTACTTCCTCAACACACTTAAACAAGCTCTTTCTCTAACCCTCATATCAGTGCGAGTGATGAAGTCCTTTCCCTCCACATCGCAGATCTGGAAGAACTCCTTGGTCTTGTCCAGGAGGGTGATGCGACCCCAGTCTGAACCCCTCCTCACTGAGTTTTGTCTGAAGCCATTCACCTGGCTCACCTCCTCCTCCTCCATGCCTGGGACTTTTTTTTAAGGACACTACTATAGTTTCAAATCAGGCCTTCTTATCGGCCCTTTGGTTTGAGGCTCTTGCAGTCACCATGACAACAAAAAAGGAAGTTCATCAAATAATGAAATCACTTATCACTGATAGATCTACTGAACTGTGGTTTGGCACGATAGGCTCCTAGGAGACAAAAACAGAAAAAACACAAATAAAGCATTATGCTAAAACTAGACTGTTCAATATTTCTTAGGGGAAAAAAAAGGGAGTATTGCAAAAATACCTGCTACATATATAACATTAATACAACAGTACTTAACTTGTTACTGCCTAACACTACTTCCCTATTTCAATGAGCCAAGAACAAGCATCTCGCAGTGGTATGTAAACATAGTGTTAAGGATTATCCTAATGCCTCTTTCATACAGAACACATGACAGCATAATGCCTGCAAGACTATAACAGCTATTACAAGAGACAAAGTCACAGAATAATTCATAGCTATATTTTCATCTCTGCACTCAGTGGTTTCTTGTTTTTGCCACAACTTCATCCTGACCTGACGACTAAGGCACAATTTTGAAGTCCTGTCTTGTCTGCCTGTGAAAATCTGGAGTGAAATGTGTTTATGGAATCAGTCACAGGCTAAATATATAAACAAACACTATGTGCTGTATAAACAAGGCAAATAATTGTCTGATAAGCAACAGGTGCCAAGAATAACTTGCTTGCCACCACTACAGATAAAGCAATAGTGAAGTTAATAGTAATAGACTGGTAACAGCAGGACCACAAATAGGATAAACAGAACAGACATGACCCCAGCCATTATGTTCACAAACTCCTTCTATCCAATTGAACACATTCTGTGAATAAAATGTATTGTACACTTAAAAATATTGCATGCATGAAAACTATGAATATTTTTGCTCTATTGACTATTCCTATACAAAAAACCGTGTGAAGTTCTATCAATTTTATTTAAATCCAATCTTTAATACACTTTGCAATTTAGCCCTTTAAATAAATAACATACAGAAGAGGTCTTACCTTTGGCAAAACACGACAAGAAACATAACCCTTTTCCTGCTTTCAGGATCAAGAGTGGTGATCACACTGTGTGTTTAGGAAGTCTTGCCTCACAGACCAATGTTAGACAAGTCATTCTGAAACCATGTGATGTCATGAGGAAGCAGCCTGAGGCTTTTCAGCCCACTTCCAAACGCTGCTCACACAGAGAGGGGCTGCAGAGAGATCACTCTTTAACAAAGTTTCATGTATGCAATGTGTCCATTGCAACTTTGACTTCAGCAGACTGAAGACCACTATTATCGGAATTGTTTATGGTTTTGCCCACAATAGTTTTATTCGGCCTGTAAAAAGCATCAAAACAGCTTTGCAGTAACAAAGGGTGCTGAGGAATTTACAGATTTTCAAATAATTCTGAAGATTAAACAAAACTAATGGAAAGTTATAAAGAACCGATTAGCAGACCATTTGATAAATTGTGAAATTAACTTAATATGACATTTGTTACAGTCTCAGAAAAAGAAACACCTTTCAGATATATTTATCTAAAATAAATGTATGTTCATTTCTATACAACCATGATAATCTTCCATCTGTGAGATCTCACAGTGCCATCTTGTGGCTTGAAATAATCTGAATTAAACTGGTCTCTAATGACAACCAACCTTATCAAATAAAGCACAAAAGAATGATCCAAACAATCTTCATGCACCTGTAATTGCATTGTGGTTTGTATTATCAAGAGTCAGATACAGGGACATCCATTCTTTCTTCATTCACCCGTGTCCATTTGATTGTACTTCGGAGTCATTTGTCAGTTCTCTGAATCTTCTGGAGCAAATAGTCCATTTGAAGGTTCAGATTAGGCTGTCCTTTCTTCGTCTTTTTGCTGAGCATCTGAAATGTCTCCATTTTTTTCTGCTTGTACTTCTGAATGGCTTCCTCCCTCTGCTGCTTGTTCTTGAGGTACTCCTGAAAGCACGTAAATAAATAAATAAATAAAATGAGCACAAAAGCCCAAATCCCACATCAACTCACACTTCAGTTTGTTTTGAAATCTGGTCAAGGCCAGGCCTCCATTATTATGAAGTAAACAACCTTTTTAACAACTATAACACTGGCTCCACTGCTCTAATTCTTCTCAATGTTTCCAGAAAGAATTCAGCAAAACAAAACTGCCTTCTCTGTCTTTGAATGCAGTCTCAGTGTGGAATGAGCAACAATAAAGCTTTACACTTTAAACACCCACTTATAAAACTCCTTTACAAAGGTATTGTATAAACTGTTATGATTACATTTTTGCTGCTAGATACAAACTTTAATGTAGGGTATGAGGTATGAATATTGCTGGTATGATGTGTATGACTTTAATTGATTGGATTAGATAGAACAGAGTCCACAGGAAAGTGAGGGAATATAAGGTAAGGTAAAGTAAAGTACTTTATTTGTCATTATACACTGTACAATGAAATGTGTCCTCTGCATTTAACCCATCCTTCATGTCATTGGGGCACCTGTAAGGAGCAGTGGGCAACCATGTGCGGCGCCCGGGGACCCATCTACAGCTGTAGAGCCAGGCCTGGAGGAGACCCATCCAGACATGGAGGGAGAAACAATGCAAACTCCACACAGAAAGGCCTGCATGGTCCGGGAATCGAATCCGGTCCTTCTTGCTGTGAGGCAAGAGCGCTAACAACTCACGGTGCAAACTGCTTTTGCCAGGGTTGGAACCCCAGTCTCCACATCATAGACTTACAATACTGAACTATCTGTCCCCTATCCATGTTAACTTTCTATGATTCTCTTTTTGTCCATATTTTACTATTTATCTTGTTTTGTTTATTACCTCCGCCAAGGAGGTATTAAATTCAAGTCCATTTGTTTGTTTGTCTGTCTGTCTGTCAGCAGGATTACGCAAAAGTTTTGAATGGATTTTGATGACATTTTCAGGATATGTTGGGAGTGTTACAAAGAACAAATATTGGTGGTGATCTGGAAGAGATCCTGGATTCTGGATTACTTTGAAATGTATTCTCCATTTACCACAATGTAAAATTTCAAAGTGATCCAGAATCCAGGATCTATTCCAGATCACCACCAAAATGTCATCATTTGTTTCTTGTGACACTCCCAACACATCCTGAACTTTTTATCAAAATTCATTCAGAACTTTTTACATAATCCTGCTGAAAGTCAGACAGATAAACAAGCAAACAGACAAACAAACGGACTCAAAAATTGGTGGACCTCTCTTCATTCGAAGGGGGTAGATCTGCCTTGGGGAAGGTTTGTGCTCTCCGAGTGCTTTACTAGTTGATAATATGTCAGCTATATTACATGTGATTTTATTCAATGTAAAACAAATGACTACTGCTTTCATGACTAGGACTCGGGGAAAAAAACAATCTTGTATCTAAATTGAAATATGGTAGGTAAAATCTTTTCTGTATCCTAACCTCTTTCTTTTCTCTCCGTTTTTCTCTGACTCTCTCAAATTCCTCTTTTGTCTTCTGGTAGGATGTCTTCTTCAGCATCTTTTTCCTCATGCGGTTACTCATTGGAAGACTGTTAAAAAAAAGAACATAAAGCGAGATAATTTTGCATTCCCCAATAGGAACATAAAAATTCCATTACAGGCATTTTATCATGGAAAAATGCTGTTTAGAAATCGTATTCACCTCAACTCTTGTCCTCTTTTTTCTGACATTTCTGTCTGTTCGGGATTCCCAGAGGCAGAATCAGTCTTCTCAGAATCACCAGCACCTTCTGGGTGTAGATCAGGCTGTGATGCAGCATCATCCATGTCAGGCATGTCTGTCTGTCCTTTCTTTCTGAGCTTACTCCTGTTCACTCTGTTGGTCCAGGCCTCATTTTTCAGTTTCTCTGCCTCAGCCAGGTATAGATGCTTAAGATGTTCAGGATAGTCTTCTTTGTACAGCGTTTTGGACTCTGGATTTTTCTTCCTCTCCTTCCGAAGTATCTTGTTGTACTCATGCCTAACTTTCTCCTTTCTCTTAAAAGCAAATCCTTGCCCTGCAAGAAACACAATGTTAACCCTAAAAACACAATAACTCCCCAAAAATGTAATAAAACACATAGTTTGACATAGTAATCCTATAAATGTAATAACTTTCCAAAAAACATAAGAAATATTCATTTATTCATCTACCCCCATTTATTTCCTTTGAATACTTGCCTTTCAATGATCAAATGATGCAAATATACCACATAGTACTAATTCTAGATTAATAGGTGTTTAATTGCAAATATATGTGGAGGAACAAAACAGAATGGGCAAAAATGTTGCAAAACGTTTATTACAGAAGATGAGCTGGATATTATTAATACTCATTAATTATGATACAACAGAAGCCTATGTTTGAACCATGTAAATAAAATGTTATTACATTTGTGGGATTATTACGTTAAAAGCTGCCCCCCCCCCCCCCCCCCCCCCCACACACACACACACACACCCACACCATTTATTACATGAGTTATATGGCTGTCATGTTGAATCACAGAATTCACAAGTATATGGAAAAACTGCTTTTCAACACTTCAACACACTGTTGTTATTGGATATGTATGTATGTGTGGGTATAGATATTTAGAAATGGATAGAAAGGTGTGTATGTATATATATATATATATATATATATATATATATATATATATATATATATATATATATATATATAGTTTTGTTTCTTTGTTTCTATAAAGATGTATAGTGTATGCGCTGTGTGTATATGTATGTACATTTGTTAACTGAAAGCACAGAATAAAATTATGGTGCTGTAATTTTGTAACTGAAATAAACTAACTAACTATTACACCTAGTGTTATAGTCATCTTATTCTACTATTAACAGAGTGATGATTTACCTTCTTTAACACTGCCTTCGAAATGTTTATACTCGGGGGCCCATTTTCTCTTCTTTTTGACAACACCTCCAGCATTTCTCGATTTATTCCAGCGACCATCTTCCTTTTTAAACGTTTTATTTTTCTTTTTTTGATCAGTTGATGCCATTTCACTAGACTATTTGGGGGGAAAATATAATGTTTCCGAGTCTCACGTTGTTTCCAACTATAAACTAGGGCGCATGTTGATGACGTAATATAATAAGACGTATTAAATAGATAACAGAGAACTAGATATGTGGAACGGTTTTCACATTTTCAAATATTCGTCTCTTCTTGTTTCACGCAACAATGTGCAATATTTGATACATCAAAAATAATACTTCCACTTGGTTATATATTATACTGTAAACAAAAGTATATTGTATGGTAAGAGCATCGCTGAATAATTTTGATTGCTAATGCCTAGAGACAGATCAGCAGTGAACGACTTCTTACATGTCTTACTGAGGTCTGCATTAAGACGTTTTGTTAACATGATATCCTCTTCACGCAGCCTCATGGAAATTCAGCAACATATAGATGAATTTAAGAGGTTTCTGGCCATAAGCCTGAGTATCGCTAATGCTCACACTGTGGAGTTTTACACTCACGACGTGTGGAACCGGTTCATGGCTGTATCGCCAGAGGAAGTACTGTCAGCTGTTACTTCAGGTATTGACCACCAGAGGGAGCCAGAGCTCCAAAGATCAGGTAAATATCACCACAAGAAAGGGAAACAAGAAGGTCTATATTAATTCCCTTAATAATATACCACTTCATCTACAACTCTGTAAAGTAATTATTTAGAATTCTTGCTGGTAAATAATATAGATGCAGCAATTAATTATAAGTCAATTATAAACAATGAATTAAGACCATGCAGGCATTATTTCCTGTTAAAAAGTAACAATTTGGACCGAAATCCATGTCTTGTCATCTTGGTTAATATGAACATTCCTTTGCAGTTTGCAAATTAAAGGGAGCACCACCAGTCTTGAATATTTCCCCACATTTCATTGCATTTTTGTGTATTTTATCCTAGATTAAATTTCTGCTTCTCAACACAGAGCAATCTGGGACCACATTTGGCTTTTGCAGTGACACACAACGACTGATTGATACCCATGAGCTGCTGCAGGCTGCCAAGGCACACTCTCTAGCAGGTCTTGGAATCTGTTTGAGCAGAGATGAGCTAATGCACGCTGTCAGAAAAATCAGTTTTATTCCGGGAGCTCCACCAGAAAGCATAGGTAGGGATGCATGAACAGTCTGACTGCATTGTTTGATGTGCACTGGAAACTATTCAAGCATTGTTCACTCAAAATGTGACTTTAACTCTTGCAGTGGACAAAGCATGGTTTTAGTTATGGTGCTGTCATGACATTATGTACCTCCTTAAATGCACGACACAGGTTTATACCTCATGTCGAAGTTTTAACATCAGTGGACTCTTGTTCTGTGTAACCCAGGTGCAGTTCTTGAGCCAGATGAGTTTATGAACTCTAAGAAATCCCATGAAGTCCAGTCTATGTCTGAAGTAGTGGCCTGTCTAGCCCAGCACTGTGGAGTCAGACAGGTAAAGTAATATTTGAAAAGATGATTTCAGAACAATAATCAGATTATGTTTTGGATTTAAATAACAGGGTAAAATTAATACTCATAACCGGTGTTATCCGCTTCTAACAAAACATGTTTTGTCTCCCACATAGGTGATAGATGTGGGTTCAGGAAAGGGCTACCTTAGTTCTTTCCTGTCTCTGCAGTTTGGCCTTCAGGTCTATGGCATTGACTCCTCCAATACTAACACCCATGGAGCCCAGGAGAGGAACAGGAAGTTGAAAAAGTTCTCCAGGGCATACCAAAAACATAACAAGGCAACGAGAGTAAAGGCAGAAAACACACCTCAACAGGAGCCTGTAGGAATAAAAGCTGGACTGAATGGAGAAGGTGATGGTTTAGAAGGTGTTGGGGTGGAGAATGTGTCAAAAAGGGCAGAGGAGGAAAAGGAAGAAAAGGTGTTAATGGATTTGTCAGATACAAATTCTGTAATAGAAGGGCATTCGGACCCAGAGGATCTCTTTCTCAGTGCGTTATCACTAGATGTGATACAGTCCTCATCCTCCAGAGTTTCCCCTAGCCAACTGAGCAAAGAAGAAAAGGAAAAGAGGAAGAGGGAGAACCTGGAGCGAAAAGCTCAGAGCAGAACCAGCGGTGCCAGCACCACATTTTCACCCCTCACATCTTATGTTACAGCTGAAACTGAGCTCAGAGAACTCATCAACGAGCTGGAGGTGAGCAGATCCAAAATATGAATAAAAGGCAATGTTTAAAATTGTTTTACTCTAAGAAGTTGCTGTGCTGTTGGTGTAGATAGGCCAGTTGTGTGGTAGCAAAGCAACATTCCCACAGCTGCTCCTAAAATTACAAGTCTGTCACAACAGCTGGACTTTGCATTACTGAAGTGAGGGTGGGATGTTTTTACAGTGCCAAATGTGCAAGGCGTCATCATCAATACATTTTCCCATCGATCTCTTCTCCTCTTCTCCACTTCTCTGCTCTCTAAATTCCAGGCTGCAGTCATGGTTGGCCTGCACACTTGTGGCGACTTGGCTCCCAGCACTCTGAGGATGTTTGTGGCTAAACCAGAGCTGGCCGCAGTCTGCAGCGTGGGCTGCTGCTATCACCTGCTGTCTGAAGAGTTTAACCCTTCAGTACAGGGTAAGAGCATACTCAGACTACACCCAGGGTGGATTAGTGTGTTTGTTCTGCTACACTTTGAGATCCAACTTACAACTCTGCTTTTATTTTTTTAAACAGAGCTGTCAGTCTTTCTTTTTCATCCTTTATTTCCTCTTTTTATTCACTCACATATTCCCACAGTGTTAACACAGGCACCTGCGGCATCCACTTTGTCACTGTGATCTAATCTGCATTGAAATATCATCGTCCCATCCTCTCATAAACACTTGTATTCATATTTTATAGTAAACAAGTCAAATGTTCCGCTGAGAGACTGGAGACGGCTGCTTGGCCAACTTACCCTTCTGGAGATTGAGTTGAGCTCAGAAACATGCTGTTAGAGCCATTAGACTGGATTTATGGATTTAGGATGACTGTTTAAGGCTGCTGAAAATGAGATTTTCTGACCTTTTAATTGAGAAAAGAACCAGTTGGAAGTGATTGATTCTATAATTTATGTGTCGTATTTCATCTTGATTGAGCAGGATTTCACTTTTAGTTATTTAGCCACACTGAGGAGGCTATCCATACTAATTCTAACCTTGACAAACAGTTGAGGTTGCCAGCAGGCAGAATCGACTAATATCATCCCTGTTCCATATATCTGTGATTTCACTCCTTTACTGCTCAGTTTATGAAGTATGAAATCACCTACATGTGTCCTCAGGCTGTGACTATAGCCTTGAAGTATCTGTAAGAAACAGCCCTCGCTGCAGTCGGTTTGTGCTCAGAAATGCATCATATCTTGTTAAGAGCATGACCTTTGACCCACGCATTGCCAGGGCTCATCTTAACATCAGCCAGAAGAGGAAAATAATATCATGACAGCTGACTGAAAACATCCCAGTCATACCAACTATCCTCTCCATGCTTGTGTCTTAAAATCCGTCTTTAAAGAAGTGAACAAAGACATTCACTCTCACACAGACGAACGCGCTCTCTATGCCCTGTTGGCGACGCAGTGCAGTCTGGGATACAGGCCAACTCCTGCGGTGGCCTACCTCACCCTAAAAGGAGCTAAACTATGAAAGAGCTGAAAAGCTTCACAATTAAAGGCAGTTATTCTTGGTCATTTATGAATTTTGCAATTTCCTTAATGCAGCTTTCTTTTGTTTTTTTTACCATATATGGAGTTGTAAGTCCAATCTGATGGTGTTTATCCACAAAGACAACAACTACATTGACATAAGTAGATGAAGGCATCTAATGTCTGCAACTACTGCAAAGTATTTACAAATATACATACGTAAGAAACATTTGGCTTAATGAATGGCAGTGGTTTTTACTCAGCTACGTTGTTGTTTGACCTCTGACAAATATCAACATGACCAAATACTCTGTGCAACAAGATGTTTCTGTAAACATGTCTGTGGAGGTAGTGTAACGCATCCTCCAGAGGGAGGTTTTTAATTGCCTCAGAGGGGCCCTGTGCGTAAGCTGTACAGCATGCAGAAGGGTAGGTAACCTGATTGCTAACATGTTAGTGGATCCGGAGCACTTTGCGAGAGCCTATCCGGCCCCAGCTGCACATGTTATTATGGCTGCTTGTGACCTTATCCCACTGGATTCGCTGTGCCCTGGCCTTGGTCACTGACCCTTTTAGAAATGACATGAAAAGGAGGTCAGGCTGTCAAGTAGTCACACTCATAACTTCCCTACAGGGGAATGTGTGTGTGTTATAACTGTCAGGGGTGGAGGAGAGGTGGACATATTACAATTGTAAGTGTTAAAGGAGTAATAATTTGCTTTTTAAAAATGGAATTCCACAGATCCATCTTAACCCTATTTCTGACTAATGACACCAGACAGGTTGTTTAGAGCACAGGTCCTTTAAATACACACGAGCCACTCCACGCCCCACCCCCTGCAGGTTGTTGGCTGTGCTGTTCAAGCAACCAGTGAACATTTTAGGTAATCGGCTCAAAGTTTGGACATATTTTCAACATAGACTACAACTGCTGCCAACTGCTGCCACTGACCAGACCAAAAACAATACCCCTCTCCTCTTTTGGGGGGTGTAGTAATTCAGCAGGAATTGAAACAGGTTGTAGAAATCCATTCAATTTTTTGCCAAAGTGAATATAAAGATAGATTTGTGAAGTCCACGTTTTGGAACTATTACATTTCAAATGCACCAAAGACTAATAAAAGTGGGTTTATCAAAATATGACCCTTTAAAATGGTTGGAAAAAGAGTCATGCTGTAAGATGAGACAATACTACTGTTACTACTGATGCTTGAGTATGTTTAGCTGAATATAAATTATATTGTGTCCTCTGGCAGTATTTTAACACAGAGTTTTACAGGAGACCTTTTGTGATCATAGGTCAATCTACTGTAGAATCTGACTCATGTGGATATATATATTTAGAGATGAAGAAGGACACATGATATTGAGAGTCTGAAATGGACCTGGGTTGAGACAAATTGTGCAACAAGAAGTCATAGAAAAGCCTGCACTGGGCAGATCATCCTGTGTTGCTGTGAGTAGGTGTTTGCATTGAATGAGTGTTTGAAGTTTTGGATGTGCATAGTGTGAAGATCAGGGGTTGTCTTTGTCTGCAGCACATCAGACACAGTGTCACAGGCTAATTTGAAGATGTGTGTTTCTGCAGATGCTGTTCATTATTAACGACACAGCAGTCAATTATAGATTGGAAGCCCAAGAAAGAGTTGGGAAGGGAGTTCTTCCTGGACACAAATTGAGATTCTATAAATTGATCTTTGGATGGGATTACAGTAAATACATCAGTGTACCTGTCCAAATAAAAGATTCCCTCTAGTTCTCGGTATAAAAGAACCATACGTTCGACAATGAAGTCTTGGGTGGTGTCTAATGTTCCATACTAACATGTTAATTAACATGTTGTAACAGTATGTTTTTATAATGTCCAACGCCTTAGTATAAAACTAATAGTTTGTGAAATGCTTACAATTTCTGGGTAAATATTATAGTTTGCAAACTCCATACACTTCTCCAGAGTAAATATCCCATAATGCAACACAGTTGTGGAAAGAATGGACAGAAGGGAAAGACAGGACACTAGCCAGTAGTCTCTTATATTACACAGATGGTGGTAATCCGTAGTATTTTGAATATTGCCACAGTCTGTAGTATCACACAATTTCCAGCATAGTTCGTAGTATTACACAAATGCTGGTGGAGGTGAGATGAGTTAGTTACCATGGTTATGTATTTATACAGAAGTATATAGTACATGACATGGGATTTCAGATGAACTGTATTTACCAAAGGCACTGATTTTTAACCAGGATTAATTTGATCACGTTAAGATAAAGACCATGCCTAGGTGCTAATAAGTTGATGTTGATTCCTAAAACAAATTGTTAACGGTCTTGTCAGTTGTTATTTTCCTGTTTGTGAAAATAAATGGACAGAATTATGTGATTAAAAACTAAAATCAGTTCAGGAATTTAGTTGACTCAATATTTGAAAGCTTCCCCATAAACTAATCAAAGTTTTTGATGAGGTTATCTCTTTTTGTTTAATTGCAGACGATTTGCAGTCTGTACATGGTTTCCCTCTGAGTCAGTACCTCCGTGACCAGTCCTGGTTTTGTGGCAGAAACGCCAGGATGTCTGCATGTTTGGTGAGTTTCAATGACATCCTAAAAAAATATATGCACAGCGCAGCATGATTTCTGCTTCAGTCTCTTCACATTGTGATGGCTGTTGTATGGGATGGCACAACGAAAGGCCCAGTAATGAGTTCACAGTAAACAGTCATTATTTACTGCAGCTCATAAGCAGGGCATCTGGCTGAAATAGTCTTTTTTAATGAGTTTTTTTCATGAGGTGACTGAGGTACCTACAGCTTCAGGGTTGTTGTTTTTATAGAAACGTGTCCTGCAGGCAATTAATCACAGTTTCTCTCAAAACAGGCACTGGAGAGGGTTTCACTCGGCCAAGGGGTAAGACATGTTCTAGGGATTGTATTCACTGTCATAAATTAATGGTCACTGCGGCACAAATATTCAGTTTGATATTTGAGCATAAACTGTCATCACTTTACAACAATTGAAATCAAATTCATGTTGGTATTTCAAACAGGAAAAAAACATATTAAGGTGATTTCAATCACTCAGTATTATCTCCATTGTACATCTCTGTCATGCATTCAAACAATCAGCCCATTATTTGTGATATTGTTTGTACATGTGTGTGTGTGTGTTTGTGTGTGTGTGTGTGATTGACTACAGTATATTTATTTGAAATGTGGAGTTTGGAGCTCCAGGCCAAAACTGATACACGATAGCAGCAGCCATTAATATGGAATGTTTATAAATATTAATGCAATCACAGCGAGATTGATTACTTGTTGAAGCTGGGGTCTGATTCCAAAAGCAGCCTTGATTGCTTGCTAGTCGTGCGTCAGTCTTGGAAAGTGTAAAAAATATTTATCAAAGTTTTCATGCACACGTTTTTTTTTTTTTTCCCTTCCTTGAACCAAATACATATCTTTGTTTTTATGAGCAGATTCAGATGGAGTCTCTGTTCTATCGGGCAGTTCTTCATGTCATTTTAAGGGACCATTACAGCTGCTTTAAAAGGTAAAATACAGTGATTTGCATTTGTCTGGATCCTAAAAACACACAGGAGACAAGCATCTAACATTTTTCCCACCATTGTGCATTAAAAGGGTAAATGTTATATTACATTGTCTATATTCCACAGTCTAAAGGGTGACTGTTCTTTAAGTCTCTTTTTTTAATCAGAAAGGCACATGTATTGTTTCGGGTTTGTTTTGGTTTACAAGTGAGCCATGAACGATTGCAACAGGAAATTATTGAGCAAAGATGCCAAACATGGTTTTTTCCTATTTTAATTCTGAAATCCACCTCTCTGGTCAGACAAAATAAGGAATTTAAAGATGCTCCTTGTGATGTCTTCCATATGTTTTCAACACTAAACCACTCAGCTGCTTTGTCCCACTGTCATTGTCCCATCCCGTTCTTGTACACTTTTGGTTACATGAGCCCTCCCTCTATGTATATGTATATGTATATGTATATGAGCAAGTTGCAAATTATTATTTGAACACAAGTTGTAAATACAATAAAGAAGATGTGGTGTGTGGTGGTAGGCAAACCCCCCCCCTTGATAGATTTAATAATCAACAAATATATTTTAATGAAAATACATTTTAGTTACAACTCTGGTTTTGGTCGTAGCAGTCAAAAACATGACGACAGCTGAGAATACAGTATGTGAGCATCACTCAGACCGGTTCAGTTTGTTTTGCGATGCTTTCCAAGCTTGACTAATTGCTGGCTCTTTAAAGTCCAAACGTGTCTGTCTAAATCCATAAAACATTTAGTCTTGGGTTCATTTTCTCTGCTTGTTTTTGTATTCCAACTGAGTGAGACTTTAATTTTTAGTTCAAATAAACTGAATTTACAGTGCTGAAAGAAGTGGAATTACACACAATCTCTTCATTTGTTCTTGGTTCAAATAGACACAGAAATGACTGACCTTCACTTCAATAACCACCATCCAATTGGAATTGAATATCTATTAGTTCTCTTTAAGCAGGGCCTATTCATCACTACAGATTCCTTTTTAAAAACGTGTTAAGGAAACACAATAGGCTAAATTATATAATAGTGGTTACTTCTTTTTTTTTTGGCAGAAATAAAATGTTCAGGAATTGAGTCTGAGCTGAGAAAATGGGCAGTGCTGTAAGCCTATTGGCAGTTTGTATATATGTTTGTGTGTCTGTTCCACAGTGAAAAGCGGGTTGGGAATGTCTATTCCAAGACTAAGTCATTTGTGGACTACGTACGCCGAGCTTTGCACAGACTCGAACTGGACGAAGCCAAACTTTCTGACAGTGTCATCCAGGATTACTATGACACTTACAGACCACGGATGAGTGAAATGCACGCCTTTAATATGGTGAGTTTTGACTGCAATTTTTCAGGCACTAAAAATGACCAATGCTGAGCTCCTAGGCTTTCCAACCTGCTCAAGCTCTACTTTGTGTTAAATATTTTCCTTTCTATTAAATTGGATGTACAACACTGTGAACTGCACACCATTCAGTGAGGTCATTGTAGTCTGCAGGGAAAATAATGCAGTAATGATTGTACAGTATAGGAAGAAAACCAGTCTTTGGTTTCAGCTAAAGCCACTAATTGCGGTGTCAACCAACATACCAATTTGCCGTTATGATATAAAACAGCAAAATGGTTTTTAGGGATCGCCCACCAGCTACTGGGAAGACATAAGTCATGGTGGGTGTTTTAGTTTGGACTGTAGAACAACTGCTCTATTTAGTTCAACCTGCATACACACTGGCTGAGGCCATACACTCATGTATATGAAATAAATTAAGACTTTTTCTCATGTACAGTTGAAAGTGACCCTGGCTCCCTGTATTGAAGGTCTTCTTCTCCTTGATCGTCTCTGCTACCTGAAAGAACAGGTACAGTACAATCAGTGTGTACTCCTCGACTGTCAAAATGAAAGCATTGAAATTCTCCTCAAACTTTTACTAACGTGACCACATTTTAATTTGACATAAATAGAATAAATATCCATATTTAAAACATGCATATGTACATTTCCTTTCAAATTTGGCATCCAGAAAATTGTAAAGAACAAGAACTAGGATTAAAAAATATACCTTTAGCTCATCAATCCAAACATACATATTTCATAAGATGGTTTTAATTTAATAATTAAATGTAGACTAAATCTGACTTAGTTTGGTTTTCTTTTCCATATTTAAACATTGAAATGTAAAAAGTATGTATTGGTATTTTTGGAAATTAAGTAACATTTCTTCAGACATTAAATGCGTTAAATCTTACTTTAACAAGAAGAATCAGAAAACAAATGACAAAAGTGTTAGTTAGCTCATGTTTTTAATATATATGATGGTGTGTTATTCCACATATATGGTGGTTTATGTACATGTATACAATGGGTTTGTAAATATTCCACTAGAGTGTGAATGGATCATAATGTGCAGGCAGTGTTTTGAAGTAGATCTGAGACCAATATTCCTTTGAACTAAAATATATTCTCTTGTTAGTTCTAAGAATTTCACAGTTTGATCCAAGACTTATCTTGGAAACTTGAGCCAACCAGCATTTAAGACTTGAGTTTTCTTTATCAGTGACATACACATGGTAAAATTTCATTTGTTTTATTCCGGAAGCATTTTACTTGTAGACCAGTGTTATTGAAGTTGTTGTCGAAATCATGTAAAAACATATATTTTTTGAAATTGTTAAGATTAAAGTGCATTGTTTTTAACTTTTACTTAAACTCATAATTGCAATGAAAAGTGAGAATGAAACCACAAACAAAAACTCAATTGATCCTGAACTACAGAAACAAATGAAACAGAAAAAAATGTTTCATACATTTCATCTAATGCTGTCACACTTTACAGTAACTGTAACTAATGGCTCAGGGACCCTAGGGACCTGTCGATTCTCCATTTACCACTGAACTGATCTTCATGATTCACTTGTACAGTCTGTTGATTGGGATTTTAGGAGTTTGTCCCAGATGACAAAAATTTCAACTCAGAACCAAGCAACCTTTTTTAGGGGGCCACTGACAATAACATAGGTGTTGGCTGTATTAACGCTGGCTTGTAATTTAACATCCTCTGCTTCCAAACATAACACGCTAATCTTTAGTCTGATGAGATTTGCTGGAGCCGAAAGCTTTGATGTCCTGATTACGTGTGTGATTGTATGTCATGGACTTCCTAAATAGGGTCATGTAATCAAAAGGTACAGTACTAAGGGTGCTGGTCAGAATGGAAAAGCTCTCCCTGGAGGAGCAGCGAAAGGGGAAAAAAGAGGAGGTGATGGATGGATGTGAATGTGATCCATGTGATGATAAGTGTGCTGAAGCATGTTCAGCTGGAAATATATAAACACAGAGAGATCATGTTGTAGAAGTTCTGAACAAGAGCTATGACTACAAACATACTGTAGACTTGTGTGTTTCCATAGCAACTAAGGGCGCTTTTCCCAAAGCTGGCAAGCAACTGGCGCTCTCATTAAACAATAGAATATATACTGTATTTCTGTGTGGGTGTTAAGGTGTTAATGAATCATTTTTGCATGGAACAAAGATTTTGGGACATCATGAATGTTGAAATACGAATAAGATTAAGTGTAATGTTGTTTTTTTATTAGCAAATATAGATTTAAATTATGCACGTAACCATCAAGAATGGAGTCTACCTGTACAATATTTTTTTTTTTTACAGATGGTCATTCAATAGTGACAGTTTTAATAGACAGGACATCATAATAGCAAAAGATGCCAAAAGAGTCACAAAACCAAACTGGGAGGACAAGTATACATTTTAATTCAATGTGTTTTGATGGGAACCTGCTGGGTTTGATTTATTTATTTATTTATTTATTATTAATGAATGCATCCCTTTTCCTACAGAAGGATGTTTCATTCTCTGCACTGGTGCAACTCTTTGATCCCCTGCTGTCGCCGAGATGCTATGCTGTCATTGGTCTCAAGACTAATGGAAACAGAATAACGAGCTGATGAACTTGTACACATGATTACAGTATAATGATTGAAGGGTGGATAATTGTCCGTGACTATACAAGACAATATCAGCTGTTCTACTTTGGAAGTGATTTTGTTGTCTGTATATGCTCCCTCTACAGTAGATGTTTTAAATTATTGATGTAAGGTTTGTTTCATTTTAAACATATTTTTCATCTTTGGCTGAAAAATAAATCTTTTCTTTTTATGATGGATTCTTCTTGAAGGACAACACATACTCAAAACACCTGGAAACACGGTCAGTCCTCCAGTTACGCTGTATTTGTCTCAGCCTTTTGTCTTTGTTTCAGAGTGAGTCGTGAGAGAACTCTTGTTTTTTAACAGCTGTTCAGGGAGTGAAAGGGTATTGTGGGATTTAGGGAGACTTCAATCACCTCTGTTAAGTCATGTAGGTCTGGAAAGTCAATTTCTTGGTAAACCAAAAGTTATGGGGAAGAAGGTACACAGGGCAAGGGGTACTCTTTGAGTTCTTTTAAATCTTTACCTCTGTTTTTGTATATCTTCTGCCATTTAATAAATCTCATTTGAAAACAAACATACACTTAAGTACACACATAAGTTACATACGCTGGTAATAATATTAAAACAGAAATATAAGACAGGAAATGGCTCAAAGCATAACATTACATGAGGGTAGGGCGCAGATTTAAATATTTGCAAAAAAAAAAAAAGTTAACTTTTGGATGTTTTAATCTTTATTATCTTTAGATCTTTATTTATTCCATTATTGTGTGGTATGTGTATGATCATGCAAACAATATTGCAAAAAAATCTGCAAGAACAGCCATTTCACACAAACATCCATTATAAACCATTAGAAAAATTCAGTCTGAAACAAACCAGTCTTTGTACAAATCATTTTTCCACATCATACCTTCCTCTGGTGTGATTATTTGTCACTGTAGCTGGAGCAGCCTGCACATCTGTAGGCCATCCATAGGTCTGTCAACGTTGCTGTGGTAAACTGTGCCCCGGAGCTTTTATTTTTATCTGGATAAAGACAGATGGCAAGGCTTTCTGCTGTGTCTGGACCATGTTTGGACCCAGAACTATGTTTTGCATTGACAGCTTTCTCTAGAGGCCAAACTGAACTGACACAAATACAAGCAAGCATACTTGTATTGGGATATGAGTCTTGCTGGATTTTGTTGTGGTGGAATGACTCACGTCCTATCAACCCATCATTCTGTCTTTGTTGTTTGCACGCATGTTAGTGCACATGCTGTATGTATATATAAACACATCCTGGCATACCAACTTTAATGTGCCCACATACAGTAGAAAGGCACAACTGCACCACACACAAACATGGAAACTTGTCTGAAAAAGAACAACAGAAGCTCCACATAGCAGAGAGTTAAGTGATCATTTCCTGACTTTGCACTTAACAAACGACACAAAAACAGTCTCAGGATGTGATGAAGACGAAGAGACAGAAATAGTCTTCATGGGAAATTATGACATTCCCATCTTTATAGGTGTCATAGTGCAAGGTGGAAATGAGAGGAAGTAGAATGGAGGTAGAAGGGGATGAGGAAAACCCTTTTGTCTCTTCACTAGAATCAGTCTTTCTCACGATGGTGTTTGAACATGATACAAGTTCCTTCCTTCCAATTTGAAAAATAAGCTCAAATGTTTCCAACATCATCACGACTGAGAGTTATTCTCAGGAACAGGAACCACATCCGCAATTTGTAGACTTTCTAATTCCAGTAATTTTGGATGAATGTTGTGTTTGGCCTGTTATTTAAATGGAGGATCACTGAAGACTTTGATTTTTAATTAATGAACCAAAAATAATAATAGGTTACGAAGTGAAAGGAAAATGGCACTTTATCAAGGATCAACACGATCTGAATATACACAAAAGAGCAGGAGAAAAGCTTTTCATGTGAGTGCACATTATATTAATCCACCTTCACTTTTCTGTGCACTTCCTAAATGTCAGCTGATGACTTCCATCTGAGCACAATTATCATGTCGTCCTCTTTTAACTGTGTAACCGTTGATTTTTAGCACTGGGCAGACAGCCATTAGACAGTATTGTGAATGGGTGCAGCAAGGAAGTGGACCTGACTGTCACAGTTTACATTACTCTGCCAGATGCCCTGCATGTGAGAAAAAGATATCTGGCATGAGTGGTAGGCGCACAGAGCTTGTTGTAGATTAAAATGGTGGTTAATGCTTTAAGTCATTCATCCAGTTATTTATTCTCCATAGAAGCATGCGAACAAAAAAGCATTTTACACCTCACACAGATGTATTCATGAAGTGTAAACAGGCTTGTCAACTTTTGTTTCAAACAGTGTCATCGTGAAGAAGCTCTTGAGCTGTTGCTGATTCATATTTTCCATTAATGTGGCCTGTTCTTTGGGAAGGATATCCAGATTAATATCAAATTAGATCAATCTAAAACATCTGCCACAACAGAGAATAGGGTCATGGAAATGTTGTTGACTGGAACTTAGAGAAAATTACAATAAAATAAGGGTTTAGTCCTGTCTCCAATACATTTCCAATACATAAAAGAAAAAAAAAAATAAAAAAAAAAAAAAATATATATATATATATATATATATATATATATATATATATATATATACAGTATATGTAAAAATAAATATAGTAATTTCCTCACCCACCTATAAATAAATATGTGTACATGCGTGGGTGTGCACGCATGTGTGTATTCTTCCCAAAATGTAAATCAGCTCCTCTATTTTAGTGAAAACTAAGACAAATTATGACTCACTCCAAATTTGAAAGAAATTATGATTTAAGAATCACAGATATAACAGGAAAAAAAATCTCACATATAGTGAAGAGAGCATTGAATAAATGGAAGTGAATATACATGTTACTGCTGAATGTAATCTTACAGTATGACATAGGGAAGACATTCCTATATATGTAGGATTGGCACCTTGGTTTATTGTCTTTTATGTTCATTTAGTTTTAAGATTGGGACTAGAGAACCATTTGTTAAATGTGGGCTCATCTTACAGGCTTATCACTCACAGAAAGTCTATCCCTACATGGACCACAACCAAGCATTTTACTTATTTTTTTAATTGTAAGTCTTTTTTTCCAGAGCACTCTGTTTTCTTTCATTCTCTTTGCTGAAATATTTAGAACCCACTAACCTTATTGCAGTGCATCACATCATTAGTGTGGTCTAACAGTGCTAAATGTAGTAGAATAACAAACACTCATCAATCTTAATTTAGTGACAACAGTCTCCACACCTCTTTCTTTTTCTGCTGGAAAATTTCTGATCTTTCTGACCACGTTAAAAAGGTGACACCCGAGCATATGTTCCACAAACCAGGGTGGATTTGATTGAGATCCTGATTGTATTTTTTTTAGTTTTACATTTTTTTAGGATGCTGGACATTAGTATTGGTATTAAACCATGGGCATGGGCATGCTATTTCTGTGAAAGTGGGACCCCAGACAGACTGCTCCAGCTTTGATTATCTATTTCCTGTGTGATGTTTATCTACTGGGGTGAAGAAGCAGTAGTTCCGGAGTAAATACCATGAAGGAAATTGTCATTAGTCATGTTTGTGTGTGGTTTAATGGAGAAAAGAAATGTTTCCATAACTGCAATGATGATATTTTGTTTAAGAAAAATTTCTAAATCTAATAAAATCACACCATTAGGGAGTTGTGCATAATAACCTGCTGCTCACTGCACAATTCTACTAAAAACTGAACCATCTGTTGGAGTATGTATACATTTTAATCCATATTTAAACCATACTGATGGTCTTAACAGAGAAGCTAAAAGTAAAACTTTCAAGCATTTGACTCATTGAAAGGAAAAACAAGACATTGTTTACATGGAAAACCTGAATAATTATCATGACCCAAAACAGAAGAAACCAATTAGAACATGAAGAGGAAAATGTATTCATCAAATGTGACAAATATTTAGACTTTATTTTTGAGGTGTAGAGATGAGAAGAACAAACAGTGCAACTTCATGATTGTGTTTTTGGCTTCTGTTCAAGCCAGATGAAACTTTTTCCAAATGTTCATCAAACAAACTCCTCGAATAACCTTTCGACCTGTATCTCAGACAAACACAGGAGGCTTTTATTCACCACGGTTGCCTGTTTACACCTCAACAGCAAGCAATATATTCACTCTAGTCCCTAAAGATGGGGACGTAGCATGTAATCAGTCAGAATGAGTAAACACTTGTCTTGTAATGTTTTTTTTTTCTTGCCTTAGGCCTGTTTATGCACAACAGGAATGTTTTTTTTCTCCTTTCCTTTAGCTAATCCCTTAATCACTTATGCCAGCTACAAGACAGAGCCCTCCTTGTCCCCATGGGGCAGAGTGAGGGTGCAGTGTTCATCTTGTAGTCTATGTATTGAATGCATTTACCTGTGTAAGTACATACAGGCTTGTGTTGTTGTGTTGCCATCACAGTGCAACAAATGATATTTTCAACATTAATACTTTTATTATAATGTATAAAACCCATGATCATATGCTCCTCTATAGTTTACAGGAGAACTTTGAGCCCAGGCAAAGTCATTATAACTTAAGGGGAACTGAAATGTTTCAGGAAAATTAAGTTTAGAACAAACACAAAAGCCAGTGTATCTCTTTTATTTTTTATTTTTTAATTTTTGTGTGTGTGTGTGTGTGTGTGTGTGTGTGTGGGGGGGGGGGGGGGGGGGGGGGGGGGCTCTGGAATAATCTGGACCAAAATCTAAAAAGGTCTTCTTCAATTTGTGCATTTAAAAGGATGTATAAATCTAGTATAATAATAATAATAATAGAATACAGAGCATTATCTGAATAAGTGGACATTTTGTTATAATGTAGAAGAATCCATAAAATAATATATTATTGCAATAAATGAATACAGACTATCATGATTAGGATATATTATCATATCTATTAAATACCACATCCATAGCAAATATTTAGTTATTATAAATATTATACTTTGTATTAAAAAAATAAAACCTGATGCAAAGTGTTTGTGTGTAAGATGACTTACCAAAAAACATGTAAACTGTTTGAATGGATGGTTTGTGTTCATAGAAATAGACAGAAAAAAAGTGTGTTAAAGCAAAGGAAGCAGAACTGTTTGATTGTTTGTTTGTAAAAAGGTTATACTTCTTCCCACTCCTTTTCGAGTGCTAAAAAATGTTGTTGACCATGTTGGGGGATGCCTTGGTGTTTGATGATTTTGTGTGCTGGAAATAAAAGTGAACTAACTAATTAACTAAAAAACCCAACAAAAGGGTTTGTTACTGTAGGTGAACTGTGAAAGAGGTTGTGTCTTTTCCAGGCCAAACACAGACAGTCATCTGTCACCTGTAGCCACTGACAAATGCAATGGAAGAGGAAGTATAACAAAATGTCTCAGGAACAAAAACACAGACAGTCTGAGTCCCTAAACAGTCCAACAGGTTCCACGAGGTAGAGGTCAAGTCTTGTTATGAATCAGGGCCACTGAATGTCACTGTTACAAATGACTTTCCAACCTTGACCTGCAATGCTCTGTCACTGTCCCACCCATTGTTAGCCAGTGCTCACATACTCTATACATCCTCATCCAACCATCTGTTTTTTTCTTTCTCTGCTGCTCTTCTCTGGATTTATCCACTCAGAGCTCCGGCTGTGGGACAGGCTTTGGTCCAGCTGGTAGTCAGCGGGACCAGCCTGTAGGTTTTCAAACTAATGCTGGTGTATGACAACCAAACATTCATGTGCACTTTCACCATAGGGCGAAGTGCACAAGTTCATTAATCACTCCTACACTATGAGTTCAGCTTCTTTTCTCGGTGGAGACAGCGGGGGTGAGTGTATAGCAAATTAATCAATATTATTTAATTTGGGAGTAGAGTGAGCTAATGTGATACCTGCGGCAGCCTCAGCAGTATTCACTTCTCAGCTGTTCTGCAGGACGCCACAGCTTTAAATATAAACTGAACATTAAACATAAGCTGCCAACTGCATTTGCCAGTTGTTTTCTTTCTCATGTTACTGGATGTGGTCTTCATATAGGTTATCTGAGTAATGTGTGGTTTTGCATGAGCCAGTGGTTCAAAGTTTAACATAAAAGTCTGAATGTCATTGGACGCATGAGTCTATGTGACGACTACAGTAAATGTTTGACTTTGAAGGCAATAATCTCTTCCATCTTTAACAGATTACTATCTGTGCAAATACACTGTACACATATTAATTTTCAGACAAAGAAATATGTCATATATTTGATTATTCTGTGTATTAGATTCAGTTTTCATGTTTTTTTCCGGGTAGAGATCAATTTTCAGTTAGATAAACATAACTTTTACTGCTCTATGTAAAATTGCTTGGAAATGTAAACCCAAAGGAAACAAAATAAATCCAAAACAGTGTCTGATTTCAATTTATTTTCGTATTAAGATGGGGGGGGGGTCATCCCTGTTTTATGTATTATATTACTGGTATCCTCTGTACACATTTTGTATATTTATTTTAAAAAAAGACCCTGAAAATAAAATATAAAAAAAACCTAACATACAAACAAACAAGTATTCAGAGAATGCCTAATCTCGCCCTTTCTTGAATTCTTTGACCTTTTGCAATATTAATAATTTCATTGTTTTTATATATATACACACACACACACACACACACACACACACACACACACATATATATATATATATATATATATATATATATATATATATAGTATATAGATAATCCAGTATTGATGAAGTTATAGTGTGATATGTCTATGCTTGACACACACAAACAGTGTTACACAATTTAATTATGTGTCATGTCACCTTTGACCTCCAGAGATCTCAAAAACTATTGGTCGTAGGTGATAACACCATTTATGAGACTTGTAGAAATCTTCATTCTGCATCATTTGGTGACAATCTGAAAGTTCTTTGACCCTCCGTTCTTGAGTTATAACTGCTAATGTGATTTTGACCTTTTAGTTAATTGTGGCCTTGAGCTTTGACCTTTACTCAAATTGATACTTGCATTTGATGCGCATTAGCTAAATATATATGCCCATGTAATTTCATGGTAATATCTCAAGTATTCATTGAGTTATAGCATGATATGTCTATGCAGGGACGCACACACACACACACACACACAGACATACACACACACACACACACACACAGACATACACACACACACACACACACACACACACACACACACACAGACATACACACACACACACACACACACACACACACACACACACACAGACATACACACACACACACACACACACACACACAGACACACACACAGACATACACACACACACACACACACACACACACACACACACAGACATACACACACACACACACACACACACACACACACACACGGACATACACAGATATACAGTCCACATACACACTGATTACAATAATCTCGCCCAAGCATTGTTGGGTGAGATTAATAAACAAACAAACAGCAACATTGTTTAGATACTGTTTTTGTCTTCATCCCATTCATTTAGTGTTATGTTTTGCATTTTAGCCACTTTTATCATGGCCTAACTTGATAAATCAAATATAGGTCACCAGCTCCATTAATAATTGCACGTGCTCTCATTGTTTTCTTTCAGCTGAATCACTGTTTTCTGAAATCACCATAAAAGGTGAAGATATAAATGTTGTCCAACAGAATTAGGTTAAATCGTGGCACAAACTGACCTATTGAAGTCCCTCAACAATGCATAAAAATACTATTACTTATTCCCCCCAACCCCTTCTTCTCTTTTCATTCCTGGTCTCACTGCGCATGCTCAGTCTCCCAGAAAACCACATGCGTCTCCCCGCTCCGCTTTCACCAGTGCTAGAGCATAGAGATGCGCACACCGAAGACAGGCGGCACAGAAATGCGCACAGCCCTAAAACAGAGCTGGTGGTAGCTTCGCATCCAAACACCCCCGACCCACCTTTGAACGCAATGGGTTAGAGGGAATATGGCAAACTTTGACACACTTTGTAAACCATGGGAAATGCCCTGCGTTGTCTGGAGAGCCGTGCTGCCGAGCGGCTGAATTGAGAGCACAATAACACAGAGAGACTTGAGAGAAGAAACCTGATTCCAATCATTTCTATACCAGTTCTTCACCCACTTTGGTTTTGAGAGATGATCACGGAGCTGGTATGCACCGCCGTGGCTGTGGGTCTTTATCTGAACACGCTGGACGCAGATTTCTGCTACGATGACAGGTAGGTTAGCGCGGTCTCTAAACACCAGTGCCAACATCACCATCCGCTCCTCCACTTGTCATCAGCACGGAAGCGGTGTGGGATGGGTCGTTGCGCCTGCCCGCTTGTTATTTGCATGTGCTTTTGTCCGTAGTCTGTAATAAATCACTGCTTATTTGTAGGCTGCAGTCAAAGGAACAAAGACAGGGAGAAAAGATGGGAGTGTACTCATCCCTGGATACTAAAATCACAGCAAAATTCGACTTAAATATCCTATTCCTGCAACTTATACTGCGCTTAAATGATAATAATTATGGAGTTTCATTGCTTCATAGCACTCAAGTTATTATCTAGGGACCAAACAATGTGTGATCCTTATTTCTAAACATCTGTATACTAACTGGTCATAGGAACACAGACCATAACAACACATGCTTCCTATCATAACAGACAGAGCAGAAGGGGTGAAGTTCAACATGTGAGAGCAGCTTTGGTCCCATCGCCTGCTGAGCACATGAAGCGCCTCAGATGCTCTTTGTGTCGATGAGGAGCTCATGCCTGTTGTACCAGTGTATTCAGTGGAATAGAATAGAATAGGAGTTTAATTTAGCAGACAATTGAGTAAACATATCAGCAATATCATATTATCTTGTTGTTATGTCCTTTTGTCTTTTTATCAGCATTGGTTTATTGTTGTTATCACTAGTATTGTTAGGATATTAATATTGTTAATAGAAGTATTGGGATTGTTAAATAAACAGGCTTTATAAATCCTTCATGTAGGGATAAAGGGTGGAATTAAATAAGTTTCGACTTCTTATCACTCTTTTTTGAACAAACGGCTCATGGTGCATTGTTGTTTTTTTTTGCTTTATTTCTGTTCAAAATGTTTAAATAAATAAGTGAAGAGTTATTTAGAGAAAATCTCTAACTATGTGCGTAGACTATATACACTAGAGAAGATGGACAAAGGATGATTTATGTTGTAGTCATTAGAAAAAACTTGATTGTCTAGAAATAAAATGTACCAATGTGTCAGCTTAAAAAAAAGTGTTGAAAATCGTACAACCACATATGCTCCTTTAATAGTTCTTCATTGCCTCTGAAATAATGGTTGTAAATAGTCTAAACTGTTAATAATGAGTCTTTCATTGTCATATATTAAATCATATGGGTAAAAGTATGTTAAGTATGTGGTACATTTCTCTGTGGATTTAAAGAACGGCAGAGAAGAGGTCACCTCCCTTTCGTCCCCTGTTAAGTTACTGGTTCCTGTCTGGCAAGTATCTCCAGACACCCTCTAAAGGTCACATCTCCCACTTTACTTTTCATCACAAGAAGTGACCCCTGCCTGCTGTGTCTGAGGCAGTGTGTGTAGAGGTGAAGGAGGACTAGATATATTGGGGAAAGAACGGAGAGAAACAAAGTGGTGTAAAAATAAGCTCCGAATGCTGTCTCCAGTTACATTGCACCTCGCCAAGAATCCCTGTAAAGCACCCAGTGGTTATTCATCCATCAGCCTCATCTGTACATGTGACCGTGACAGTGTGAGGCTGTCAAAAAACCCAACTGGTGACAGATTACTCGGTGGTTCTGCCCTGGCCGCTTCAGCCTACGCACACACTCCATCCTCCCAGTGAAAGTTCAGTATCCACTGATGCTGTGTATCTATCAAAGTCACAGTGATAATTTACACTCTGGGGGACAGACACTGGTGTTGTGGTTCAACGCTCTCAGATGGAGGAGGCTGAATACCAATCAGAGGGTCTGACCTTCCTGGTTGTTCATCAAATAGTGTCCTCTCTTGGGGTCAAGAGTTGTTGCTCTGTGATTCTTCCCTTGGGAATCAGAAAAGAGTTATGACCACAAGGTTAAAGCATGAGACGGTGGATGGCAGCCACTCTAATCTTTCCGGGGTGACTTAGTTTTTATTGTTGCAAATGATCTTTTTAGACATTTGCCTATTAAAGAGATAAGGATTTGTTGATTCTTATCTGACCTTTAACCTTCTAATTTCATTTTTCTTGACTATCACATGCTATATACTCTTAGTGGTAGACAAGATGGTGAAGCAGATCATTTTTCAATGTCTAGGCCCTCCAACTTGTAGGGATGTTCTGGCCAGGCTCTGCTTTTTTAATCATGTCAAGTGTTTTTCCTGGGCACCGCTCAGGGCTCGGCCAAACACACTGTTGGCCGATGCTAGTCCCAATGAAAAGTCTGCGTGTGAAATGACTACGTTTTACGGGAGCTGGGAGAGGATTTCAGCCAGACCATTTCTGTTCAAGGGGGGAAAAAAAAAATCACGACTTAATCTGATGGTTTACTGTCGTGCTTTGTAACCAAACTAAAAGGAAAATGTGATCTGAAACCTTTGTAATTATTTTAAACAAACTCTTCACATTGTTGACGCTTTTATTGGAAGAAGCTCTTAGATTAATAGTTGCAGGAATATGTTCATAGATTAGAAAATATATTTACAGTAACCTCTGAACCCTTTTTTTTTAAAACTCTTCATCAGAGCTTTTGATATGAGGCTCACATTGATAGTGACATTTCAAATGTATTGACTTTTAATGATACCTACTGACAAATTCAGCCAATGGATGCATTTATCTAGGGAGACTAGAAGACAAGTGAAGCAGGACGTGAGTTAAACAAAGCAGTGTCATGAAATAGAATGCATCCTAAGTGGCTTTCAGTATTGTGAGTCGTGTATCTTAACATCTGTGACCCCGATCACGTCACAGTCCCTCAGCACAGCTCAGAAATGAATAATGGTCCCACTGGGGATTCAATGAAAACATCTTCCCTCTTTGTTTCAGAAGACCCAAACACTTTAATCTCCGGCTGAGGCAGTGGGTTTGGTGAGGTTTGAAATTCACTGAGTGGTGTGTTTCCTTTGTGAGCAATGTAAAATTGTGTGTATAGAATACGTTTCAATTAAACATGCCACATAAATGAGACAGAGGTGACACTAAGTACTGAGTAAAAAATGAAGCGCCAAATTGAAAATGGGATCACAAGAGTCTGTCAGTTGCGACATCTGTTAGTTCTCTAGCTCGGTTTCTGAGGTTGACCAATAAATGCATCAGTATGGGATTGTCTTTATGAAATGCTCTTTCATCGTCATTCAGACGTTAGCATTTTTAGTGTAAGCATGTCTATATATGGATTAATTATGGCTGTGTCATTTAACCCTTAGAGCTCTTCAGTGGGAAAATGTCAGTATGTGGAAATTTACACCGTAACAATAGGGTGGTAAATGAATCAGTTTGATATAGAAGGACAGTTCTCATCATAGTGTCTCAACTTGTTTCTTTCATTCTGCCTTTATTGCTTGTATCTTGATGTGTTATGAATTTTATAAGACTAAAATGAAGTTTAAAATATATTTGATTGTCCCAACAGAGAAATTCATCTTGGCAGTCGTGCAGTGTTGTACTGTAATAGTAAACACATAATGGAGTTATGTTGCAACACTGTAATCTGATCCATACATACTTTAAGCAGGCAGTGAATACAGACAACAGCATAACATCACTTAAATATATTTACCAAGAAGATGAGAAAAATATGTATGTATAATATATGGAGTATGTAGTAAACCTAACACTTAAGGTGTTTGCGAAGTAGTTATTTGTTCTACTCACTGAAGATCGTTGGCAACACTGCCAGAGACACTTTTGTGATTCTCTTTAAGGAAGAGACACTGAAATATGTCCAAAAAGTAACTACAGTTGTCACCTTTTTTTTTTCAAGATAGTTGCTTAAGAGGAGAGATAATGGGTGCTTTGGCAAATGTGTTATCAACCCACTATTCTGTTTTTACTAAGAGAAAAAAAAAACTAAACTCTAACATTCCTGACTAATAGCCTCAGTCACCTAATACTGTAATTACTAACTGTTATGGCTGAATTCCAAGTTATAATCCATGTAACATAACTGAAATCACATAAAACACATGATCACTTAAGTATAACTTGCCATTTAGTATGACACTTTAGTATCAGCCAAAGACTCACGCTTTCAGAAACCTTTTTCTTACTCAAAAGTCAAAGTGGTGAAGTTCATACAATAGGGCTGTTATGCAGGCCTAACAATAATCAGCTGCTACAACTCATCCATGTATTTTATTATGTTTGAACAAAAGGATCCACGTCCTCTCTGAATCATCTCTGCTGTTCTTAATAGTCCATAATTATTATCTTTCATGGGATGACACCTCCAAAAGCCACTGTGTTCAGCTTTGTCCTGCTGCAGTAAATGTTGCCTGAAAATTCTGTGCCTCTTGTGGAATAATTATGTCAAACATGTGCCCTAGTTGCATTTACACTGTTTAAGATACACTATATATAAGGCTTGGAGCAGATAAATATTGAGAGGAAAAGTGGGCTAATGAAATGAGTGGGTAAAGCGTCTCATTCTGAGTATCATTCGAAGTTGTATGAAAGTAATATGTTTGATGCAAAACAGCGTGTGTGTGTGTGTGTGTGTGTGTCGGGAAGAATTTGTCACTGTAAGCATTTTAGAATTGAGTCACAAACATCACCCGAAGACAAGTAAAAAAATTAAATTGAACAATGCAGTGAAGATAAGTGATGAAAAAAGTATTTACGAACAGTAATCCAAGATGGTTTTGAGGCAATAGGCTTTTAAGCAGATTTGCGTACATAAAGGATTATGTGTTTTCAAGAAGAAACAGGCAAGTCTCATGAAACGTGTGGTTTAGTGGTGAAAAAAAGGCCTTTCTGGTGTTATGACACCCTATTCTGTATTATCTCAGTACATTTAAACATTAACATATGTTTTGACTTATTGGCCATAAAAAGAGTTTTGCCATTGATGTCTTGTTTTTGAGGGATTTAGGATGGACTGTCTTGCCAATCATTCAAACTCATAGGAAAGTGAGAGCAGAGTCTCATGTTGATTACTAGCAGATTTAATTCACATAAGCACTTTGTGGTCAACATTGCAGATGTTGTGGCTTTCAAAGTGCCTTAAAGCCACAGATGAGAGCTTGAAGAACCCAGTCTGCTGAATGGGGTGAATTACAATTTCACTATGGTTTTTTAATGCGTCCGGTCCCACTGTTAATGACAAGAAATGACAGTAATTGTGTTGGAGACTGAGGATGAAAACTATCTCCTTTTGCTGTGATGTGCTTCAGCTTATGAAAAAAGCAGCATGGAAAATTAATTGTTCTTAATAGGCATATATTGGCATGAAAAAATGTTTTGAAATGGAAAAAACATGTTATAAATGTACTTTCATTGGTAAACAACACTTTTATGTGAAGTTGCAATGTGTGCCAACAGGAACGTTTCAACAACCTGAATGTTTGAGATTTTTCTGCTTCTCAGTTTTCCTGCTGTTTGGCATCTACAGTGATACGAAGGGTGAGGCGGATGCAGTTACTTGTGTCTTCATCATTTGCACAAAGCTTTCACCTAGTTTTGAAAAATAATATGTGGAAAGGTCAGAAAGTGAAGTTTAACAGGAACCTTTAAACTTCTATTTTGTTTTATGGTTTCTACTATTGATTACACTGCTCTACATTTTTTTTTTTTAAAAGTATCTGCTTCAGACCATAAATGTGTTAAATCTTGATACAAGATTCAGGAGACTTTATTGTCATTATACAACAAGTTACATAATGAAATTAAAAAATGTCCACATCAGTGCAAGTTTACGATAAAAATAAATAATTAAGTTAATAAAAAAGAAATAAATAATGCATTAAAATATATTATAAAATGTTATGTATTGTACAAAAATAGTGAATTATTTAACAGCATTCAGAAGTGCAATGGTTGATGGGTAAAAGTCTGTTTGTGACCTGATAGATCTGAAGTATCTGCCCTCAAACAGTCCATGTCCAGGGTGAGAGGGGTCTTGGAGGATCCTTGCAGCGTTTTGGAGGCAGCAGGACTTGTGCAGTCTTACATACTGTAATAAAATGAATCATAAAACAAATGACTTTAGTGTTGGTTAGTTCATGTTTTTAATATATATGATGGTGTGTTATTCCACATATATGGTGGTTTATGTACATGTATACAATGGATTTGTAAATATTCCACTAGAAAGAACCTGTAAAGGGAATGGATCATAATGTGCAGAAAGTGTTTTGAAGTAGATCTGATACTAATATTCCTTTGGACTAAAAACTATTCAACTGTTAATTCTAAGAATTTCACATTTTGACCCCAGACTTATCTTGGAAACTTGATCCAACTAGGATTTAAGACTTGAGTTTTCTTTATCAGTAACACACATGTGGTAACATTTCATTAGTTTTATTCCAGAAGGATTTTACTTGTAGACCAGTGTTATGTCCCACTCATCCGCACTTCCAAACCAGATGATAATGTAACGTCTTCACTTTACATTTTACATACAATCGACTCAACAGTTTTTGTGAGTTCCTCACTTGTCTCTTTACACTCTGTTTTTTTTACACAGATGACCTGATATGTATGACACTTCATACTATGCTGCCCTCCAGAATCAGTTCACAGACATTGGGAATAGAAACACTTGTTTATTTTTAGGTTGTCCCTCCATGTGCCGTTAAGTCCCGACGATGCATGATCCCTGTTTATGTCGCTGGTAACCTTTGGCTGGCCCTTTTTGCTTCTCAGGCCACAGCCGACCCACCCATCTGCCAAGACATGACCGCCAAACCTCAGTCCCACAACCCTTCCTGCATATGCACCATATGTGGATCTCAAAACACTGGTATCCATGGACAACTGGTCTTATAAGGTCGCCAGCACCCTTGAGGGTTCACATGCTATCGATGTAGATTAGCCATGAAACATCCATGGTAGATTTTGGGAGGATGACATTTTCTGAACCACAGATAAAGTGGTGAAATCATAATCTCACAAGATTTCTATCAGGTCAACTACATGCATGTTCATCGTGCTCTTCACCAACCAAGACCCTTCGTAGCCTCTGCAGCCTGGGGTTGAATTTCTACCACAGTGCAGTAAACTCACTTTGTAAGCAAAGCACTCTTTTGTGGTATTAGATTACACTTAGAAGCTGCATCCACTTTCCTTCTTTAAACTACAAGGTGGACTTCAAAAACAGCTTAAAGCAGTTGTGGCGTAATATAAAACCAAAACCAATCTGGGGATCACACGATCATAAGCAGTTACCCTCTCTACCTTTTGTAATCAATAGCCATTGAATATCAGTTTTCAGTGACTGTGAATTTTTCCGTCTGTAGCCCAGAACAGCTGTCAGAACAGAAATTAAACGTGTTATGTTTTTTTTTGTTTCACTTTACAAAGAGCTCAGGTTTCACGATTTCACTCCAGCCTGCATCATTTTTGACTTTGACAAACAGTGTAAAGTGAGTCTCAATGTCATCATCCACTTCCTCAGAATCAAAAGCAGTTTATTTTTTTCCTGTGTAGAGGTGTGTAGACACTCTGTGTGCACTGACAGCTTTCCTCTGGTGATGGTGAAGTTGTCAGCAGTTAATGGCTTAAATGGGTGAGTTGATGGAACAAGCTCTGCTCTCATGCCTCTAGTTCATTTGATCTGTAAGTTGAGTGTGTGCAGGTGGTAGAAAGGTTGTGGTAGATTGTAAATTAGAAGTGCTGTGGTACAGAAAACAACATGATAGCGCCTTACAGATGCTGTTTGCTTTAGGTTTAATTCATTAGTTTGTGGGTAAAAACCTCAGATGCAAGAACATACTTTTTTTGTATTTCTAAAACACTGACAAATGCAATTAAAGAAAATCCCTAGTATTACTAAATAATCAGGTTAGTATTTAAGTGTCTCTTCCTCAATTTTCACTGTTCTATTTTTGTATTACTTCCTTTAATGAACAATGATGATTCATTATTTTACAATAGTAACTTGTTTCCCCCTTTTTACGCATTCCACCCCTCTCCTTGATGCTTTATACACATATACTTTATACACTAAAGCTTCTACAGCCAGTCTTTTCTTTTTTCCACATTGAAAGTAGTAGGTATTGTTTTTTGTTCTATTTAATAAAAAAAAATTCTACTATGTTTTTGCTTTTGAGATTTATAGTTAAATGAAAAAGAACAAATTTAAATGTGCTATATGTGGCTAAAGGAAATTATAAAATTGCCAAAATAAGAAGTAGATTATATGCTAATGAACATATTTAGTAGATGTAGCTCCACACCTAGACGGAAATTGTACACATTTTTTAACCAGGGTCTGTTAACATGATATGATACAATGCTTCTTACAAGGTGTCAATGCATGGAAGATAAATGATTTTCTTTTGCCATTTTTTCCTTTAAAAATAGATGTAATAAGATGAGGATAGAAATCACTGAGCCATATGAGTTGCAGTAAACTTCCATTCATCTAAGCATGGTATACTGAGGCTGTGCCTTAATTATAATTCCAAGTGCCAAGCACTTGACAAAACCAATAGAGATTCATTAGCTCAGCAGCCTTGGCACTGAACCGCAGCTGAACACTGTGCACACTCTTTCCTTTTTCATGCATGGCTACCCGAGCTAACTCTTGTAAAATATACTAATATCCATTAGGCTCCATGGGTCAGAACATGGTGAACTGTGGAGCGCCCTGTGTGTGGGGAAATCACTTTGAGCTTCTCACATCATAAAAACCTGAGAAGCGTAGACTGAAGGAGTTGATGTGATGGCTTCAGAGATTTAAGGTTCTGGAGGGATCTAATGACAGTCACACTACTTTTACTCAGGTTCATTCATAGATGTGAATGTACTGCACTGGAAATGTATTTTTCTTTTTGGCTGAAATTGGCAACAGTTTATTTAACTGCAGTGTGTTGTAGCTTCATATCAGAGACGTCTTCATGGAATTAATTGAAAATAGGGCGGCGAGAACTTATCATACTCCATTTGTATATGAATCTAAAAGGTTCAGATATCAGTATAATATATTCTTTGTCATCAGTCTAAACTCTGCTCTCGTGTTGGAATTCTAAATGTTTGGAGGCCATTTAGCATGTTCATATTTCATTCGTATCCAGACAATTTACTCTGGGGATGGAGATAGCCTTTCTCCTTTTCCTGTTTCCTCCTGATAAGCGTCTAAAAGAGGAAACCAGCAGAGAATATTTGACAGAAAATGTGGAAGTTTGGGTATAGCTATGTAGTGGCACAATGGAAGGCTATTTGGAGGAGTGATGACACACGTTGTGTAATGAAGGAGAGGAAAGTGAATGGTTTAGATAGACTGAAATAGAAGGAATTGTCATTGTGGTTAAAGAAAAAATAAGGAATCTGGCTGGGTTGCAACAAAGCTGCACTAAGTTGGATTGCAGATTGTAATTTTCTGCTTCAGTATATAGTTTTTGATTTTTGTGGTACATGATTTCCTGTCCAATCAACAATCTGATTCATTCAGGCTTGGCACACATGGAAGACCTTTATTGTTGTTTAAAACCATAAAGCACGTCTTCCTTCAAGCTAACTATCCTTCCCAATTATTGAGGCAGGGTCAGGAAACATTTAAGCCAATTTTCCCATTTTGATCCACTGCCTTTTTAAGCATCGTTCGATACTCCACTCACCCTTCTAATGGAGGTGAATTGAACTAGTTGCTGCAGACCTACTCTCACAATAGTGTCAGTGACTGGTTTCGCAGGTACTTTGAGCTTTGGGAAGATAAGGTAAAGTGGTGTTCACGTTAACATGACAGGTCTGTGGAAGGTCTTGATGAATGGGAGAAATATGCATTTGATAATGGCTGTTTTCCTGCCACAGTCGGCTCAAGATAAACCAGACACTGAATTTATCTCTCTGCAGAATGTAATTTGTTTTGCACCATCATTTTGACATTCATGGATCAATGGCTGTGGGAAAGGCTGTATACGGTGTTTTTATGATAGGTTAGGACAAACCTCTAATTTACTTTTGATGTAATTTTGGGGGGCATCTACCCACACTCCAGACATATCTCCTTTGCAGCTTACTCTTTTGGTTTATTTTTATTATTATTATTATTATCTGTTTTCTAATCTGCAGTGCACTGAAGGCCACTGAATTATGTATGTGGGCTTTTGATATGGCCAGTTTGTATGAGCTCTTTGGTTTATTTATACATGGATTTTAATAAGAAACATAGCAGGGAACTAGGAACCTGTCAATACTTTGATTGTTTGTCCTTTGCCTAAAAGAAATTCCCTATCCTAGGAAATCAATTATTCTTTTTCATGTGAATTTGTGAACATCCAAAGGCACTGGCCTGTATTGTATTGTAGATACACATCTTTCTTCCACAGACACGGTGAGCATTGAGATTAGAGGTCACCGTTGTGTGTGATGGTGCTGCCTCATCCACCACACTGTGTGAATTTCATCAAAAAATCCACACAAATATCTTCTCCCATAGCACGCTCATTACCGTGATACCACATCCAGTCGATCCATTACTGAGGCGCCTGACACCAACAATTTAATCTACGCTCAGTGGCCACGCTCTATTTTTTTTCCTGCAGCATCTACTCACTGATAGCATTGTCAGCACAAGAACATGCCATGTGACACCCCAGTCGCAGACAGATGTTTGTGCAGGAATCTAACCATCCTGGACCCCTTTTTATCTATGTGTGGAGATGCATATTTTATTTTCCAGTGAAATGGCCTCATAGTGTCTTAGTGCAACACATTGGCTGTTCTCAGGTTTCAGTTGCAGCGCTAAACCTCATGTCGTTTCTCTCAGTGGAAACAACACATTCTTTCCATCACTGCTTTACACAGTTGTGATTTATATCTGTATGTTGATTTAAAAAAAACAAATATAAAAACTAGGCTACAATTCGTTATAACCTGGTCTTACATGCAAATGTCATGATGCTGTAGTGTGACATCATGTCTGCTTGTTGCTGTAATCCATTTCAGAGGGGAGCATTGTACTTTTATGATGTTATACAATGCATTTTATGGTTTTATAATACAGTTTCCTGCAGCATTTTAAACAGAGCCATATATTTTTGAACTCCTGTTGATAGTTTGACAGTCTTGGATTATATTAAACCTCCTGCAGGGAAGTGGATCTGACATATTTTATTATAAATCTGGTTTCTGTTACACACATAATTCTTAAAATATAATTATGGTCTTTATTTCTTTTGACCCAGTGATAGGATTTGTATCAGCACTTAGTCCTGGAGGTGACATTTTTTGAAAATAGCTCCTACACACCTTACTGAACTTATGCTATGAACGAAGTTAATGGTCAAATGGATGGGGTTTCCACTTTCTGGAGGACTTCATGGCTTCCAATGAAAAAAAATGGACATACGGCAAATGGTTTCGTTGTACTAACCATGTTCAACAGATCACAGATCAGAATTTGAAAAGATCTTAGATAATTAGCACGCATCCTTGAAAAGAAGACAGATTTGGTTGGGGTTGGCCCCCATGGTACCCCTCTATAGCTGCCATTTCTCTCTCACTAATGCAGGAATGTGACAACTGGTCACGGCAGAAGAAAGGAGGGCCTATTCTAGATTGGATACACTGCTGTACGGTCTGTTAGTGAAGCATACTGGCCATTACCAGTGCTGAATGTGAAACTGGCCACTGAAAAGTGTCAAAGCTCTGCTGCTCTACAGCGTGATGATAGGAAAGCTTTTGTGTTTTACTTCAACTCAACCGTTCTTTGCATACAATAATGTATAAGAACAAATCCTCTACATTTTCAAATCTGCATTTTTAATTTGTGACCGGATCACAATCCAATTCTGATGAAGCATTAAAGTGATTTTTTTCTAATCAGAGACAGAAGGCTTTTGAGCAGAAACAGAATGTAGCTTTGTTTCTCCAGCTGCTCCCTTGGCAGCAATGCAGCACTTAGATCCTCAACGGGCTTTGTGATTTGTCATCAGCAATTAAAATTGTCCTTATTATAATCACTGCAGTAGGTCATAAGTGATCTGGTTTCTCCAAGGTACACCAAAGTTTGAAACAGAAGTTCTAGCAGACATCTTCTATAAAACAAAGTCACATTTGTTGAGACAACCGTAAAAGTGCTCTTCACATGAGACATATGTGCCGATTCATGGAGAAAATGTCTAAGGAGAGACAAAAATTTCAGTGCTATATCTCTCAGGGTCTGAACCTTCTGAAGCAGATTAGGGAATAGAAATCTAAATGCACAATAAATTTAGTTGGACACTTCTAAGGTTCAAGTGAATTCTGTAGAGTAGGCCTGCAACTCCCTGGAAAGTACGCCCATGCTGTATGTCAACACCTGGTGCTCTTTCTGTGTGTGTGTGTGTGTGTGTGTGTGTGTGTGTGTGTGTGTGTGTGTGTGTGTGTGTGTGTGTGTGTGAATTCAACCATGTAGGCATGCAAATTATACAGCTGGACTGAGGTGAAAAGACAATGGTGAACATTGGCAGTCGTTTCAGGGATATAACTCTTCACATCCCATCAACTTTCAGCTATTCCCTGCAGAGAAAAAAAAATCAATGCCAGGCTGTGTGTTTGTCCCTGGTGTTCAACTCTACATTATAATTCAAGTATGGAGGGGGCTCCTATAATGATGAGTTTAGGTGGCTGGAGGTGCATATTTTTATAGGTCATTGTGCCAACACCAGCAGCTCTTTGGAAGTAGGCCAGTGGAATTGATTGTGGAAACAGAGGGTAAAATGAATTGAAGAGGTAAGGGAAAAGGGAATTGTACCTGGTGTTAAAAGAAAGCCCTGGCCACGTGTTGTGATTTCAACTAAAGTCAAAAAAATATCCTCAGAATAATATATGAAGAAGACTAATTTTATTATATTATTTATTATAGTAAAGGATAGAGGAAAAAAAACATCTGCTTTGTATTTTAAATCATACCACCATAGCTTGTACAACTGTAATTTGTGTATTATTTGCCTAAGTCTGAAAGTAATACACCATCTGTTTTTTAATCAAGTATCACATTTATCACTGTGTGTACAGGCAACTTGGAGAGGCCACTCTAATTACCCATCTACAGTCAGAGGCTGTAATTAACTGCAACACGAAAGTAGATGCACAATTTGAACTGAGTGATTGGCTGTTCTCTGGTAATATGCTGGAGGTGGTATTCTGGCTCCATCCCTCTGGTGGGATGGATGGAGGGTGTTAAAATTGGCCACGCTTTTACTGATAAGACCTGAATATGTGAGAAAGCCAGCAATTTTAGAAACCCAATAAAAGTCTCAGTATCCAGCACTCCTGAACGTTGGCTGATTTAAATGTGTTTCTATGCGGGAATGTTGTTAACCACCGTCCAATACTGTAGGCATACAGCATATTTATTGGGTGAGATGTTCTCAAATACCTATAAATTTCACATTAATGGCTACAATCTTCATGCGCTGCATTGTATATGAGAGAAAATATATATATATATGTATATATATAACAGGGCTTTTGCACCAGAACTCCTGGTGGTCTTATGGGTGTTCATAGAGTTGTGAAACTGTAGTTTGTTGTTAAGAGGCAACTGAAGTCTTACACATTCCATTCTTCAATTTCCAGGAGATTTCAACTGAATTGCATTAACACATTTGCCTTTTTATTGTACAGCTGCTCTCGTGGCAGATCTTGTTAAATTCACTTTGACAAACTCCTGTGACAGCTGTTGGATACATCATCATACCCATCTCATTAAAACACAATTAATTCTGCATTCATCATAGATGTGAGGTTTGAACTCTGTAGAATCCAGCCTAGTCCTCTCATCTCCAACACCTACTATGCTTATGCCCCTTAGGGAGAGTGAAGTATAAGATATATTAACCATTGATTTCCCATAGCAGTCCCCTAGTGTGTATGAGGATTCATCACAGTGTTTTATTGACATCACTGCTGAGGAAACATTGTGGTGTGTTCAGCTTTCTTTTTAGCTGAGGTAGCAGTGGTAGCATTGTTGTCAGATCACCTCTGTTTTGTGTGAACGGCTAATGGGAAATGATCAATCAATTACTTAGTTGGACATAGAGACTAGTTGAATCAATCTGCTGAAAAATAGATGAGAGTCACATCCTGTGAATTTAAAGGGGTATTTAGGATTGGGGGGAGGACTGAACTAGAGTTACATGAGCAGTCTGAATGTAAACTAAGGGGCATGGGGAATGCATCTCAATGAAAAGTGAGAAAGGCCATCCATAGTCACTTCCTGGTTTCCGCAGGGTGTTTGACAGCCTCACAGTGCTAACAAGACTCTATGTCGAGCTCAGTCAACTTAATAGAAGTACTTTATTGATCCAACAATTGGGAAATTGCTTCATTTGGAAATTGCTTATAATGGAGTCATTGTTGCCAAGTTGTTGGTAAATTTCTGTTTGTAAATAATGATTACAAAGAGGATATAATGTGAGCTTCAGTGTTACACACAATGCACTTTGGATGCTTCAGACATACTAAGATGATCTAAAATATTCTTCTTGACTCTACAGTAGCACAATTATTAGTGAACAGATAAAAGAGTGGTATGTGGTTGAAAAGCAAATTTCCATATTTCTTTATTAAATTTATACCAAATTGGGTTTAGAGGTAGCCAGAGACTCAGAATAGATGTGATTACATTTTGGGAAAAGTAGGTAAAAGTTAAAAAAAAAAATTCTGATTCATTTTTGTTTTGTGTGTGTGTGTGTGTGTGTGTGTGTGTGGGGGGGGGGGGGGGGGGGGGGGGGGGGGGGGGGGGGGGTAGCGAGAGTGCAGTATTGGAAGTGTCAGATCAAGTGATCAGACAGACAGAGGTGTGTATCTTTGTGATTCGGGCAACATTGGAGAAAAGGTAGATTTATTACGGTAGTTGAAGATAACTCATTATTTTAAGAGTTAAATAGATATTTGCTAAATATTGATAGCCAGTTAACCGTATGTAAGATAACTGCTTAACTTAATTATGTGCAGTGCCAACTAAGCTAATTTATAATATAGCATTAAGCTAATATCTACACGAGATAATGCTGACTCCATTTTCAGATGAGTTTATGGAAGTATTAGCTTTTTACTCAGTCACAGATTGTCACAGGTTATGTTCATATTTGTAATTAAACGTGAGTGTAAGTTATTTAACATTAATGTTTTATGTAATCGTATAAGACAAGTAATGTTAGTCACAGAGGAGCAGTGGAAGTAAAGGAGAGGAGAGTGGAAGGGGAGAGTTGGGTGAAGGAGGTGAGGAAGGTGAAGGTGCAGGAGAAAACACAGGCTGTCAGGCTGGGACCCTAAATGGGTGGAAAAAACAACAGTAGATTTCATTCACCATGCAGACAATGGTGAGTGTTGAACTGTTTTCCCTTGTTGCTTTGCATAATATAGCTACATGCCAATATTCATTTTAAACCATATTAATTCAGTGTTACTCTGTCCCTATAGGAATGTATTGGGTGCTGCTCAGTATCAATGGACCAAGCCTGTCAGACCAAAGAGCCTTAGAGCTTTTCTACAAAAAGCCTTGAATGATCCGGTGTGGTATAAAAAATGGATCCTGTAAAATATGTACCTATTTTATCGTTGTGCATGCCTGCAACATGCGCGCCTTAAGGTTAGAGTTATATGTATACGCATAAAATATGTACCTCACCGGTTTGAACATGCACAAAATCACCAGGGGTGCAAATTTTACAGGGGTCCATATTTTATCCGACACCGGTGCTCTTAGGCTGGGTGCAAACTTTGCTACTGAACTATTTATTTATTTATTATTATTATTATTATTATTATTATTATTATTACATTTTCGTTTTCATTATTTTAAGTTTCTTTTCATTATACCATTTGGTTGTTAAAAGTCTAATAAATCACATTGACTAGTCGACACTTCGACTCCCATCGCACAAGTCAACTTAAATTTGGAGGAGTCGACAAGTCGCATGTTATTCTTTCTGTCCCCCTCTCTCTCTCTCTCTCTCTCTCTCTCTCTCTCTCTGTGCGTAAACACACTCAGACCTAAACAAGACCTGGCTTCTGCAGGTAAGTCAGTAGTGGTGGGCTAACAAAACAAAAGACAGTGACAGACGCACTTCACATGTGTGTCTGTCACTGTCTTTTACTTCACCTTAGATGAAAAAAAAATGGCACAGCCATCTGAAGAGGCATTTGCTAGCTAATCTGCATGAACAGCAGCGCAGACAATGTGTTCCTTTTTTCCAAACATGATGTGAACAGTGTGGTGTGCGGCTCGTATCGTGAATCGTGAATCGAGTTTTTTGGGAAAAAATCGGAGATTTTTTTAAAAGACAAAATCGCCCAGCCCTAGTCTGAGTAAAATACTGTAATGTTACTGATAAATGGTCCTTTTAAAAGCTTTTTCAAAGTACTGTTATTTACTATTCACTGGCATGATCGATACAAAACCTCTGAAAATCAAATCACATTATCATTTAAGATTGATCACAATCTGACATTACTCTGCCCTACTTAGAAGTATCATAAGGCCAGTCATAGTTCTCATTCATTTATCAATTATTATTTCAAGTCAGGTTCAAAGTCATGGTGCATTCACTGCACACAGTCATATTTTAGCCCAACAAGTTAACCCTGGACTATTGAGAATTAGTTGCTCTGCTAATCAGGAAACTGACAATGCAACATGAAAGCAAGTGCATAGCCTGACAAAATAGACAACCAACTTTCTGCCGCTTAGCTTTACAGCCCCTTTGAAGCTGAGAGCCCCTGGAAAAAATCAGTTTGTTCTGATTGGCTGCATGGGTAGGCTGAGTGTGTCGAGGAAACTTTATCTTAATAAGGTATGGGTTGACTGTTAAGCTTGCCTGATGCCTGCCTGTAAAACAGCTGGACCTTAGAGATGAAGACTGACTATTTAGAAATGTTTTTGCTTTGATCAAAAAGTTCAGTTCATAATTATTCATAAGGAATATGTATATTACTCAGTCGGACTTGGGTTACATATTGATGTGAGTGAAGCATAACAATGTTTGTAATTATCTTCAGACTTTCTTGAAGGCATTTGCCTGTTTGGAGCATTGATGTGAAGATTCCTTAATCAATCAATCAATCAATCAATCAATCAATCAATCAATCAATCAATCAATCAATCAATCAATCAATCAATCAATCAATCAATCAATCAGTCAGTCTTTAATTGTATAGCACTTCTCATACAGTGAAATGTAGTAAAATGTGCTTTACATACTGTATATAAATAGTACAACCCACCAATATCCAGCTGCCACCATACAGACATATAGGCACACACACACACACACACACACACACACACACACACACGCACACACAAACAGAAATAAATAAAAGAAACAGGCTCAGCATAAATCAAAGAAAGGAGGCACTATCGCAGGGAGCCACCCACACCAGGAGTTGGCCATCAACCCTATCAATCCCTGACCAGTGAAGGAGAGCCGAAAACCATTGCATTGCAGTGGCTTTGACCCCCACCCTATTAGGGAGGAGCAGGAGCCAACAGCCTTCCCCAGCACAGAGGGCCCCCACCGATGAAACACTGGAGGATGTAAATAAAAACAATAAGAAGATAAAAAGAAACACTGGTTAAAAGAATATAAATATGAAACGTAGATGTAAATATAATATAAAGATAATAACAAGCAGTGGTTAAAAATCAACATAAAAAATTAAAAGATAGGAATTAAAAACATATGGAGAAAATTGAGCATTTGTTAAAAGCCAGGGTCTTGAGCCTGGTTGTAAAAATCTCGCTATTCTCTGTAGCCCTCGGGTCTATTGGCAAGCTGTTCCAAAGGCGAGGGGCATAATGTTGAAAAGCCACCTCATATTAACTTTAGGAAAAATTAATACCCCAGTGCCAGAGGACCAGAGGGTAAAAACAAGGTAAAAAGATAAGAAGGAGCAAGACCATTAAGACATTTAAAAACTATTAAAAGGACTTTAAAATCAATCCTGAAAAACATGGGGATCCAATGTAGTGATTTTAAAACTGCTGTAATGTGAGCCCACCTTCTGGTCTTCATCAGAACACGAGCAGCTGAGTTCTGAACAAGTTGGAGTTGTGAAATTCTATCTTTTGGAGAAGCAGAAAAGAGGCTGTTACAGTAGTCGATTCCACTGGAGATAAAAGCATGCATTAACATCTCCATGTTGGCTCAAGAGAGAACTTGCACAGACTCTGGTTATATTCTTGAGATGATAAAAACCTGCTTTTACGGTGGCTCTAATACAGTATAGTATATGGGATGAAAGTAAACTCAGAGTCAAAGATAATGCCCAGGTTTCTAACTTGTTTTGATGGATTAAAAAAACATGCTTTTAGTTTTGGCAGGTATATGTCTTTTGTAGCCTCAGGATCGATCACTAAAACTTCAGTTTGTGTGTCAGATGGTGTTTTTGCCGACTTCTATCTAGGTTTCTGTAAGTATAAATGTGTCTACCTGCAGTTTATAAATGTGGTTAGTTTGCTCACAATTCATTGTATCTGTAGGAATACATGCAGATGAATGCACACAAAGTCACTGCATACTTTTAAGCATGATATCACCCAATCAAATGTACATCTTTTGTGTCATCTATTGTTTTCTCTTAATGTTTCCATTATTAATTAAAATAAATTTAGCCATCTTCACCAAACTATCTGAGTTTTCCTTAGTTATTTATTGTATACCCAAGGGAAGATTACTGGAAGCTGCAAGATGGGCTATTTTTAATCAATGAAAAGAAATCCAGTGAACTGAGCAGAAGAGAAAAATGTAGGTTACTGCCTTGAATACAAAGTAAGGTTCATCCTTTGTGTCTCAGGTTTATTTTCAGTAATATATATGATGAAAATCTTTCCAGTTTCCTTTTTTTTCTCCACATCATCAGTGCTTAGCTATGCTGAAAATCATCCAGCATTGCTTTATCACTGTTCACACATTTGAAATGATGGAAAGAAACAAATAATTGCATCTGAGCTGGCATAAAATCTGCAAAATTAATGTCAAAAGACTTAGACACCCTGAAAAGAGAGAGACTTTGCAAAGCTAAGCATAAATCTTTCACAACTTGGCCAGTGCCACTATGGCAGAGTTTTATGAATGCTATCAGTACATTCATGCGTTTTCCCTCTCCTCCCATATTCGTGCCAGTTTGACATAGGATGGAGTGTGGGAAAGTAGTGGTGCCACTACTGGCTGAGGTATTGTTCTGCTAGTGTTGGCGTTGACGCATGATGTTTGAACACACCCTTAATGTTCACTTCCTGACCTAAACGCCTGCAGATACATAATGTAAACAAATACAAAGAGTTGATAAAAAATGAAATATTCATTACCTCTGGAGGAAATTGATTTGCTTAAGGAAATGCATCGTTATTAATGGTCAAGAAAACTGTCCCTCTCCTTTGACATCTTAACTCTTTTATCATCATGTTGCCCTGTCCACATACCGGCAGGATTATAACAGCTGATAATCAGCCAATGAATGAATCACTCAGGCCCAGTCAGCAGCATAATGGGTTCATGCATAATTGTTCAGCCATGCACTGTGATTGATGGTTACCTCTGAAATGAAGAAAAAAGAGTGAGAACAGATCACCATCTACATGTGTTCAGTTATATCATGTGGTCTTTAACAATACAATTCCCTGCTGGAATGACCACTGAGGTGCAATTTGTGGGATTTTTTGCCTCGAGCAGCTGCGGTGCCTGTTGGGAACAGAGCTACAGCTCAGCAGTGCTTTCCTGACAACTGTGCAGCACATTGAATCAGGACATGATAGATCATATTATGTCATTATATAATGTGTAGTGTGACTGAGTTCTTAAGTGAAAACTTTAAATAGATTAGGTCTTGACCTCTCAACCTCTGTGCATGTCTCGTAAACTCTATGATCACTTTCTAATCCTGTTAGCATTGGATTAACACAGAGGTGTTCTGGGCTGTGACACCCACCCACACATACACTTTCTCCATCGCTTTTTAATACACTGCCCTTTATGGCACTTCTGATGCTCGCAGGACTGAATACAAATGAAGCTGAAATCAATAATTGGTGAAGGATGTTTAATGCAAATCATTCTGAGAACTTGAGTTAAAAATTGATCTGTTTTATGTATTGTCAATAAATTATAAAGCACTGGTTTTTGATAAGCAAGAACAGCCATTAATTGATGCTTTGTTACAAGCACAGCAGAGATAAACTAGACTACACGGCTCATTAAGTAGCCATTTATCTTCACTATCCATAAACAGTAAGGGCTGCGGCACGTGCTTATTTAGGGGCCTGAACATTTTACTTATTACTGAAGTCCTACTTTATTACCTTGTCTGTCTGTCTGTCTCTGTCAGCAGGATTACGCAAAAAGTTCTGAACGGATTTTGATGAAACCTTCAGGAATGATAGATAATGGGTCAAGGAAGAACCCATTAGATTTTGAGCAATGAAGGTCAACATCTAAAACACAGCAGTGGTAATACCTCAGGATTCAGACAAGATAGAATCTGGTGTTTTCTTACAATCACATCGTCTCACCTTAACACATCAGATGGGTCAACACCTCCGGCTCGATCGCGTTATGTGTGAATGAAAAATCGAGCCTTGGCGGAGGTCTGCTGTCTCTGACTGCCTTGTTTTAAATTGGTTCTTCTTCTCCTCATGGAGCCGTGATCAGCTGTGTTCCTGTTATTGCTGCTCAAAGCGAACAGCATCTACTTCAGTGGTGTGCCAAACCTAGATTAGCATTGTGTGAGGAGGACTGTCTGCAGCAGTGCTGTGATTGTTCTGTAAGGAGCAGGAAATTTATTAGACATTGGTCAGACAAAGACTACGCAAAGGGGCTTAGTATCAGAGAAGTCCACTAGGTCACGGGGAGTTATTAACGAACTAAAGGAAACAAATGTGAAGGTGACAAATTAAGGGAAGGAGATAAATGGATGAGGGGAAATGAAGCTGAATTATGAACTTCATTTAATGGAGATAAATGGAAGAGAAAAAAAATTAAGAAAAAAAAACAAAAACAAAGTAGTGATGATATCCATGATATAATTCCAGATAAGTATCTCTTAACCTTGCTGTTATATGATTTGGATAACCCATGTCGTTACTGGTGTTAGGAGCAGAAGGATACAGCCTTCAGCCAAAGGTTGTAATTCAGTCCTGATTAGGTTCAGTGATGGCAGTTTATACAGCAAATGTTTAGTGGAGGAGTGGACAGGACTGCACATGCTGCAGTCAGACCTGCCAAGAGAGCAAACATTTGAAATAGACTGAAGTATGGTGTTTTATAACAGTAAATGTTGCTTTTTTCTTTCAAGCAAACATAGGATTAATTGATTTAGTCAGTCAGAACACACAGATAAGTAGAGACTATAGAGCAGTTCAGAAGACTTTATTAGAAAATGTGTAAATCACTTTAAAATGATGAAATTAAGAAAAAAAAAACAACCTTTGTGTGATACAGATTATGGTCCAAGCCTGTAACTGAAAAAGAAGAAAGATGACATGAGTTATTAGCAGATTAATCACCAGGGACAGTAATGATCGACATGTTGCATGAATAGTTTAATGCATTTAGTTAAAGAGGTTTAGATGTTCTGCAGTCAGCGACGATGAGACCTGGACATCCAGTACACCACCAAAATGTACTTTAGTCTTATTCTAGTGAGTCTGAAATATAGATTTAGATTAGATTTGTCAAGGATCGGGGTGAGGTGAGGGAGGACTCCAATGCACAGTACTGAAGGGAGAGCGGATTTAATAGCAAAAACGCAACATAAAGACAAGACTGAGACAAAACCAAACCAAAACCTGGGAACAAACGGCCAGAGTCCGTGGTGATGATGAATGTACGGGTTATGGTGACTGAGAAAATGGTGAAAGTGTCCCAGTTATGGCAGTGACATTACTGAATGGTCCCGCACTGGCAACTGTGCGGGACCAGGTGAGTGTGGACAGCACTGGGGAAAAGGTCACTGGAGCAGAGGTCATGACAAGATTTTTTTCTTACAATACATTTTTTTATGTTTTTTTGGCTTGCAATAACTCCAAACACACCTATTACATTATTGGTGGATCAAAATATGATCCTAATAGATTTATATATGTACAAACTTGCTTGTTCTTGCTTCTTTATAAATATTATAATAAGTGTCATGCCTGGCAATTAATTATGTTCCCCTTAAAACAGTATTAAAAAGAGAATGTGTGTTTATCATTAGGGCTGTTAAAATTAACTAAGTTAATGCCGATTAATCCATTTTTTGCCCAAAAATTAACCTATCTGCAGCAAAATAACTCTGGATGTCTCTGCCAATGGATTTTGGGAAGTTTGTCCAAGTAGAGTTAGTGCTGCACATGTGCCAACGGTCAGGTAGTGACGGGAAGCAGAACACTAAACAGCACATTGGCCTCTGGATGGAAATATGAGGACAAACAAACCAAAGGCAGACCAATCGACCCACAAAAAGTATTAGACGCACCCTGCAGGAAGGAGTTTTCTGAAGAAGCACTTCAGAATAACATACCACATTAACATGAATCATAAGTTAGTCAATAATTCTGTTAGAAGGCTAATGTGTTGCCAAACTTGGACAAACACGGTCAGTATATTCACTTCCTTCTTGAGTATGTTTGGTCATGCACAATAAAATGTGACCAATAGAGATAGCAAATAAATGACATTTAATTATGATTAATCAAAATTAATCCACAGCAACCCTGTGATCAATCTGATTAAAATTTTGAATGATTTGACAGCTCTATTTATTATTATGTTTGCATTTTCTGTATACTAGTGACATAACTCTCTAGAGGAGGCCTAGTGTGCATTTGTGGACAGACCCACCATTTTTTTTTTTTTTCTGTGAAAGAGCAAATCGTTGGGGGTGAGATCACTGTTTGAGACAACTACATTTGCATATTGAAAAGACACATGCCCAAACACTGAATGAAGTCAAATTTTCTCTGTACGAGAAGCAGAAACAGTAGACAGGTGAAAGAAGACCTCACCCCTTTGCAAATGGACCTCAGGGGGGGAAAAAAGAAATCCCTACCCACTAATGTTGCTTTTCATCCCCTGATAGAAATCCCTTCAATTTTACCTCCCCCCACAAAAAAAGAAAAAAAATTGAAAAGACCCAAACCCGTCCTGTACTTTGAGGATTGTGAATAGAGTGCCCCGCTGCCTGCCTGCCCCACATACGGTGGCTGAATACAAAAGACCCCCTCTGTAAGAGCAATCACTACGGGAGACCACTCTATCTGCACTGCTGCTGTGGCAGGCCTCAATGAAGCCATCAGCACAGACTGCAGTGTCCGACACTCATACATGCACACACACTCACAAACAAAGGCAGAGTTGCTTACATGCACTGTAGGTATCAGTCATATGTACTATACTCTATGACTATATGTAGTCTTTGTACACACATATATGTGTTTGTACACAACTCTCTCTCTCTCACACACACACACACACACACACAGTACATACAAACACTCCTCAAACCCTCATGGTTAATGGATTCTTTTCATCCTTTGAGGCAGGGACAGGGAGGGAGATGAGTGGTTTGTGCTGATTTGAATATTTAAATTATTTATCACCAGAGAGTATTGAGACATGCCAAGGGACACGAGGGAACTGGGAAAAAATGAATCTAACCATGTTTGGATATGATACTGTGCTTTAATTGCCTGAGGGGACAGTGAAGTGCAAAACATAGCCACAGTAGGATTTTATGATGGACGTAATATTTGTTCTGTCCCAAAACCGAATCCAGATATTTTATATGCATTTGGGGAACAATATAGAGTCAGCATGGTAATGTGAGATGTCATATTTTTTTAATATATTCTCATGATGTTGCACTTAATGGAAACACGTTATCAATAAAACTCTCACTTTTGATAATGATTACATTTGAAAATGTTTTGCTGTATTCATTCCTCCCATCCTTGCTTCATGCATTTTACTGTAGGGGGACTATAAAGCTATAAATAATAGCTCACTGAGGAACAGCTGTCCAGTGAAATAGGAAAGAGTTTGTAAATTCTATGATGTAATGTAACTGGTCCTTAGAAATACCGGAATATAATTCTACTTTGGTTGTTTGAAGTCGGAGCCTGAGAAACACACACTAGCTGACCAAGAACAATCCTGGGAAATTGAGGACTTTGCTGTAGCTCACACAATGACAATGCTGGAAGGAATGTATAGATATATTTAATTTAGGATTAAGATTTTGAGCAGTTCTCACTTCAACATTGAATCCATAAGCCTGATTATTTTATTCCTACATTTTTATCAGATTTTATGTCACACAATACAGGCTTCCAGTTCCATCTGTCTCCCGCTCCTTTTTCTTTTTCACTCTAAGTTACAGTCTGTAGACAAAGGAAGTCCTTGGCTGGCCTCCTGTCGCTGCCCACTTCCTGTAGAAACAGTGTTAATGGACATCAAACCCTGAGAGAAAATGGACAGTTATGATCAAATCCTTCTTACTGATGAGACTTATATTTAAAACAACTATTCATGTATCTACAGGTGAAAAACAGAACAGAATATGATCTTTTACTGAACAAGGTTAAAACTCAAAGCTGTTCCTCTAATGATCACTGCATTGCACTGATAAAGAGCCAGTTTAGTGTCATATAGGTTTCTTCTGTTTGAGTCAGTTGGTCATAAGATCCAAATGACTATAGCCAAGTGTAGTTTTTAAAAATCCCCTTTTAACAAGTCATTAGCACTTCATGCTACCATCAGTGAGAATAGACACAGCTATATACAGTTTGTATCATCAGCTTCTTTTTATTACTGTGCCTCTATATTATATACTAGTTTATAGTTGTCTTTGCAACACAGAAAATGCTTTAAAAATAAGCCATTGGAAACTAATGTCACATTTTCATTTTTCATTTACCGGTATATCATTCATTTATATCTGGAGATCGCTCATATTTCCTTAGATGTTTTTTTTTTTGGGGGGGGGGAGGGGGGGCATTTTTTTTTAGATTACATCAGGTAACATTAAATAAAATTTGATTAAAGTTTAACAGATCCTTTGGGCAAAGCCCTCGGGAAATTGAGGTAATTTCTAGACTCAGCACAACTATAATAGAACACTTTAAAACAAAGAGGAAAAACAAGGACCTCAGAAGAAAAGGCAAATAGACAACTCATTTTATTCTCTATACTTTATTTTTAATTAAACATGAATGAATATGCTAAAGACTTACTGACTTATTCAAATTAATTTAGTGTAGAATACAGTATGTACTATAATATACATCAGGTTAGAGAAGTGTTAAGTGGATATTTTAATCTTTATAATGATTCTCACAGTTGAAAGAGATTTCAAGTGTTTAAAGTATTAAACATAACACAAGTTTAATGAACTGTGCAACTGCAGTACAACGCCTTTATGGCACATAATTCACAATGTGTGGAAAGCATTAGTCTTAAAGAAAAATGGTCCCTTTTGCTTCACCTTTCTGAGACACGTTCTCTTCATTATCCTTGCACACAGCACTATTTTAATTTAGTATAATTTTGCATTCAATCACATTTTCACATTTTTTAGACTTATGTTTTGGGTATTTCTCCCTCTGTGTTCTGAGTTATAGCTGCCACCCCATTCATCACTTTTAATCCCTGCAGCGAAGCTCATTTGTTTCAGTCCATGAGTTTACACGAACATACAGTGTCTGATGTCCCCAGTAATGATTCACTAATTAAGAGAATTCTCAGCTACCTCGGGGGTGTGAAAACACCTGCTCATGTATATGCTCAGGTACTGGTGACATATGTATGCTGCAATTTTCATAGCAACAATGCACAGGTATCTTGGCAGTTCACCACACATTCTGTGGGCGGTTTATTAGATTTAGTGTCATAATGTATTCTAGAATAAAATGGATTCATGACAAGATCATCATTAAAATGGAAAATCTTTTTCCCAATAATTAAGTGTACATCCCACAATTAAAATCTCACAAATATGTATTTAAAGGTATAAAATGTCACTTTTCTGAATGTTTGTGGACCGTTTATATACATTTTACATACCTTATTTAAATTTTTTACAACATCTGGGATTTTATGCAGTGTAATGATTTCATTTACTTAACCTCTCAGTGACATCATGTCCCATTTAGAATTAAATTATATAATATGGACATGAAAATATCATTAAATGCAATGTAAGTAAATTACATTGCATACAGAAGCCTTTCTGCAAATATAATTTGTTCCTGAGTTATGTCAGACTTTCATTGCAGTGGTGATGATACAATACGTCCCACAACCCCACTATACTTCATAATATCATACACTGCTTTATTGCTATGCTTAGCAGCAGAAATTCCATACTGTGTGATTAAAATGAAGAAAAAGAAACCAAAAAAAACATCCTTTAGTACCTTCAGCCATACCTAGGCTATAGACACAGTGTCTCATGAGAATAAGATTACTTACTGTATTATTACTCTATTACTTTATTACTGAAGTAAAGACATAACATATTACAATGAGAGAGGGCCCTTTAAAGAATTATAGCATAAATGACTCAAACTGCAATTTTCTTTCTTCCAGCCGAGCCATCAAGACCAACCAGGACCTTCTCCCAGAGACTCCATGGACCAACATCTTGTATGATGACTTCTGGGGAACCCTACTCACTCACAGTGGCAGCCACAAATCCTTTCGTCCCCTCTGCTCCCTGTCTTTCCGCTTCAACTACACCCTCCATGGCCTTCGTCCCTGGGGCTACCACTTGCTGAACGTGGTGTTGCATGCACTCGTCACAGCCCTTTTCACAGCGTTCAGTCGGCCGATGTTGGGTGGAGGACCCTGGAGCCTGTTGGCTGGCCTTCTTTTTGCTTCTCATCCAGTGCACACTGAAGCAGTTGCCGGCGTGGTGGGGAGGGCAGATGTTGGTGCTGCGTTGTTCTTCCTGCTGTCGCTTTTCTGTTATGTGAGACACTGTGGACTTCGCGGGGACCAACACGGGTCCTTCCATGCCAGGCACTGCGGGGGCAGCCCACTCACCAGGTGTTGGGGTTGGCTGTTTGGGAGTCTGTGGTGTGCTGCAGCCAGTATGCTGTGGAAGGAACAGGGGGTGACCGTGCTGGCTGTATCAGCTGTGTATGACCTCTTCGTTTTCAACAGACTCCGATTTCGCCAAACATTTCTCCTTCTGCTTGGAAAGGTAAATGAATGCATGCTGCTGGGGCCAGCGTCCTCACAAGTTACTACTTGGGTGCCCGTGCATATCTAGTTTCCTCTTCCTGCCCTCAGAGGCAAACCAGCCAGCCAGCTGTTAGTGGTTCCTGTATGGTTTGTTTTGTGCACCTCACATTGTCTACTTTATGTGGAAATTGCATGTGTCACATACTGTTTGCATTTCATTAGGAGAGTAATTAGGAAAGCTGTTTGCCTGCGTAAGCCACACAGTTGGTGCATGAAGAGTAAGCTTTTCTCATTTGTCATCTGCTAAACAGAAAAAAAAACCAAGGCAGAGGGGATGTTTTGTATGTCCTCATAACACTGCCACATTCCTCAGTTTACTGCAGTAAATAGATGCACAAAGCAAGCTAATTCTAGATTAGGATCTCAACTGCAGTTTGCTCTGCGTGTGTATTAATGGAAAAGAGGTCAAGTAGGAAAAGCTCATTTTGAGTGGGTTGTTTTTAAGTTCACAAACCATACATCCTGAAATACGGCAGAATAAAGTTGATGGTGTGTTGGAATGGTCCAATATGATCTCAAAAAAATAACAGAAAAGTACACAGGTGTACATACACCTTTAGCTTCTCTGCAGTATTCCATTTTCCCCTGTAAAACTCAAGTTATTTAAGGAGGAAAGCCTGGACACAGCATCTTGTCTGATTATAAGTGTGGCTGGAAAGCCTCTTTGCACGGGCGCTCTACAGTAGATTATAGACCTTAGTCAACATAATGACACTTGTAAAATGTATAAATAGAGTAATAAAAAGTCCCCTTGGGTTTACTGAACAAGGACAAATTGCTCTGAATGTGGGTGCATGTGTGAGGATCTGTTTATAGCAGTTCCTTCTTCCAGAAACATCTATAAATACCTGTGTTTGCTGTGATGTCTGTGATGTAACACTGAGTACTACATCAAGAACATGAACTTAAGCAAACTTTTTAGGAAGATGAGTATGTGCTGCATCCAAGTAGAAATGTGTTCTACCCGTAAAAAGGCTTTTCCATCCCTGTGAGAGGGCTCCTTCAGTCATCATTTATGGCAAAGTGATAACCCTGAACTGTTATTAGAGGGTTTGCAGTGAGATGCAGCCCAGAGGGAGTGAGTAAAGGCAAGCTGGAATGATTTCTGTCCCTGTAGTGATTCATGGGAAGGACTTGTGAGGTTATGTGCACCTGCCTGACTGTATCCACTTAGCTATGGAAACATGTAAACCCTGTTAGACTAGCTATGCAGCAGTAAGTGTGTTTGATTCATCTGCTGCTGGAGTAACAGCAAAATAAATAATTATGAATAGTTTACATAAACAGTTTTCCCTTACGCAGGTATAAGATTCTGAATGATTTTATTCTACCATTCTTTAAGCATTTGGAATTATAGCGACAGTTGAAATGAAAGGTACCCACAGCATCATATTGTACACATATATTTAGATTGAAGGCTTAAAGCACTGTATCAGGAAAAAAGCGTACAAAAAACATGAATTAACAGCTACTATTAACAGCTTTCCTGAAAGTAATTTTTTAAAATTTACATGTATTTGGTTATTGCACACCTCCATCTGCCCCTTTATAAATAAAATAGAAATAAAATAGTACAGACAAAGCATCACATATGAAACCACAACCCGACATAGAGGATTATTTACTCCAGGGTTCCAGTCTGTTGCATTACAATCTCAAATATTTCATCACCCTCAGTGCCTGTCATAATCAGTAATGAAAAATCACATTTCCCCGTGCATTTATCACATAGGGAAGTAGTGATAGCACCAGCATCCTTAACCTCCCTGCCCAGACACAAAAGCTCCAGCCAACATCCCAGTGCCAGCCATCAGGTCCTGGTGCCAGCCCTCCCAGCACTACCCGCCAACGCCGCCAGCACATCTGGTTCATTTATCAATCCAGAAATGCCCTCCACTTTTACCCCGGTCACAGTTATCTCGGTATGGAGCTCGTTACGTGCCAGGGCAGCCACAGGGGCAATCATTTCCTCAATTATGAGCCAGACGTTTCATGACGCATGGGAACACAAAGGAGAGAATGATATCAAGAGAGAATAGGCGACAGAGAGGGAAACTATGCTCTCACTTCCTTTCCTTTATCTGTTCTTGCTCTTTCTCACTCTGTATCCAAAAGGTACATTGCAAATGGAAAACATGACTTCTCCCGCATCCCACTGCTCCTGAGCCTCTGTAAATTGCTATTGTATTGGATGGTGACCTTAGGTAGACATTTTGTGAGCAATACACAATTCAAGCACCTTGTGACATTTTCTGTCGCATGTTGTTGTTTGTTTTTTCACACACAATGAAGGAAAAATAAATAAATCCCATCTTCACATTACCTGGCTGCTATCTCACTGCAAACACAAACAATAAGGAAATGCAAATCAGCTACTGTGCAGTAGAGGGGACAGATGTGGTTTGGCCAGAACTCCATTTCTCATCCTATTAACTCCCTAATCAGACTGAGATGAGATTTCAAATGAGACAAGGTAGGAAATAGGTAGAGCTGGAAAGTAATAGATGAAGACAAAGGGAACTGTGGAGGTAGCCCTGCACTCTGCTATGAAGGTAAAATCAGGCTGATAATCATTGTAAGGACACATATTTCTTACTGACAAGCTGAGTACAGACAAAACACACATCATGAAAGAACATACAGACTTGAATTGTTTTGCACCATTGTGTTTAGAATTAAAAGTAAAATAAATCAGTAATTCTGTTGAACTTGTGGTCAAATCATGCAGTTTATTAGTATTTCTTTTAAATTAGAGCACAGATTTTAGGTAATTGAATTTGGTAGAAAGATGCCAGTAATGATATCTTTAACGTATGGAATTGAAATACTATAATCAAAGGTATAAAATTAAATGTACTTACTCCAAAAAAAATAAAAAATTAGGAAGACTATTTTGTGCTCCTTCCAATCGTCCACATTCCACATATTTGGATATTTGCTCTGAAACATCAGTTTGAAAAATGAAAGAGGACAGGTAACATTTTACTTGAGGCACATGGAAAATAAGGGGTTTCATATCATCCTTACCACTTTGCAATTAAAGTCATACGGACCACACTTCCTCATTTGTCTCAATGAGCACTAGACACATGCAGATTTGGTTCACTGTAACCAACTGACTGTTTGATGAATGTTGTGCCAATTATCCTGTAGCAGAAGCATTCAACCGTGAAATGATGCCCTGTGTTGCAAGTTCTTCAGCGTGCATTTTATTAAGTTTATATCCCTTCATATGATGTAAAGCCAAATGCAGTGCATCTTTGTGCCATTTGAAACATATAAACATGGTTATTATTCTTGTATTATGCAACTTAAGTGATTTCTAGTTAGCTTTAAGCACAAATGTATGGACAGTCTTTTGAGTCAGAGATAAATCGGGCTAATTAAGCTAATCAGACACATAACGTCTGTTCATGAGCAACAACAACCCCTCTGTTGTGAAAGCCTTGCTGGCACTGATGTCCCTACAGTACTGAGACAAGAAGCTGTGTAAATGTCAAATTAACACTACTGGCATTCCAGCTTTGATCACCTATCCTCATGGACGGTGTACAAGACTTCAACCTGCGACCCATCTCATTACATGTCTTTGTGCAAGCAGCGCCAGAGCTTTCATGGAGAGTAGTGTGAGGTAATTAGGTCACTCTATCAAAGTCAGGGCTCTCAATGCCATCCGTGGTGCTGTCTGATGACTTGGGTGAGTTGCACCAAGTCAGCAGAATCCAGAACACATTAGAGAGCTGGAAAAAGGCTGGATGCACGCCTCATTGTACCTTTCATCACAATTTAGCACGTCACTGGTAATTTATCAAATATGAGGCCTGTTGGATGTGTACTATACAAAAACATGATGTGTCCAAAACTTTGAAGGCCTTTCCATGTTCATGAAAGTGAGAAAGAATTGCTCCGCAGTGGGGTGATATAGGTGTCCACTGATATTTTTCCTCAAAATATACTAAATGTCCCTTTGTAAAATAGTTTAAAGGGAGATTAGTGACCATAGATGGGATATTATGGATAATGTATGCTTGATTTTATTAGAATCAGGATTAGTATGTCCTAAAATAGGTTTGAAAGCACTGCAATAAATAGGTTAATTGGGTTTTTTTAAAGAAGTAGAAGACTTTTTGAAAAGCACAAAGAATCAACTCATACTGGAAAGAGTTATGAACAGTTCAAATTGGACATGACTTTAACAAGAAAAGTGGAGAAGTTTGTTCCCTCATCAGTCTGCAGCTGCTTTAAACCATGCACATATGAAGTCAGCCGTTTCCCACTGTTTCTTCGGTCATGTTTTAAACACTGCATGCTACAGTGTCAACATGCAGACCACACACTTCTGGAATTAATAAAAACAGAACTAATAATGAATGGCACTGTTAAAAAATGGCGTATGAGCCTAATAAGTATGGGGAAAATGAGAGAAGGGTTAATTCAAGAGTGAAAGCATAAAAAGTAGCCACAGAAATTGACGTTGAATTTCCAAATGAGGATCCAAAGTGGAGGAGATATGTAAAAGAGCGTTAGGTTAGTTCAAAGACTTGGAGTGAGCCAGATATTGTTTTTGACAGTTGGCTGTGGATTATGCCAAACATCCTTCATGGATACACACTTTTCATGAAGTTCAATCAATAATCTACGGCTATTTCTAAAGAAACCCAGCCAGGAAAAACAGTACAACTGAAAATAGTGAAATTTAAACAAATCCCCTTTTAAAAACACATCCTTGTGTTATTTCTGTGTTCTGTTTACTGACCCAGATTGTATATTTAGGAATTAGATGATTTGAAGTTTCACCGTCAATGTATTTCTAAAAGTTATTGAGTTAATAATTGATCAAACAAAATAGTTTACAGATTAGACTCCTTACTAAATCAGGATTTGTTTACAAGCCAGCAAAGTAGTATTTGCTAGGAAGTATTAATTTAAGTAGGTAGTCCTTCCCTAATCTGAAAATGAGTTTGGTCACGCAATGGGGACCTTAAGACTCCACCCCTTCTGGGAGGCTCATGGGGCCACATCAAATATTTCTTATTAACCACTGTCATATATGAATTTCAGAGCACTTGTTAAACAGAATCAGAATTTAGTTTGACACGCTCCATTCACTCCCATTCATTTTTTTTGCGACCTAAGCACCCATGGACCGGAAGTAGAAGGGCGTGACTTAGCCTCTCAATATTAGTTGCCAAGACACACATACAGTAACTTTGTAAGGTAATTTTCTCAGTATATGGCACACTTTGAGATGCAAAATATCTGTTATATTAGTTACAACTCAAATATGTGACCCGCCACCATGAAATCAGGCATAAGTCGCGCTGAGCCGTTCAGAGCTATAGCCAAATTTAGGCTGGAAGGTGATTTGTTATTTGTGTTTACACCTTATCAAAAAACGGTACCTTAACACCTCTATGTTCAGTTCCTGTGGTCATTACATTGAAATCCAATCAATAAAGACAAAGCCGACTTCCACCTCTTTTCGCCGAACAAACCGATCTCCGTTCCGTGAGTAAACATCCAAGTGTTCGGTACGAGGTAAAAGCTTATATTGAATGTTCTGTCCAATGGCGTAAGCCAAATGATTATAATACGTTGCAATTCTGTCCTATTATTATAATATATAAAACTTCTGTGACATGTCCATCAGAGTGTCCTTTAACATCTGTGAATATTTTTTGTCAATCGGATACGAATTATTATGCATTGCTAAAGACTTCCGACCCCAAAACAGTCCAAAACTTTAACGGACAATATCTAAAAATATGCAAATTGCAAAATGTGTCCAAATGTGGATATTAAAATTACCATAACTTGGGTTCTACTTATGATAGAAACATAATTTTTTCACCATCTTAAACCTTAGTTTCCACTCTACCAATCTACACAGATAACTCAGTTTTGATTTCCAGACACTTATGCCTGGTTTCGTGATGGTGGGTCACATATAGAGAAGCCTTCACTGCTTCTGCATCTTAGTTCGTCCATTAACTTTATTATGTCAGTCAACAGCATCAGAAAAGTATAAAGTTATGTAAATGAAATGCCAATAGGTGTATTTGCTTAAGTTGCATGATCTAATTCATTACATATGCAAACAGCTAAACACTTAGCTTTCAGGGACATGATTGCATATAATGCTAATATGCTAATTCTATCTGGATAGGCTAGTAGTCTGTGCTAACGGTAGAGCTTCATGGTCACACTAAAATTCTAGATGTTTTGTGAGATTTTACAGGCTTTAAACTAATGAAAAATTATTCTGTGGTTATACACTGACATAACATCTAGCTTATGTGTTAGAATCGACATGCTGTGTTTGAGATTAGTGTGTATTGTGAAGATAGCACGAAACAAACTTGCTTGTTACTTCCTGTTTTCACTTTGACAGACATCACTATTAACCTTAATGGTGTAAGGTTGATAAATAATATTGAATAAATATTTTTTCAAAAATATTCTTCCGCTGGAAGCTCCAAGAATTAATCTGAGTTCTTCTTGGTCTAATTTATTTTATTTATTTTTTTACAAATTTATTGAATTGACCTGATCTGACCACGAACAAAACATAACTCAGCTGAGGAGACCCTTAACCACAGAGGGTTTTATACTTTTGGAAACTGATCCTTAATCTATGCCCTTGTGGACAAAATGGATTGGGTCATCAACTAGTGTTATCTGATTCTGTCAACCCCCTATAGATATATTTTTACATCTCATCTCCTGTGATTTACAATCTTTTGTGTGCAAGGTGTGAACCAACCTTGCACCCACCAGTGAAACAAAGGAATCCACACTGTAAAAAAAAAACAAAAAAAACCCCAACTTAACAGCAAAAGGTTGTAAAATTGAAATGTAAAAAAATATATAGCCTTAATGAAAACTCAATGTAAAATTGTTTATTTGAGAAGATATTTGTTTAACAGGCTCTGAAAATGTGCAGGACCGATAGTGAGGATGACATTCATTCGTTAGACCTCTCATACGCCTGCCTTTTCTTGCTAGAACTTAAATATTCATGAATAGTTTGAGGGCAGTTACATTTTTTACATGCTCTCTAAATTTCAGGACTACCAGTGTGAGCTACAGATGTTCACTTTATGGCAGTGATTTATTTTAATACTGCCCTATAAGTATAAGAATGGAAAGTCTTTGATTTCTACTTCACCACGACGGCAAAAAGCAGCCAACAGTGAAGACCATTTGTCAGGATAGTATGCTGCTAATATTCTTCTGACCATAGATTGGCAAGCTGAGATGGAACTGTTAGGAAAGTCAATAAATCAACAGCTTAGTAGAGAGGATAAAAGAGTTTTCAGAGCAATTAGAGGGTGTAGTATTGAGGGAAAGATTCAGTTGGTAAAGGGCAGTATTGGTTATTGAGGAGCTGTTTTCAACTGACACAGCAAATTTGTTTAAAGGGAGAGGGAGGCTCATGCCTTGTTGGAAGTGTAACAACTAGGCAAGGCAAATGTATTTGTATAGCACATTTTGTGTACAGGACAATTAAAAGACGCATTAAAAGACAATTGAAATAATAGACATAAAAAAAAAATTTAAAAACCAATTGAGAATCTAGGTAACAGCTCCAGTGAACAGTAATATTTTTAGGCCTGATTTAAATGAACTGACAGTTTTTCTCAGACCTCAGGTATTCAGGTAGTTTGTTCCACAGGTGAAGAGCAGAATAACTGAATGATGCTTCACTTTGTTTGGTTCTGATTTTGGGAACATACAGTAAACCTGTCCCTGATGACCTATGACCTCAGGGCTCTGGATGCTTCACAGGGAACCAGCAGGTCTAAGATGTATGTGGGTCCAAGGTCGTTTAGTGCTACACACACAATACAAATCATTTCCTCCAATAGCCAAATTAATCTGTTTTTCTTCTCAAAAATAGTCATAGAAACGTTGTGTTGGTTTAAAAATGCTAGATATTTGTGGTGTTTGTAAATTCATACATCATTGGAAAGCAAAACCAGACTTGTTCTGCAGAATGAGTGTGATTGATTGGGAAGTCAATTAAGGAACAATTTAGAAATGGACAAGGCAGTGAAGGGTAAAATGAAGCTCATTCACCTAAATACCACAAATGACTCTGTTACTGGAATTGGCTTATCTTCTGATACCAAGCAAAATTGGATTTCTCAGACAGTTTCCTCCCTTGACAGGCAATATAGGCTCATCCATCAATAAGCACACCCCCTTTTTGTGTAAAAGGCACTCTCTCGTATCCTTTGTGTACCACCTTTCAGTGTTTCAAATCAATATCCAATTTTTTTCCCCACTCTCTGTTTCTCACTGTATCTGAGAGTGATCCAAAATACTCAACTCTTTGAACTGGTTCCTAAGTGACTGTCTTTAACTAGCTACATTTCCTACCTCAGCTAACCTCCTCAGGGATCATGCTTTTACACTTCTGATCTGAAGGAATCAACAACTGAATTGGAGCCAGTCGATCAGGCGAGTCAACGTTAAACCGCTTATTCTAATCCTACTATAGGTTTGTTATGGGTAACACATGAGTTTAGTCAAGCACGCTGCAGTCCAAAACATGACAAATGAAAAATGGTTATTATGCTGCATATGAGTATTGAATCAGAAGATATCTCTTTTTGCAATGCATTCAGAACACCTAAACTTTGAATAACAGCTGAATGCAAACATCATAAAACACTGGATGGATGCTTTGAATTATGAGGCATATAATTGCAACTATCACTTATACCAGAGATGACATAACCATTTCAACACCAATACATAAATCTCTGTATAAACAACCCTTACGGCACACAGAAATACACTCAGATATGTACACACATATTGCACAAACAGTTCTAGTTCACCCTGGAGAGGTTCAAATAAAGTTCATATTACACTGGTGCTTAGAAATAACAAATTAGGTCACGAAATAGGAGGTGAGGAGTATCCCCACAATCTTCCCTCACAATGCTATGTCATAGTTAGTCCACTGGATAAATAGAAAGGGAATAAAAGGCATATTTTCAAGATTAAATAAAGCCATCTTTGTCGGTAGGCAATTGGTTATGTGACAGTCCAGTAATCATGGTCTCTTGAAATAATGAAGTCTAATTTCCCTTAATCCTGGCATGAGCATGCTTGTAAATCAGATTTAACTAGTATTTGATTTCAGAAAGCCTTACATCAAAATCAACTTGTACATAAATCATACATTACAGCATCTGACAGACAGAAAATGAAAAGTTTCCTAGTCATTGCTTATGCAGCCACACCTCATCCTTTTCTCCTTGTCACTCACTATGTCAGCTGCATGTAAAACACCGGTGATAAACTGTCAAGAGGTCAGGGATGTGATCATACAACCTTGTCATGTCCTAACAACTGTAATTCATATTGCAGACTTGCAGACATCTATCCAGACCATTGTCAGGCAACTGAGATGAGCTATACTTTGGCTCTGGGATAACATAGTATTTCACATTTCTGGACTTGAAATTAATTTGATCATAAGGACTTTCCCCTGATTCTGGAAAGAAAGAGCCTTTTACAATTGTTTTCTGCATTTTGTTCTAACAGTGCATCAATATAACCATTAGGGTTATTTTTATTTTTAATTTAATTTTTAATATGATGATATTTTTAAAGTGATTGGAAAATAACTGCTTAGTTTGGGTTGTAATGACTTTAGATTTTGGCTTGTGACAGTTTAGGTGTGAAAAGTGTTGCGTGACAGAACACCTAATAGTGATCATGCTACAGAAATAATGCTCTTATGAGATGTAAACAGTATCTACATACCAACACAGTGAGTCCTAAGCTGATTACCAGTCACACTAACTGGAACCCTGTCAGCCAATAAGAAAAGAATTAGAAAAAAGCTTCTCAAGCTACAAATTTACTTCAAAGTTGACCCCATCTGGGTCAGAAATGGAGGGTGCTTGGATTACTAATTTATGGAAAATAATAAAAGCATACTGTTTCTGTCCAGGATATCTATTATGAAAGTACTGTTTTCTCCACTTTTGGATTTTAGATTTGATTTCCCTGTTATCCTCAATAAAAGTTATTGTCTTGTCTGTTTAAAAAATTACTGGCAAACCATATGTCCTACTCATAATACATATTTCACCAGTTGGAATATTCCATAAAATGTAAAAAAAAAAAAGTAGCGGCTGACTAAAAGTGACATCCATACTGTAGCTGCCTAAATCCAAATGTGTCTTTTGACAGTTTGGGTATGTCATATTTCACATTTTCTTCATGTAAACAGAATGATGTTGTTTTTGGCTTAGGTGCATTTTAATTTGAACAACTATGTCAATGCTATAGAGTAGTGCATAATTGTATGTGAGCATGGTTTATGTTCCAGGAAGCTATCAAAAACATTCCAGAGGCAGCAGTATGTGCTATAGTTTCTCTTTTTAAAAAGTAATGGAATTAGGATCTTTGCAGCAAAGATGGATATTGAAATCCAACTTTTCTAACTCATACTGAGATAAATATATATTGGAGTATTATTCCTGCAGTGTGAGTCTTGAATAACAAGAATTAAAATGATCTACTTAAAAGAAACAGTTTTACTTGCTCTGGAAGAGAGACAAAATATTGTGGTGTTAAATAAGCGCCTGTGAATAGAAATGTTGATTTAGGTTTATTCCTTCAGTGTATTTTTTTTTTTTGTCTTTCAGAAAAAGAACATCAGTGTTTTGCTGAGTCTTGGTGCGCTGGCTTCCTGGGGAGTGATTCTGCTGTCAGCTCGCCTTTACTGGATGGGCAATAAGCCTCCCAACTTCTCTAACTCTGACAACCCAGCAGCTGACTCATCTCATTTTCTCACTCGAACACTAACATTCCTCTACCTGCCTGCCGCCAACACTTGGCTCCTCCTCTGCCCTGACAAACTCAGCTTTGATTGGTCCATGGATGCCGTGCCCTTGGTCAGGTCGCTGGCTGACTGGAGGAACGTTCACACTGTTGCCTTTTATGGTGGATTTATCCTTTTGGCTTTGTTTGGTCTCTATGGGCCTGTATCCAAAGTTAAGGAGACCAATGGGAAAGCCCAGGTCACAAATGGGAAATCAATCACAAATGGAAATGGCTACCATGTCGCTGACACAAACCATAACATAAACTCTGAGCAGGGATCGCCAAAGACCACCCTGAATGGGTCAACTGGACTTCACCAGTGCTCTCACTGGACATCTTTGCCTCCAACAGAAAATCTTGTACTTTTCTCATTATGCATCCTATCATTACCATTCCTACCAGCGACCAATCTCTTCTTTTATGTAGGATTCGTAATTGCAGAGAGGGTACTATACATTCCTAGTATAGGCTTTTGCTTACTGGTTGCTACAGGTGCAAGAGCCTTATATGTCAGACTGAAGACTAGTGGCAACAAGGCCTTAATTTTATGTCTTTGCGTAGCACTAGTTCTGCTGAATGGACTCAAAACTATTCAAAGAAACCGGGACTGGAGTAATGAGGAGAACCTCTACAAGTCTGGGATCACTGTAAACCCCGCTAAAGGTAAAATAAAAAAGATCAACAAGTGTCATCACTAGGCTCAAGTGTAGCCACTTAATACTCAAATCCTATCATAACAAAGACTATTGAAGCCAGAGGTAAATGTGTTAGGTTTGTTTAGTTTCTCAGATGTAAAGTGCACACACACAAACAGGGTAATAGCAAGATCCTTTAAAATGTGAGTGCTAATTTCATATTTTAAAAGCATAATATGTACACTTTTCCTTTAAAAATCACATTGTATAGATTCATACTGTAATAGTCCCTTTGGTGTTGTTGTGAAACAATTAGGACAATGTTTGTACAACGTCAGTGTTTTATTTCTGTTGATGACTGATCCTAAAGGTGGGAACTCAATTAATTGCAAAGGTTACTGCCATAGTACTGTGGCACAAAAGAGCAAGTTGTCTATTGCCACAGAGCCAATCAAATGTTAGCATTTGTACTGTACACGAGCCAGTCATAGTTATGATTCAATGAACTCATTACTAATGAGTCATTAGCCTCTTATTGCCATAGCACTGTAGTGGTTTATGACATATACTTCAGTGCTTTCTTTTGTGCATTTTACTGCCACAGTCCTGTGGCAAATGATGGACGAAATGACAAATTAATGATAATATATAGTATGGAATAGGAATTGTTCTTCTAAATACTCAATATGTAGTTTTGTGATGATGCTCTTTGCAGTAGGCGAGGGTAGAGAAGGTGGGTGGAGCTACATGTTAGATGTGGGCTAGTTTGCCATATCAATGTGTTGAGTGCTGTTCCCCAGCAGCCCAACCCACCCACCCCCACGCTTGTAATTATTAAGGGAAAAAAATGCTACTTTGATTGGTTAATCTAAATTGTCCATAGGTGTGAATGTGAGAGTGATTGTTTGTCTATATATGTTCAGCCCTGAGATGAACTGGAGACTCATACAGGGTGTACCCCGCCTTCACCCATTGTAGCTGAATCAGGCCCCCACAGACCCCTGTGACCCTAGTGAGGATAAAATTGCTACTTTGACCAGAAGTTGAACGCAAGTGTTCCAAGTGTCAGTCCAACACATTAGTGAATGAGCTTAGTCTCCACTGTATTTTAGTTTGACCTATTTACTTAGTACTTTTCGTGATGTAACAAGTTACACTCTGTGAAGTAAACTTAAAAACAATCTCAATAAATGTTAAAATGAAATACATGTACATAAAAATAACAAAAATATGCTTTCGTCTCACATATACTTTGTTTAATAGATCATCTTAAGGACCTGTATGGATCAACCACCAATGTTTAGTTTTCTAATACACTAGTTTGTTTTTACTAATGCCACTAAAACAGTTGAACATTTAGCCAACAGGAAACATTGACCATTCAATGGAAGTCTGTACATGTTATGCCTTTAAATAAGAGGTTTTTTTGGTGTTCAATTAATGAATAACAATATGAAGTCAAAAGCATTGTTTTAGTATTTAACCAACATTGTGCTGTTTCACTTTGAAAGCCTTTCTTTTGACTGACACGTGTCTCCTTTAGCCTGGGGTAACTTGGGGAATGTACTGAAGAACCAGGGCAAGATGATGGAAGCAGAAAAGGCGTACAGAAATGCTCTGCATTACCGAGGGAACATGGCTGACATGCTGTATAACCTGTGAGTGTTAAAGATGCTTTCCTCCTCCTCCTCCTCTTCCTCCTGTTTGCAACATCTTGACACAGACGAGTTGAAATCCCTCCCATCCATCACTCGAGATTACCGTAGCAGAACAAGAAAGGAGAGAAAATAGACAGAGAAATGGAAATAGGAGAAGAGCTGAGGCATAAAGACAGAGAGAGTGACTGACAAGAACCAAAAGACTCAAAAACAAAAATAGATCTAATAGAGGACAAAAGGAACAAGGGGATCACAGAGCAAACTATGATGCAAGAATTCATAAAAAGGTAACTTTGTGTGTTAATGGTGGATCTTTCTACCTTCTGCTGCTGGTCTGGTTAGTTGTGGTTTCATGGGCCATGTGGTAGAACACAAAAGCCACTTCCAATCCTGCAACGCCAGGTATCAGAGGTGCCAAAACCTCATAGCAGACCTGTGTCTCTAGCTCTTATGCTGACACTGTTTTGTTTTGTTTTTTCTACCAACTTTTCTGTTCCCTCTCAAGTTACGGGTGTCAGGAAGTTGGCAAAGCAACACAGGGAAAGGGGAAAACCAAAATGATATTTGTGTATTCTTTAAAATGGAGGTGCTATTGGAAAGTGATGGATGGTTAGGTTTATTTGGTAAAGCATTGCAATATTGAGTCAAATATAGAAAAGCTGCCACAGTATTTTATTATATTTGTATTATGTTGGTTCCAGCCAAAGTCTCATCATCACTTTGTCACACTGCGATTTTGGTCATAGCTTAGTTTACCTTGACAGACATTAAGGAAAAAAGACTAATCCTCTGTTGTTTTTTTTGTTTTATTCTTTTTGATAAAAGGGGTTTGCTGCTCCAGGAGAACGACCGTTTTTCTGAGGCACTGCATTATTACAAATTGGCCATTGCAAGTCGGCCCACACTGGCATGTGAGTAAGAAGAAATTAATTATGCCTTAATATAATTCATTATGACTGAAACGCATGTGATTAAAAGTCCAGTTATCAGGAATTAAGATGTTATTATGTGATACACAAGTGGGAAAACTTTCTCTTTGGCTGAATAAGATGTGAGCTAAGGGGCCATGTGTCAATTTTTATGCTGAATTAGATGTTCTTTTGTCATTTGGTCTTTTAATTCCCATATTGGTGTAATTTAGTAGAACAGTAAAAGGATGAGTTTCAATCTCACACTTGACTGCTCACATGTGTGAGGACAGCCCCATCTTTTCTTTCACAGTCAAGGATAATTTCATGAGATAGAACTTTTTTTTTTTTAATCTTGATTATGTATTTTGACAGTCTCCTGCTGTACCTCTTTTTTATGGCTAACATGTTTTTTACATTTGCTTTTAAATATATTTGTACTCCTCCCCCTTTGGTTGTGTGTATGATGTATTTTCATTTTTGTATACCCCCTGTCTTTCCCACAGCTGCCTATCTGAATACAGGCATCATACTAATGAACCAAGGCAATCTGGAAGAAGCTAAACGCACCTTCTTGACTTGTGCTGACATTCCCGATGAGAACTTGAAGGATCCTCATGCTCACAAGAGCTCTGTCACCAGCTGTCTGTACAATTTAGGAAAACTGCTCCATGAACAGGGCCAGCAGGAGGTTAGTTTATTTAAATAAATACGCTTAATGTAAACTCACACTTAAACACTAAGACACAATTATTCACACACTAAGTCTTTTTTTTTTTTTTTAATACAAGCTAAGGATCCATCAATTACCAGGTCTACATAATGCTGATGAGAAACAATAGTGAAACTTGCTAAATCACCTTTTTTTCCCCAGGAGGCCTTGTCTATTTATAGGGAAGCAGTGCAGAAAATGCCCAGACAGTTTGCACCACACAGCCTTTTCAACATGATGGGTAAGTCACTGTTGTAGCCTGTATCACCCTGGTCCTTATTAGTGTATCATATGTGATTTAAGTCTGTTTTAATGCTTACAATAATGATGTCTTTGGATTAATATAATGGTTGATTTGAACTTTTGGAATGGTTTCATTCATAAAATACAAGAACAAAGACAAAGTTCTTTTGGTACATTTTAGTTTGATGAAGGCTGGACATAACACAATAAACTAGAAAAGTGCAGACTCCACCAAGGCAGATCAACCACCCCCTCCTGAAAGGCATGTGCCCCCCCCCAAAAAAAAAGATCACCACCAAACTTTTACGAGTTGTTCCTTGTTTCTATATCAGCGTTTTATGACATTTTCAGCCAAATCGGTCTATAGGTTTTTGAGTTATGTTGCTAACAAACAAACAAACAAACAAACCACAAACACATAAACACCAGTGAAAGGAATTGACAGAGTAATTACTAACTGTATACCTATTTGTAATGTAGGAATAAGTCATATACAGTATAGAGGAGATAACAGTAAATCGACTTTACCTTAAGAGTATATGAAAGTAGTATAATGTTGTTTGGCGGCTGTTTTCTTTTTAATCTCTCCTAACACATTGGTTGGAAGAGATTATTGTAATCAGTGTGTGTGTGTGTGTGTGTGTGTCTGAAGAGATATATCATGATATAATTCATTGAATACTTATTATCACCATGAAATTACATGGGCATATACATATAGCTAATGTGCATCAGATGCAATCATCCATTTGAGGAAAGGTCAAAGGTTAAGGTTGTATTTAGCAGAAAGGTCAAAATCACATTATTGGCTCTAATTCATAGAAAGTTCAGATTGGCACAAAATAGGGGCGAGATTAAGTATTCTCTGAATAATTGTTACTATGAGATTTGACATTAATAAACCAAAGTCACATAAAATAATTCCATTAAATCTCAAACAGGCTGGAGCCACCTGTTTGATCCCAACAGTTCTTAAATATGTCCACAGGCATTGTGTAGATGTGTGTCCTGGAGAAAAGGACTAAAGCTAATCCCTGTAATAAACCACATCTGCCTTTTTGTTATTATAACACTAATTATATTATTGGGACAGAGATTGCAGTGTGATGTCTGCAGAAACGTTTTGGATGATCTGAATGAGAATATGAAGGGTGTTTAATCAGTTGGATGGGAGAATTGAATGATGTATTAATGTAATGTCCAGATGATACTGATGTCATCAGCTCATCATTTGAACTTCAGGGACCATTAATAAGGTCATACAATATTCTTCAAACAGAATCTTACATTGTTTCAAGCTAAATTATTATTCCTAACACAGTGTGTTCCTCATTAATCTACTCAGAGTTATTGCATGAGTAATACTGACCTTTTGCATATATTTTTATTCCCATCCCTGGTCCTGCATGCTAATATAACTGAACCCTGACCTTTGTTCTGTTCCAGGAGAGGCCTACATGAGGCTGAACAAGCTGGATGAAGCAGGTCACTGGTACAGAGAGTCTCTCAGGGCCAAGCCGGACCATATCCCTGCCCACCTCACTTACGGAAAGCTTCTATCCATCATTGTGAGTCAAAGGACACACATGCCCACACCCAAGTCACTCTGTTATCTAAATAATGATTCCAATGGTGAACTATTAGGCTGAATGTAATTAAATGAGTACTGGAGTGGCAAAGTGAAGTGATGAATAATGCATATGCAGTGACTTTATGGAACGATGGTGCTAGGCGAACCCCTCCTGTCAAATCCTTTGCAGAGCCTTAAGACCTGAGATAATTTGTATGAGGTGTGAGTTTCTGCTTCTCAAAGGTGCACACTGAACAAACTCTTCTCCCCAATCAGAAGTCAGCCAAAGGGCCTGTGATGCATTCATGAATATCATGTTCGACCTCGACTGAAACTGGATGACATCCAAGGCTGTGTGACGTCTGAAAAAATTATGGCAAATGAATTGAGTGATTTGTAGAGTGTGACCTGACCCAGACTAAGTACTGATACCGAATAGCTGAAAAATAACTATCAAGTAGCTGCATAAATTTGTATCTGAAGGTCACAGACATGGGTTGTTTGGTGTGGATGAAAGGTATCCCTCTGTGATTGGATGAGTTCCAGCTTGTGTGTGTGTTTTCCACCTCTCACTGCGTGTATCTGTGTGTACAAGTGAGGGTGAGAAGACTTCAAGGGCACAGGTTGTACTACTACCCAAATGTTTTCTGGAATTCCTTTTTTTTTTCATCTTTTCTCCTGTGCTCTTGCAAGTCCATTTGTGACAATACTTGTGTTTGCAGCTGACTTAAGTTCAGATGTGTGAGTTGAATAGTGTGTGCACATGTGACCTCTAGACATGTTTGACCTCTCTCCTTCTAGAGCCTAAAGCGCTGCAGTAAAAGTCACAAACAACCTGCAGTGCCCTTTCAGACCTACTTAGTTCTTGTTCACAGTAGTAAACTTGAAAGTACACTTTCATTTTAACATTTCGCTTTGAAACATGGGATTATATAAATATCACACATAATTACACATCTAAAGAAAAGCACAGGTTCAGATTAAAGTCACCCAGGGTCGCTGGACATCTGCTGTGCTCCCTCAGGCTCAGGGCAGATCTTTTCAAGGCCCTGACACATAAGGTGGGCCCCCTCCACTCCAGGGCTTAAGGAACAGGAGATTGGATGGACCTTGGACAATGGGCCAGTGGACAGGCTTATAATGCAATTACATTGCTTCCTTATTGAATCATTCCATCAGCAACATTTTGGCTGTCCTACTGAAGTCAAATGATAACACAGACATGGAGAGAAAAGGTCATACTAAAGTCCTGTACTGTGATTCACTCTAACGTGTACTGAATAGCTGTTTTTGTCTGAAACTTTAGGTATTTTTTACATTCAGAGATTTACAAAGAGACAGGAGCATAAATAGATGAAAAGTAATTAAATTTGCTTAATTTATCACCTAGTTAAAAATGTGATATTGAATAGAAATGCTGTAGTTATATCATGAATGTTACCTGTCTGTGAATGTCTAATGTATCTAATGAATAATAACAGATAATTAAATATTTAAATATGAAATTAACAGAAACAAATATGTGGTTGTTATTTCATTCATCCCAAGTGGATGCAAGGATTCTATTGTCAGGTCTGGTGAACAGCCTTCATCAAAAAGTTAAATTGAATGTAAAAAACAAAACAAAAAGGGGAGCCAAAGAATATGTGAAATAAGCCATCTAGTGCCTATATTTTCTTGCTCATCCAAAGCTATTGTAGGCACATGATGAAGGTAATGAAGCACATCTAATATGCCCAGTCTTCTCATTTCTTATTGCATGTCAAGTCCTTTGGCAATATGGTAGCAATCAGTACTGAAGCATGAAACAGAGGAGGTGGAGAGATACAGCTTCATGCAAAAAGAAGTAATATCATCCACAGTTTGTTTGCAAGTCCACGTTCACAAACATTTGTATAATTTATTTTCCGATAATTTCCAGACTCAGTGTTGTGTCGCTGACTCAAACTGGTGGTCTTATTAAATGTCCTTCATTTTTTTCCTTGGCTTGTTATTAAATAGTTATACTTGTAACTCAGTTTTAGGTCTTGGTGCATAAAATAACAAAATAAAAATGTCAAATAAATCATTAATGCATTATCAAGGATTTCTCTTCTCCTCATTCAGGGGCAGAAGACTGAAGCAGAGAGGTACTATCTAAGAGCCATTCAACTAGACCCCACAAAAGGAAACTGCTACATGCATTATGGTAAGAAGAAATGTCTAACAATTCTGCTACATGAAAAACTCAACAATGACATTAAAATGTGGATCTGTTGTTAAAAATGTCTGTGGGATGAAAGAGGAAGATCATTTGAAGTCAGATACACCAAGCTAAAACATGCATGACTGCTTATTCTCCAAACCCTCAGTCTTTACTGTAATGATGAGGCTTTACTGCAGTTAGCTGTAATTATACTGCAACCTTTAAATGCTTAACTTTGAAGTCCCACTCTTTGTCCAGAAGTCCTAAAAACATCAGCAAGTGTCTTATATCTGAGCGTGTGTAACCTTCAAGTGTCAAAGCAAAGAGAAAATACTTTAAATGCTTGTGTAATAATTACAGATTTGTTGAAATGCACTGTTATGTACTGTAGTTTACTTTTGTTATCAGTTGTGTTAGAGCTCTGAGGTTTTGCTGATGGTGTAAATACACACTCAAACAGGAATGTACTCTGTGTTTATCTTAGCTAGGTGACAGGATCAGTGTTGTTTGGCATTTGTAGCCGAGAGGTAAAAAAAACACGATGCCTCCTTCTGGCTATGTAGCTCCTATTACAACATGTCATATCAGTTTGGAGGAACACGTTCCCTGCTGTTCCATGGAACTATCTCCAGGATATTGATAGGAAATGAAAACGGTCCAGCTTTACTGAAAGCACGTTGTGTGTTGCCCTTTTCTTCTCTTCCTTATCTGTCTCTATTCCTTCTGGTGCTTTCTCTGAGCTGGATATCTGGGGGTTTGAGTTTAGTTTAGTACCTGACAAGGGGTGCATTGCTGTCTTTGGACGAGACTATTTCCTCTTCTGACATTCTCTATTGACTCTGTGCCTATCTTGCTCTTTACTTTAATCAGTGTTATCTTGTGGCCTCTTGCTATAGGTGATGTTTGTTTGAGTTAGTCCCAGCCTATATCACGCTTTCATTATGAGCTCCAGGTGTGTGTGTGTGTGCGTGCGTGTGTTGTATTCCTATCTTTATGGGGACATTAATATGTTTATACAGTCATGACATGGAAAAAATATAGAAATTGAGGTGAAATTTGTGTGAAATATGCAAATGTATGCAAATGATATCTCCTATAGACATAAAGCAAGCGGTAATCATTTGCAAAGCACACAAAGTTTCAAGATGTGTGTAAATTTTTTCTATTTAGTTCATTTTTGTCATTGTTATTTAAAATGTGTTATTGCATTCAATTGTATTATTTAATTGATGTGTTTTTTTATATTATATTTATATTTATTTATATATATATATATATTTATTATTATATAAAGATATTTTATTATCTTTATTATAAAAATTATGTTTACTTTTTCCATTCATTTTATTTTTTATTCCTGTGATTTATTTGTTTTTTTATTATTTATTTGAATTAGATTTTCATTATTTTGATGTATTTTAAACATTTTATCATTTAAAAAGAGATGTTTATTAATTTGTGTTTACGCTCACTACCCAATGGCTACTTTACTTACAAGTGATGATTGGTCCTCATGAGACATGGAAATGAGTGCGTGTGTGTGTGTGTGTGTGTGTATGTGTGTGTGTGTGTAAGGTCTGATGAGTATCTGTCCACACTGTATAACAACAGTTTCATACACATAAACACAAACAGACACATGCTTATGATTGTACTTTGTATGAAAGAGAGTAAGAAAGTGAGGACATGGGGTGAAATGTCACAGGAATCAGATTAATCAGATAATAAAGACAAGGGCCCCTTTCCTGCCATTGTTCCCAGAAACACATTTTTACCACAAACTGTTTCTTATTTTCCCCAACATTTAAAGATGGGATGCAACATAGTCTGTCAGGAAAAAGCTGTTTCTGTCTTTCACAAACCAGTTGAAAATACAGACACTGACCTGAACAGAGCCTTTTTCCACTTTTCCCTCTTCTCTACATACAGTCACATCCACAGCCTGTCTGTCTGCTAATATATAGGTACTGAAGCAGGCACCAGTGGGTACTGTACCAGGTGCTCAGACTCCCACAGGAACACACACAACTCATCTGTGTTCTCAGACGCAACCGAGCAAAACAACAATCCCTTGCTCATTCACTCTCACTTTTCTTTTGCTGTCTCTGCCTTCTTGTCACATTTCCTGTGCTGCTCATCCCTTTCACTGCGTCCATTCATCTTTCTTTGTTCCCTGGTCAATCTCTGTCAGTCTGTCACTGCTTCCCTGTGCTCTTCGTGACTTCGATCCCACTTCAGTCCATCTTCCACAAAACTTTCCTCCACTTTTATCTACATTTCTTAGCAACAAAGGTGAGAAATTATACTACATTCATGGGAATAAGTGTACTTCCTGTTTGGCTCTCCTCTGTCAGGTCAGTTCCTGCTGGAGCAGTCTCGTCTTGGTGAGGCAGCAGAGATGGCAGAAAAAGCAGCAGAACTGGACAGCTCCGAGTTTGATGTGGTCTTCAGTGCTGCTCACATGCTCAGGTTTGCTGAACTGCTGACCTACTGTATAACAACACTAAAAATCCATTTGAAATACTTCCAACTGGAGTCTCCCTGTGGCAATGAAAACACATGATCAGGAATAGATAGTATAAGAAATGTTAAGATTGACCAGATTTGCAACATAACTTACTAGTGTTATAGAGTTGTAAATGCTTCTTCTATATATATATAGTCTTAATTTTTTTTTCATTGAATTCATTGTTCTAAAAATAAGGCCTTAATTGGCATTAAAATGTCTTTAATGGAATTTTCAAAATTCTTAAAAATTTGGACACATAAGTAAGATTCATGTTAGTTTGAAATAAAAAGTATTTGGTAACATTCAGGCTGTCTATATAACAAAAATAATTTAGTGTGAGTAGAAAATGAGGGCACATCATTCTGTGGTTGTAGTATTCCTTTAACTATACTTAGTTTGTTTTTTTTTTATAAGTGTGTGTTTATATGGTGTGTGTGTGTGTGTGTGTGCTCGTGTTATCCATTCAAAATGTCAAAGTTACGCTTCTTGATGCAAATGGTTCATGAATGTAGCAGCGACTGGACCAAAAAGTCATGTTCTATTTAAAATAAACAGTTGGTAAAACTGCCCCCCAGGTAATTAATTCATCTGCTGTTTTTTTTCCCCCTTTTCAATTTTGGTTCATTGTCAACTTGGTCTTAAATTTCATTTCAAATGGCATAAAAAAGGTCTTATATTTAACTTGCCCTGAGCTGTAGGTACCCTGTATATAAGTAGCTGACATAAAAGCTGTTATGTATTACATATATAAACACCAATACAGTTTCAGTCTATCATTGTGATGTCTCAGTCTAGTTTGTAAAGAAGCCATCAGAGAATTTTCTTCTTAAGTTTGGCAAGTATATGCCCTGGCAACAAATATGTCTTAAAATGTGTCAAAAGGGATTTCAAATGTCCACCACTCCCAGCAACTCAAGAAAATATTGGAACAAAGTGTTTTAAATCCTTTTTGCTCTACATATCTGGAAAAGTCATTATTGCTCTCAAGCATCCATCTCAGTACAAACCCACAGAGGATTTGTAAAAAGTTAAAAGTCTCAGGGTTGGCTGAGGTCTGCTTTTGAAAAAGTGAGAGTAAATCTAATTGACACATCATTCAACCATATTTTGGACTGACTGGTTATTTTCAGATGAGTCTGACTGAAACATAAATCCAAAACCGATTAGGATTAAGCTGAGCTATAATAATGTTCATTGGCAGGATTTAAAAGTCAAACTACTGATCATAGAGGTGAGATAGACAGCTTGGCTTGGCTTGTTTGTTCTACAAGTATTGAACTATAGCCACATTTATAATAACCACCTGACCTGCTTTACAGTCACATCTTAGGAAAGGATTAAACTATAATACTACTTCCCTTTATTCACAATGAAACATCCTATTACTGTTTATCTGCCCTCTGCACTACACTGATTTTCTACCACTTGACCAAACAAAACAAAGCTCAAGGAAGAACATTTTAAGATGATGACTGCGATAGTTACGCTTGAACTTGAGTCAACTTGGATAAAATGTGGTCAGAATCTTATAAATATTAATTACCATGTCAGGAAAGAATGGTTTCCTTTACTTTATTAACTCTGGCACACCAATGTCTGGTTCATGTACTTTGGATAAGATTGAACATATAAACCTGTGATTTTATGTACTCAGCTGTACCATGTAAAGGATGAGTGGTGGGTAAAGTGCTTCCAGCATTAACAAAAACTTAAGATTTTCCTCATCTGTTTTACATCATGCTCTAATGAAAGTGGAATGGGTAAAATTAATGGTTATTCACAGGATGAAGTAAAAGTCATTTGTTTACCATTAGACCTTTTTACACCAACAACTGATTATTTGAGTAATGTTCAGTTCATGTAATAACTGTGTGTATACCATTTTGAAATATAAATTAATTTTTAAAAAGAGCAACAGTTGACATCATTGAAGCTCTTTTAGATTAAAACACAAACCACAGTTCTTCATATAATAATTTGCCTGCCAGAAAACCTTTGTGTAAATAGAAATTGTTGAAGTAATGCACTCTCTTATTTTTGCCATCTTCATGTATTTGTTCTTTTTCAGACAGGCCAGTCTGAATGAAGCAGCGGAGCGGCAGTATGAGCGAGCAGCCAGCCTCAGACCAGATGTAAGTACCTGGAATCATGAGGCTTTTACAGTAGCTGTCAATGGAAACACACACATGTCTGCAATGTTAATTTAATTTACAGCATGATATATTTAGGGCATTATGCCATAGTACTGCTGTGCTGAAAATATAAAAGTCCCAGATGACACTGAATATAAAAAAAGAAACCATTTTGTTTATTGCTATGGACTGGCGCCTCTATGTGCTTAGACAAACACAAAAATCCCAAAAAGAAAAGATTCATTTGGCATCCCGTCATCTCACATTCAACTCACACATTCACTTATTACATAAATAGTTGATTATCACAGTGTAGTTAAATACACAGAGCCTTGTGGGATATCATGTCCCTCAGTGTCAGCACATGCGGTTGAGGAAGTTGGGGGTATTACTGTATATCCTATTTCTGCCGAGCATCAATCAGTCAGTTCAAAGGAAAAGGGTGCATGAGCGAGTCGAGGAGAGGTAATTTAGAGTCTGAGGTACCTACAGGGTGCTTCCTGCAGTCTTTTGTCATGTTTGTCTGTTAGAGGTCTGCTCTCTAACTTATAATGCTAGTTCACTTATGTGAAAGACTTGGACTTTCATCTTGATACCCTACAGTGAAGCAACCAGTACAGTATTATGTTGCCACATTTGCAGGGTCCTGTATACCTTCCTATTTCAGATAAGGTTTGACTGTTTATATTCTGCTAAAAGCTAAATAAATCAATAGGACTGTCATTAATAATACTGAAATCAATGTGTATAACCTGTTTCTTTCTCTTAAAAATAAACATGTTGTTATTATAATTCATTCAGAAAACCTACATTTGCTTATTCAGATGTGTGGAGACTTCTCTTGTCATTTATCATGTGTGAACCACCTCTTGTGTTTGACATTTTCCTGCACACGTCTGCTTCGTGAATGACAGTCTCAGAAATATCAGCTTAATCCAATAGCTTTAGTAGATCATGAAAGATTCAGTAATGGTACTACGTGCTGTGAAAAGTAATCCCTGTGTGACTTTTTTGTGTTTTTGCACACCAGATAGATAGGAAGCTTTCCTGGCACCCCATCGGATAATAGTTCACCTTATGATAGAGTAGAGTAGAAAAAAACATGCGTGCGTGCTGTACAAACTGGTTGTTATCCAACTTCTGCTTTTGCTTTCTGATAATGAAAAATCCAACAATCTCACATATGAAAGAAACAAACGAATGAAGGAAAGGTTTGACCACAAAATGAAATCCTTGTAATGTTAAAATAAATAAATAAAATAAAAAATAATTAGCAAGAGTTTAAGATAGCAAGATAATGGCTAACTGTGGCTTTAGCTAATGATTAAAAGACGTGCTTTGAAAATTGCATTGTACTATCTGTTTAATTTGCTAAAGGTAGAGCTTACAGGTACTTTATCCCTGTGGAAGAATTACAAAGGAACCAACCTTTATTTCACAAATCCTCTTCAGTCAAAAATAGCCCTTACTCTCTGGTTACTTTCCTATGTGCACAGAACACTTGCATACTATGATCCATTTCTAGTATACCCTGTTCCCTGGTGTGATTTAGCCCAGAATGTACATTGCATATCCCCCAGTTGTTTAGAATGACCCTCATTTATCTAGCTTTGTGTGTCTTGGCTGCTTTCATGGCTACGAAAAGCAGAGCATCTTTGTGAGCACTTAAAATGTAGCTGCTATATTGATTTGTTGCATCGGGTGGAAAAATCCACAAACTCAAAAGGGTTGGTTGTATTGCAGTGCAGCTCATCTTGCTGTAAAACACTAATTAATGCATTTTCTGCATCTTCAATACCACTACATGAAATATTCCAGCTTTGTAAGTGTTCATTTGTTACACTGAGTGAAAAAAACAAGCTTGAACTCCCAGTACAGCATCACCACAGAAGTGGAATGTAAACGAGTCACAGAGTTAAAGAGAAACTAACAGTTGTGTGTTTGAGGAGAAAAGTCTGTGAACTAGTTGCCAAGTTGCTAACCATATGTCATGAAGTGAGGACTGCAGTAGGCACAAAGCCAAGTCTGGGAGATGAGGTACAGACGAGATCAGGATGACATTTGGGTGTGTTTGTTAGTTATGGCTTGCAAAGAGTCATGCTTAGGACCTGGATTTTGTAGATTTTTTTTTTTTATGACAAGCACGTTATTCAGAGCCATATGGTTTCACTTTACCACTTCAAAAGATAGTATTTTATTCAGTAAGACTCCTGAAAGACATCATCATGTAATAAAAAAAAAACAAAACAAGTGGCCCACACATACTTTGACTGTGTGCTACCTGTTTGTTGAAGGAGACACTTCTGCTTTTGTCCCTGCCTGCTACTGTGAAATTGTATTATATTTAATTTAAGCCATAGACTATTAGGTTTTCTTAAATGTAAGTAAATTTCACTGGAGCCCTTACTTTAATGCACCATAAAAACCTTACACGGTCTCTACAATTTGTTTATCTCACACATACAGTAATTCTCTGTGTCAATTGTGTGTCCCAGAAAGACAAGTTTAAAATAGTTTGTCCAGATAAATACATTCAAGGTTGACATACTTGTTCCAAGGGCAGTAATCTTGTAATGTGACACCGTCATACCTCACAAGCTCACGTAGTTAGGCCATCATGCACCTCTCGTTCTCCTTTTCTAGTTTTTTGACACTTCTCTGTATTTTTTTTTTCTTCTCCTAGTACCCAGCTGCTTTGATGAACCTGGGTGCAATTCTTCACCTGAATGGAAAACTCCCTGAAGCAGAGGCCAACTACCTGCGTGCACTTCAGTTAAAACCAGATGACGTCATTACTCAGTCCAACCTGCGCAAATTGTGGAACATCATGGAGAGACAGGGCCTCAGGACTCGCCAAGGGTTTGGGATGTAGAAGGGAAACCTTTGAAGCATGGGAGTTATTTCTGCAGTCTTCCGTCAGTAGGCCATTTGAAAGAGCTGCAGAATAAAAGCTCTGTGTACAAGGCAGGAAAAGCCTGTTTCTTCAGAAGAGTGGCTTGTGATGCTTGGCATGTTTGGAACTGGAAGGTTTAAGAGGCTACCCAACTTTATGTCATCACGAGAACTGAACGGTGGATAAAACAACTAAAACTTTGGTCACATTTTTGAGGGAAATGACTAAATAAGACACTGAAGTCAAAAACAAAAAGGCCCACGAAGTCCAAATGAATAAAAATCTAGTGACAAAGATTTCGGTTAGTGAGAAACATTTTTATATAAATGAGTATGTAGCAAAAATATTGTAATTACAGTATGATTTAAGTGAATGGGCATCAGCATTGCTGAGGCGACTATTGGATGACCACCTGTTATGTTTGCTGCCATTTGTTTTTGAATCAAATCCCTGATGTATTACCGTCAGGATGATCGAGCCTTTATTTTTTACTCTGAACAGCAAATGCACAACTTCTTCAAAAGCATGCTAGAGCATAGACATCTTCAGGTACCTCTCCTTATTACAGTGCTGTACAGAACGTAGCTCAAAAAGAAAATAATTATTAATAGGAGTTCATACCTTTCTGTCTGAGTCACTGAAGAGTATTCTGACCTAATGGGATTCAGATTCACATATTTGTGACTGTAAAAAAGAAAACTTCTCAGCTGTGCCAAAGCTTGTACAGAGTCTTTAAGCCTCTAGTGCCAAGCAAGAACTATTTTCACTTATGTATTGTGCTTTTTGTGTCAAAGATGTTTCATTTCATGTGATCAAATAATTAAATTTAATTTATTAATATGTGATTATTTTAAGTGAAAATTCCAACACTGTGCTGTATCTGTCATGTTATCTCACTGTCTGTCATTTCTCAGATGGGTTTAGAAAGATGGGCTACATTAGGCAACACCACAACAATTACATTCAATTGTTTTCTCATACATGTATTTTTTTTCTTCTCTCTGCTCAGGGACATAAGGTTGTGATTCCTGTCACAGAAATGGTTTGTGACACAGAGAGACGTTGGCAAAAAAAACCCCACATGAAATAAAATAAGATAATATGTTAGACATTTTTCAATGATTGTGATGTTGGGTTAAGTTATAGAAAATGTGTAGCTGAAAAAAGTGTTGTGTTTTGTAAAGAGAACTGAACTTTTTTCCATAATAAAAACATGACTTTTGCTCTCAGCTGCGTGATACCTCATGAGATTTTTTTATCAAATAACAATATAAATACCTAGAGCCAGTCCCTTAAGAATGTGTGTGTATATAAATATAAATATATATGAAAATGAAGAAACTGGAACCTGGAGAATGAAATAATGAAATGGGCTTTACACTTTAATTCAATAAAGTCACTCTTATACATGGTTTCAAATCTTCAGTAAAGCAACTGAAATTAAAACCAACATCCCACAGAATTTTAAACTAAATAAAGTATGAGAGGTCATAACAAAAAAGTTAATTTATGACTGATAAAAATGCAATACCACAAGTGGGCTGATGCAGCCTCATACAGTAACATGTAAAATCAACTGTCAGCAGATATTAAACCAGCTGTAGAAGAAACATAAAAAAGCAAGCACACAGAACACTTTATACTTCATAAATACAGAATATCATGATGTTCATATGTGAACTAGTAGCAAATTTAGCTGATAAAAAAGTGTGGTTCAGAGCTACATTTACTCTCCAAAAACCTACAGACAACAACTCAGTAAATAGATCAACCTTAAAACTTGCTGGGAACACCATGTTGTTTTTAAGGCTGTATAACATAGTAAGGCATATATTTCTTCACAGTAGGGAAGAACCTGCTACTGGATCCACTAATTAGATTTTTCATGGATTCAACATGTTCATATCATTTGATCAGGCATCAAAGCACCTCTAAGCACTTATCAGGCAGTGAGCACACACACGCTGTAAATATTTAAGCAGATGTAAAACTTGACTCACTTACTGAGTTGCAAGAGCCCCAGTTTTGAACCTTTAATGTGCAGCAAACATTTGCAATGACATATTTTGTTACATAATAATAGTAATACTGAATCAAGAATGTGCTTTTTATGGATTGAAAGAAACTGATACACCCTCTGCTATACTAATATGTGAATTTGCTGTTTTTTCAATCAGTAAAAATGACCTGACTCATTTAATTTACAACAAAGTCTTTTCCAAACAACACTCCAGATCATGTGTAGCCTTAACCCATAAGGACCCTGTGTTACTTATGTAGGAGTTGCCAAATGACTTTTCTATATTTAACCCTCCTTACATGATTTGCCACCATTTATTGTAATATTATCTTCTGTATTTTTTTCAGTGAAAATCTGTCACATCTGATGAAGAGCATTGTATTTTCAACTTACAATTTTATGTTGCAATTTTACAACATTTTTCTGTTACTACTACATTCATTTTTTGACAGTGTGCGATTCATCCACTGGTTCAGGCAGCATGAGACACCATTTTCACACATGGTTTGGCCACCACAGAGTCCAGATCTGAACCATATTGAGAATGTGCTGGAGCAGACTTTACACAGTGGTCTGACTTTCCCATCATCAATATAATGCCACAGCTAAAGAGCAGTGCAATTCTAGATGGGGGTCCATACAGGGTCCAACAAAACTTGAGAGTATGAGAGTATTTTTGACCATCCGGTATACTTTGATTTACTATTCAATATGATAAAATATTGTATTGTGTTAAAAGTCACCAAACATGATGTTGAATAACTCAAGACATTAAAAATAACACCTGAAAAAAATATATATATCACATTCAGATAAAGATTAAATCATTGGTTGTTGGTTTTGAATTGTTTAAAATTAATTCACCCTATTAAAGCAACAAGATATTCTGTTGTCATATTCCAGAGGTGGGCAGTCCTGGTCCTGGGGTTCAATTTCCCACATCTCCACATTCAACAATGTTAGGCCTAATTCCAGGTAACATTTGTATGTTTATTGCACACTTGTATTCATTATATTTGATTAATATTGATTATTAGACTATTAAATACTTGAACAACATTAATTTGACAAGCTTGGAAATTCATATGTTTTTTTATTGACTATGTATGTCGTCAGTGCAGTGCCAGCACTCCCTAAACAACCCAACTCTGAGAAGACTTGGTGTGATGACAACCGAGTAAGCTGTCTTCCGTACGCCACATTTCCCACGCCCTCCCGTGGGATGGGGATTCAGTTCTAGGCTCTTCCCTCTTCTCTACTGAGGGAGTCCTAGTTTGTATTCTTCTGCTTATAATTGGGAATGAGTGTCATAACACCTAACGCAAGCTTTTTTTCTCTGGAACCCCCCCCCCCCCCCACACACACACACACACTCTGTTTTTTTGATGAATCTTACCCTGGTTGTACCAGAGCCATCAGAAGGCTTGAAGTTGAAAATGGCTACCCCCATAATCGTAAAATGTAAGAAATGTCTAATTTTTACTGAAAATATAAAAAATTACTCAACTTCCTGTCCCTCCCTTCAAAACACCACCACTACTTTGTTGCATTGTTTTTTTGAAAACAACATCCTGTTAGTAGGCTAAGCATTGCTGTTGCATACAGCTTCATTTGAATTTCTAATGAAATACTGGACTATGTCTTTTAAAAAGAATGCAACGAAATCATGAATTTCCAGAGCATCTAACTCTGCACTCGGCCTTTGACTATTACGGACTTCCTGCCAAAGACGGCTTCTGCATCCAGAAAGTTATATGGCTTGTGGTCAGTAACTATAGATACACTATCCAATGACATGAAGACCTCGGGACACTTGGGTTTGCTTTTAGGGACCCTCTACTTACTACTGTACCATGTAAGTGTGATGTTGTTTATAACTTTAGAAGAGCTCTAAAAATAGTGTTTTGTGTTGGCAAAAAAGACATGCCCTAATCACTTCCCCGCTAACACAATTTGGCTCAAAATGACAAAATTGAGATTTCTCAATGTACATCCAAATGGTGTGATTTTGATGTCAACTATATATGTATGTACTCCCAATCATCTAAAAAAATTGATAAACGTATTTTTACCTTTAAGAGATAGTTGCAGACTGCTGCTTTAAGAACAAATGTATTACATTTTTTCTTCATTAATTTGAGAGTGATATTTTTATTCTAAACATTGATTGGACATTCCTTATAACATTGCAGTCTATACTCAATACTTCCCAGGTCAGTGTACATGGAAGACCTTTGATAACCCTTTCTATCTTCTTCCTGTGGTGTTGACCATTAATGCGATGGAGGAAATACCCTGTTGTGTTCAAAAGACTGTGGCCATGTGGTCATTGGTTAAATGATCAAATGTTCATCTTAAGTGAAGACAGACTGCACTTTTACATAAACTTTAACTCTACTACTTTTCAGTTAATTGTGAGCTGGGTTCTGGCCCGCATTAACCATATGGGCAATGGGGTGACTGCCCAGGGGGGCACCAAATGATTTGGGCAATAAGTACACTTTTACATTCTCTATAATGTCTATGTTTTAAATTATGGTAAAATTATGTATTATAAGTACAAAACAAACCATTAATAACTTAAATTAAAAACAGGTGCCTTATGAGACAATGCACCTGTGACTTTATTTCTGTGTTAAAATATGTTGAGAAAATATTTTTGTCCTTCAGTATTCAAAAGTTATCAACATCTAAACCAGGGGTCGACAACCTGTAACACCCAAATAGCCATTCAAGGCCAGTTTCCACGGAAAAGAAAACACTGAGAGCCACCCATCATATTTAAAAATCTCAGTGAATGTGTCACAAACCTTACTTTTTTTGTTTGTATGTTTCTGGAGCATCCACTCTCCTAACTTAAATTTCTCTGTTGCTCCCTCCATACTGTAGGATACTGATGACGTTGTACATCACCTTCACGGAAATTCAGTTAATAAAGCGTATTCACCAGGCTATTATAATATTTACTTTAAACGGCAAAGCTCATTGGTCACAGAGTAGGAAATGAAGTCTGATGTAAATTTACTGTAAAACGACTTACTACATAGCGGCATGTATTCATTTGTTCAATTGACATTTTAACAATGAGTGTTGATTAATACAGGACAAATTGCATCATGTTTCAGCTCAATACAGAATCCGTACTTTTGTTTCTAAATACGGGATGATTCCTGATTTTAAGGAATGGTTGGAAACACTACTACATGACCAGGACTAAAAGACCGCTAGACTAAACCACCTATAACCCTAGTAACGTTACTAGCAACAAAACTAACGTGACCGCTAATGTTAGATATGGCATAGAGTCATTATTATTATTATTATTATTATTATTATTATTATTATTATGGTGATAGGTAGGTGAGAGGCCATATTAAATAGTGGTAAGGTTAAAATAAATAAATAAGCTAGTTCTACAGCAACAACAAAATGTTTAGATGTAAAGAAAAGGTTATACATAAGACAACAATTACAAAAACTTAGTTTTACAATGAAAATGCTTAGTTAGGTTTAATAATGTGGATAGTAAAAAAAAGAAAAAAAAGAAAAATGCTAGTTCTACAGCAACAAAAAATGTGTATGAATTAACACATTCCATGCCCTGTTGATGAATCTAATGTACAAATATATGCAGATTGAATAACCTTCAGAATTCTATTATTGCACAACTGTCATCTATGTGGAAACACTTGTATGGTTGTATTTTTAAATCTTATTTATTTATTTATTCTATGTGTTGTGTGTTGCCTAATGGACTATGTGTCTGCTTAATAAAAGTTAGTTGATTAGATAACTCTTTTGTTGGTATGTGGTGCATGTAGGATGTAGTATGTTGGCAACCTGGTGGAGGTCAATACATGGGGCACCCTCGGGAGGTGCTTGACCTGGGTCACCCTAAGAGATTATGCGAGTGTGGCTGGGTTCAATAGGAAGAAATGCATGAACACCTAATGGATCTGGATATTTAATATTTGTCAAATATTACCTCTAATGGAAGGAGCAACACATGCAAAACTACAAAATCAAATTAACCATCCACTAATCTCATGAGTGTAGGTAAATAATTACTGTAAAATGTAATTTATTATTTTTTCATTAGAGTGTTCAGAAACTCTGATTACCATGGAAACACCTTCATTTTACACAACACTAATTCATCAGTAAAAAAACAACAACATGGAGTTTGATCATTGACAGTGAATGAAGACATTGGATTTATATTCAGTTAATGAAAGATTGGACTGAAAAAATAAAACACTTTTTCTTCAGTTTCTGTAACAGTAACTTTCACTTTAATCTGAGTTGTTATGAACATCTACCTGATCAGTGAATTAAATATAATAAAATACATTAGCTTTACTGGACAACCACAAATTAAAGAGGATAACATTACTATAAATGGTGATGAATCACTTAGGAAATGTTAAATATATAGAGAAAAAATATTTGAGAACTGACATAAAAGTGAATGCTGGGACTTTATGTGTTAAAGAAAGGCTGGAAAATTTCTCTCCTACTAGATATGCATGAGGAAATGTTACAACAAAATTAAAAAGCACATAACCATGTCTAAACCAAATGGGACAGTAAACTTGGTATACTGTTGACGTCAGAACCAGATGCAAATAATTTTCATGAAAATTCTGTTAGTTGTGTGCCATGTGAATCATCCATTGAAGCCCAGCACTTAATCTGTATATAAAAAGAGCCCTGCCCTTGGTGTCTTCATTTTGGGCCCACCCTCTGTTGTATTATGTGAAACCCTGGCCTTCAGCCCAGCTAATTCATGATGATGGTGCTAATGATGGGCTGAATGCTGGGCTTTTAGAATTATTTTTGATGAGCTGCTGAATAACGGAAAGAGTTCGAAGGGCAGAGTTTTGTGCAGAAGTAATATAAAAAATGTGCCAGTTGAAAATGCCAAATATAATGTGGACCAGCCACCACTTCTGTGCGCCAAGAGTTTAACCACAGAGCTTTAAATGTTCACTAAGTAGACAGTGACCTCTGCTGAAAGTTTTCCTTAACTACATTTGGCTCCAATTCATTCCTCTAAACCCCATTTTTACACACACAACAATAATTAATTGCTTTAATAATTAAAGCAATTTCAATTTGTTGCACCTAAACAGAGGTGGGAAGTAACTAAGTAGAAGTACGTCATTACTGTACTTAAGTCGACTTTTTAGGTATCCATATGTAATAAGTATTTATTTTTGTGGAAGCTTTTTACTTTTACTCCATACATTTTTGCAGAAATATCTGTAATTTATACTCCTTACATTTATATGAATATCTGTACACTATACTCCTTATATTTATAGAAATATCTGTACACTATACTCCTTATATTTATAGGAATATTTGTACTTTACACTCCTTACATTTATATGAATATCTGTACACTATACTCCTTATATTTATAGACATATCTGTACTTTATACTCCTTACATTTATATGAATATCTGTACTTTATACTCCTTATATTTAGAGAAATATCTGTACTTTATACTCCCTATATTTATATGAATATCTGTACTTTATACTCCTTACATTTATATGAATATCTGTACTTTATACTACTTACATTCTCAGTATAGACTTATTAAATTTTCCAAACAAAACAGTAGCTTCAGAGGAAAAATCAGTGGAGAGAAATTATGATTTTCTATATCATAATTATGACTTTTAGCTCATAATTTCAACTCTTTTTCCCATAATTATGCATTCATATCTCATATGTCTGTATCTCACAATTTTGATCTCATAATTATGGAAAACATGGAAACGCTGTTGTTTATATAGATGACAGACCTAAAGCAGAACTAGAAATGTCTAGTTGTTGTGTTGTCAGTTGTCAGAATAGTTACAAGGACAGAGTTAAACTGTAAGGAATTCCATCTGGATCATGGTTACAAAGATCCAGCGACTGGGATGAGAGCATGATTGTCTGTCCTTTTATTGTAACCACAATCTGGACCTTGAATAAAACTGCAGCAGCATGACCCAAACCTACAATGAAGTACAGACTGAAAATAAAATGAAAGATATGCAAATAAAGATATACAAAGAGGTGGTTAAGTGATTAACTTGGTAAATTAAACCAGAGGAAGTGATAACTAGCTAGCTTTGTCTAGTTAAGGGAATAATGACTCCAGCCTCTTCTGTTATTAACACCACCTCTAGGTTATGAGCATGTGTCAAACATATTTGACACATGCACACACATAACAGTCGTATGTGTCTAAACACTTGTAGACGCGAAGTTTTTCATGAGTGTACATAGTGTACATTGTTAATTAAGTAGGTACGTCAGGCTATTGTATACTAGGAAACTTACCGATATGATCCGTCCACTGTTTAATCAAGTAAGGTTACGGTAGGTGATGCTCACTTTTAAGTCCTAATTTATTTATATAACAGTCTAGATCTGGAAAAGACACAGATTTACCATAGTCTGACAGCTTTAAATACCGGTCTACAGACAGTTCTGGTTGCGCGTGCATCCTAGATACAACGATACAACTGTGGTGGGTTTAATCACCAAAGGTGATGAGTCTGCCTACAGAGAGGAGGTTCTGAGGCTGACAGAGTGGTGCTCAGAGAACAACCTGAGCCTCAACATCAAAAAAACAAAAGAACTAATAATTGATTTTAGGAAAAAACAGGACACACACACACCACTATTCATCAATGGGGAGAGGGTGGAGAGAGTGTCCAGCTTCAAATTCTTGGGAATATACATATCAGAGGACTTATCATGGACAATAAACACCACAGCAATAGTTCAGAAAGCACAGCAGCGGCTATACTTTCTCCGTACACTCAGGAAAATCAATCTCTCACAACAGCACCTGTACTCCTTCTATCGCTGCTCCATTGAAAGCATCCTCACATATGGCATTCTGTCCTGGTACGGTAGCAGTTCAGCTGCAGACAAAAAGACACTGCAAAGGACCATAAAAACTGCCCAAAACATCATTAATCAACAGCTACCTACCTTGGACACCATCTACAACTCTCGAAGCTTACAAAAATCACATAACATTCTCAAGGACCTGTTCCATCCAGCCAACTATGGAGCTAAATCCAGGCCAAATGTTTTGCTAATTTGAAAAAAGAATTGTAATTGAAAAACAAAAATTCAAAACTGAAAGTTCAAGTTTTGATCTTGAACTTTGAAATATACAACAATGTATTCAAACTAAAAATAAGTGTAGGAAAGGTTTTTTCAGGTTAAATATAATTTTGATTCAGTTTTGGAATTTTTTTGAATAAATTATTTATTTTCATTTTTCACTTTCATATATATTTTGATATTTGAGGTCTTAATTTTTTCAGTTGCAGATTTTATGTTTTCAGATTCAGATCTTATTTTTTTACAGTTTCAAATCTTATTTTTTTGGTTTCAGATCTTTTTTTCACTTTCAGATTTTTTTTTCACTTTCAGATCTTTTTTTTTCAGTCGCAGACTTTTGGCCCTGATATTGCGTGGGGGGCGTGGCATCAACTTAGAGGGGCGTGGCATCACGAGTGACAGCATAACAAAGAAGGCCGAGGACCTCCCTCAATCACGTTGCCTTCAGGGAACGTAGGAACTGCGACAAGTTTGACTCTACACTTTCTATACACCACATTCATGTGATTGGCAGTTAAAAAAACTGACGCCAGTGACAACGTTGTGTTTAGCAAACTGTTTTAGAACCTGCTTGGCTCTAATAGCAGTATAAGAGCAATAAACTAGGCCAGATTGTTAAGTTAAACATCTACACTTTAAGTGTTTATAATACCATGAACGCAGCACAGTGTTTGCGATCATGGCGTCCGTTCCACCGGGACCACCTGTTGGCGCCAGCCAGGTAAGAAATGTTAGATATTTTTGAATAGATACTCTGGGAAATCATCATAAATGTTATAATGATGGGTAGTTTGTGTAACATAGGGACATACATGAAGGGAAAAGTGGGGAATTGGCGTTAGCATTAACTATGCTATGTAAACTAACTCCATGAAAAGGTGACGCTAATAACTGTTAATTTAGAGAGAGGTTCTGTATGAGCACATTTATAAGGCTCTGTGCAGCTGCTGCCACTGTCGAGTTATAGTCGACATTCTGGCAAACACAGATGTAAACAAAAACAATACACATTAAAGGCAAAAACCTTAGCCTTTAGCTAGACACTGTAAGGAGTGTACAATTAGGAACACTATTAGCATAAAGCTAGTTAATGCCAACGTCAATTCCCCACTTTTCCCTTCATGTATGTCCCTATGTTACACAAACTACCCATCATTATAACATTTATGATGATTTCCCAGAGTATCTATTCAAAAATATCTAACATTTCTTACCTGGCTGGCGCCAACAGGTGGTCCCGGTGGAGCGGACGCCATGATCGCAAACACTGTGCTGCGTTCATGGTATTATAAACACTTAAAGTGTAGATGTTTAACTTCACAATCTGGCCTAGTTTATTGCTCTTATACTGCTATTAGAGCCAAGCAGGTTCTAAAACAGTTTGCTAAACACAACGTTGTCACTGGCGTCAGTTTTTTAACTGCCAATCACATGAATGTGGTGTATAGAAAGTGTAGAGTCAAACTTGTCGCAGTTCCTACGTTCCCTGAAGGCAACGTGATTGAGGGAGGTCCTCGGCCTTCTTTGTTATGCTGTCACTCGTGATGCCACGCCCCTCTAAGTTGATGCCACGCCCCCCACGCAATATCAGGGCCAAAAGTCTGCGACTGAAAAAAAAAGATCTGAAAGTGAAAAAAAAAATCTGAAAGTGAAAAAAAGATCTGAAACCAAAAAAATAAGATTTGAAACTGTAAAAAAATAAGATCTGAATCTGAAAACATAAAATCTGCAACTGAAAAAATTAAGACCTCAAATATCAAAATATATATGAAAGTGAAAAATGAAAATAAATAATTTATTCAAAAAAATTCCAAAACTGAATCAAAATTATATTTAACCTGAAAAAACCTTTCCTACACTTATTTTTAGTTTGAATACATTGTTGTATATTTCAAAGTTCAAGATCAAAACTTGAACTTTCAGTTTTGAATTTTTGTTTTTCAATTACAATTCTTTTTTCAAATTAGCAAAACATTTGGCCTGGATTTAGCTCCATAGCCAACCACCTGTTTGAACTGTTACCCTCAGGAAAACGTTACCGGTCCATCAGAACACACACTACAAGATTCATGAACAGTTTTTATCCCAAAGCCATCACCATACTAAACGCTGATATGAAGACGTAATCCATAAATCACGTCTCATGCAATGCAGCACTTTATTACTGTATCTCTTGCACTGTATGAATGAGAATGGATGGGGGTTTTTATGGTTTTGTATTTTTATGCTTTTGTATTTATTGTTGTGTATTTTAATGTATTTTAACTACTTTTTATTATTATTCTGCCTTTTATGATCCAGTATGCGAGTGCACTGAATTTCGTTGTATACTGTACAATGACAATAAATTTCTATCTATCTATCTAGCATCATTCGGTTCGTTTACAAACATGTCAGTTACGGTGTGCATGAGGCAAGGTGCGTTCACGAACCGTGGGAGTTTTAACTCGCCAGGGTACACGTGGTGACTTACTTTGTAGCAAAAGTGAAGCATGCGAGATGAACTTTACGAACTCAACACACTCAACAATCAAGGGCACATTTACAGTTGTTTTAGTTTTCCCATGCAATCAGGAAATACGCATTTATAAATATAATTAAAAAAACATAAATAAATCAGATAGTTGTCGGCCCCTGATCCACGTGGGCCCGGGGCGATTTGGTGTTGTTTTGTTTCATCTCATATTTCACATAATCCACGCGATTGAAATAAAATATGCATCGAGACTTTTAGATAGTCGCAAAAGCCTGGCGGTTCAGGTAAACTTTTGTTGTGTGTTTTTTTTTACTCTACTTGCAGCTGCGGATAATGGAGGGGGGGCGCCTGATGTAAAGTACATTTTGCTACACAATATGAAAAGTGCGATATAAAGTTTGATTGTTTGATATACAATTGTATACATGGAGGTGCAGTCCGTACATAACGTTATTAAAGCTGGCCTGAAACGAAATGAAACTGTACAAGGTCCAACTCTCCGGGTTCTATTCCTCTGCAGATCGTTATCAGAACTTCTAACCTGTATCGTGGATACACAAATGTTGGGCCCCATGGATCACAGTAATGTTTACAACACTGGGTGTCATCTGATCAATCGTTACTGTGGACGTTATTTGTTTGTAAAGCCACACCTATTTTCCATGTCTCTGAATGGGGTGTGGTGTGTGAATCTACTTTCGATTACAGGTTCTGCGTATTGTCATGAAACCAAGAGGTTGATACTCACAAATATATTACGTAACGTAACTAAGAGTCAACCAAAACTAACAAAAACAATGTGTGATCTATGATACATAGTTATTTTTAGATGTGATGTATGATACATACAGTTGTTTTTAAATATTCTGTATATTTCCTTTCTTTTTTCTAAAAGATGTACTATGGATAAATTGCTATAAAACATCAAACTGAATGTGACTGCAGAAATGTTTTTTAAATAACAAAGACAAAATCAACTGCAAAAAATTTTATGAATTTAAAAATATTCATGTATGTAAAATAATGTCTTTAAAAAATAATTCAAAGCATGAGCAATCAAAAGTTATTGTCTTTAAAGGCGGTTGATGGTGAACAATATCTAGCACTTGTTCCAGGTTATGGTTTGCTGTCATCTGTACTGGATCAAATATTCTGGATATATTTGATTTGGATCAAAAATGACAAAAATGTTGGGATTGTTCTCATCATTCACACAGCTGTCAAAAAAACGATCATTTTTCCCATCACTATTTTTCCCATCATCTGGTGTGGCAAAATGCTTTTTTCCAACAGTTGATCTTCCAATCATCACCCGAGCCAAAAATAGTATTTTCGTTGGGTGATCAGATGGAGGTTGTGTCTTCCTGTCAGACGGTGGTAGTGGATCTGTGTACTTGTCTGCATAGGTTGCATGTTGTGTAAAATATATTCCTAAAAAAAAAACAAAGTCACATACAGGGTTACGTGAATCACACATACAGTACTGTTTTTAAAGGTTCATCTCACATACCTTTTCCATACACATGGCCATTATGTCCAGCCAGCCTCAAGTCAAAGTTGTACTTGCAAATGCTGTCTACATTTTTCATTTTGGTCCCATGAAAGATTCTTCTTTCTTTAATGTCTTTGACACCTTGAATCCTCATTAATTGCCTCTTTTTCCTGGAATGAAATAAAAATGTAATATGACTATAAAGAACAAAAATGCTAAAGAGAATAAGTATGGTCTAACTCAATAAGTTACTTACATGCAATAAATCTCCCAAAGGTCCAAATTCTGGATCCTGCTTATGGATATTATACGTCTATCTAACAGCCCTTCCACTTTCACATAACGTGCCACAGTTTGATACTCAGAACTGGTTTCATTCAGAAGGATTAACTGAAGAACAAATGAAGTGGACATTGAATATATACAAGTATAGATCTATAGAAATGTATAGAAATTCAAGCACACCCATGCGTTATATTTGCATTGAAACAGTGAAAGTCAAAATATTCAATATAAATAGAAGATTGCCTTTAGTGTCATGAATAATAATATATATAATAATATATTATTTATTATATTATAATAATAAAAAATAAATAAAAAAAATAAAAAGAGACAGTATACATAGTATATATCTGTATATACAGTGGAATGGTTCTATAGTTCTCACCTGATATGGATGTGTGAGATCCACTCTTTCCCAGAACACTGGTGGAGTGCTCACGCAGAGACAGCTGTTCATGAGAATCAGTTTCACTTTCATTTCACAGAAAATAACTCAGCTCAGTTTGAAATAAGAAGTACATGTAAAAATGTGTATAATAATGATGTGCTCTTCATTTCACCTCTTAACATTGTAGTTTCTTTGGACTCTTCTCACCTTTCCTGTGTCAGTGTTCATCTGTAACATGGCTGTAGAAGAACACACGTTAATTCTGCTTATTACCTTTCAGGAAATGAAGATTTTATAGAAGCAAACAATAAATACCTGAGAAATCAATACTGGTGCGACAGTTGGATAAATATATATGTAGAGTTTCTTTTGCATTTATCAAGAAATATCTTTCAATGTCCTTACTATTAAGAGGCATGTCTGGGTCATCCTGTACAATTGACAGAAAGAAACAACTAATCAATCACTCTACATCTTTCTGACTTTTTGCATACACCTGATCATTACTCAGTGCAGTTTACCTCAAATCTGTGCCATCTTCCACAGTCTGCCAGATAATACCAGTTCCACGGGGAGTCAGATGTGTCCATGTTTTCCATTTCATCAGCACACCACGGTTCTGACATTTGATAAATGACAGTACAATAATTGTTATAAACGTAAGTGTTGGTTGGCGGGTATACTTAGGAATATGTACCAAGGTAACAAACTACTTTGCATCATAACCACACCTCTGACGTGGGTTGGCCTCTGTGTGTGGGCAGCTCATGTCGTAGTTCTGTGAAGATCATACAGTTGTTGAAAAGTTAATTGCACAGTGTATGTTGTAGCTGTGACCAGGGTTGAGACTAACATGTTACCATCAGCAACTGGAGCTATTTATCAGTGCTCCGGAATACATGCATTTTCCCAATCAGTAACGCCGTTATAGTTACTGTGTGTTATAGTGTACGATAAATGTTCTCTCTGCTCCCACACCCTGTCTGTCAGCAGCAGCAGCGGCGGGAGCGGCAACAGCAACAGCTAGCAGCGGCAACAGCTAGCAGCGGCAACAGCTAGCAGCGGCAACAGCTAGCAGCGGCAACAGCTAGCAGCGGCAACAGCTAGCAGCGGCAACAGCAGCGCGGCGACGACAGCGGCGGAAGCAGCAGCAGCAGCAACGGCAGTGTGTGTGTGTGGTAGGGTAGTCCACTACTGTGAGGCGTCATATCGTATCAAACGCATTTCAAAATTGTCAATATAATTCGACCAACCGCTGTTGCCGTATTCGCAAAGCCTTGTAGGATTCCGGCACAGCGAGACGGAGACCGGTGGTACATCAAAAAGTTGAATTGATTCCACGGCAGCGGTATGTCCATTATCCAATGACAGTAGATCATGGAGGTGTGTGACAAAGAGTCACATAAAAACATACTGAAAATGGAGGAGATCCTACTGCTGTCAACAGAATACATTTTATTCGATCCTTCCCTCACCATGATCTGGGACACTGTTGACACCTTTAAAAAACAGCTAAAGACTATGTGTTTAGACTGGCTTTTTACTGTTGTAGGTCTGTGGGTTTTTTTTGTTTGTTTCCTGCTTTTACTGTATGTTTTATACCTTGATGTTTTATTTATGCGGTTTATGTGTTTTATGCCTCTATTACTTTTGTAAAACGCCTTGTGACTTTTATGCTCTTGAACGGTGCTACATAAATAAAGTTTTATTATTATTGTTATGTATAGAGATTCATATCTAAAGAACGAGGCATGGAGGAAGGTGTCTGAAATTGTTGGTCTCCCTGGTGGTTGATAGGCCTACATGCCATGTAAAAACTGTACAACACTACTGCAAACACCATTATGTACGCTAATGTAATGGCTAATATGTCTTTGTCAGGGGCGTCACAGCCATTTAAAATGTGGTGTTCTAGGTTGTGAGCAAAATTTTCTGAATCTATCATCAGGAAAATTAACCAACAATTATCTATTAATGGTTCCATTTTTATATTAAAAAAGTAATATATAGCAAAAAAAAATCTAAATGTGTTTTTCCCTCAATTAAACATTTATTCCAAGAAGAACAAAACTTTTGACAGAAATACAATGAATGAATGAAAACTTGCCCCTCCCTAACCCTACTCAAAACAAAACATCCAAAAGTGCTCCTTCTACTGTAAGCATATTAGCTTAGGGTATATGTCACAAAGTTTATTTAACTTAGTTTAAAAACTGCAAAATTTCTCATTACTTACTGGTTGATGACTGTTCGTTAACACAGAGCTGTTTACATTTGACCCGGAACTGAGGTGTGCTTCATTTCCTTATGTTGGCATACCGCCAGGGCAGGTAAACAGTTTAAACCATAGATATATGTACATAGACACCTCAAAGGCTGTTGAGAGGCGTCCTACAGTGCCGCCATCTTGAATCGGAGCCAGCGTAGGAAGCGGTGCATCGACATCTACAAAGGAAAGAGCTACTGATGAATCTCAAAGTGGAATTATTCGCTGAATTTTAAACTGATTGACAAAACTGTTTGTTTTTTTAGAAACATCACACATGTAGCTACTATACAATGTGCACAGATATTTTTTTACAATGCTGGTTTTTCCACTCAACACTTAAGCCCCACACTCTATCCCTCCAATTCCAGCACAGTTATTTAAACAGCAGAAGAGCTTCATGAAAAATGCTGGACTTTGTTCAGTCTATGGATGTTCTAATGAGCGCTGTAAGAACACAACAGCTCATGGGATTAGTGTTCACAGGTAAGATGTATGCAGGGAATAATACATTGTTAGCAGGTTGTCATACTAAGAGTTAAATAAATGCAGACAAGACGGATAGAACCCCTCAGCTTCGTGTCTACCTATGATCTAACCAGCTCTCCATCATCCTGTGTATTACAGCTGTTTAACGGTAACCAAACTGTCTGTGTGAGAGAGGGAGACAAACCATCTGTCTTTAACTTCCCATTTCATTTTCAAAAAGGTATACATGTGACCTGAATAATTCATACATTTCTATGAATCACATCTCCATAAGTAATTGAAAGCTACTTAATACCACACTTTTTAAATGTTTCTTTCCTGTATGCATGTTTAGTACACTACACTTTCTTTTTTTTCTTATAATTTGTTTCCTTTTCAGGATGTTAAGATGCATGTCACAATATCGGTTGTAACATCAAGGTGTCCTTCCTTAACCCCCCCCCCCCCAATCTTCCCAAAGGATCTTCATTAAAAGTATATATTCACAACATTTGTTAAGTCATCATTGTACAACTAATGTCACATGAATCTACATAGTCCAAACAGAGCCATCACACAGATATTCAGTTCAGTAGGTCCTTCACCAGAGTTATTTTTTTACGTCCATTTATCAATTGTCTTTTGGCTAGCTCCATGCATCCTCGCTACTCATATTTCCATGTACAGAATGCTTAAAATGGTTTGCAACCACTGTGTGCAGGAGAGCATGTGTGGGGACTTCGGACATAGAGCTAGCATCTTTTTAGTTTCCGTTAGGCTTGCAAACAGAGTGTAAATTTGAGAGGTGGTGAAAGTGAGAAGTGACATACCATACACATAGTACAATAGACATACGTAGTATACTAGGTCTATGATTCTCACACTAACCTGAGCATATGTATCTTGAAGTAAAGTGATGATTGATTAATATATATAGTAAAATTTCAGTACAAGTTCCCATTTCATTTTGGTGATTGTAGATCAAAGGTTAGTCACCAAATATGTTTTCACAATAAGAGGGAAATTCAGGTAAAATGTATGTGATGGGGGGTGGGGTTTGTTGTGCCTGGTTTCCTTTTTCTTTGAGCATCTCAAAACACTCATGCAACCATTTCAACATACCAACACAGTTTTTCTTTTAGTGATTTATTTTGATTACAGTACTGTACATGTGCTGGCTACATTCTATATTTTCTGGTGAACTCACTGCAGGTCCCAAGAGAACCTGGGTGTTTATTTAAGAAAGATGACAGCAGATGGTGATTTTATTTTGGCATCTGATGAGCATCTTGCAAAGTGATACAAAATGTAACTTCAGTCATTGTCAAGTTTTGTTTGTTTTTTTTTTAAGTTAAGTCACTGGTCAGTAAAGACACACAGAAACATATTGCTCAACAATAACATAACAAGACATCACAACTTTGTGTCATTGTGACACAGTTACAAACCCTTTCATAGAAAGGGGTAAAGTGCATTAATGCATGGTTAAAAAATGCAGAGGTAGAAGCGTTTTTTAAAATAAAAACAAAAAAATGTCTATGTTTCCATAACACATTGTACTAGATACACACAGATATTTATGCCACTAACTAGCACAGTGCTAAGCAGCTAAGCAGGAACATGTTGTGTTTTTTGGTTTTATCTATTGTAACTAGTGTATGTTTACATGAACAAGCCCAAGCATGGCACATTAAATGTATAGGTCACCATGTGGCCACTGGCAGGACATTTCCTGCAACCTACAGACTCCGAGTGCCACTTTTATTTTAAAGTGTGCACTGACACTGGCAAAGCAAGCACAGGATTTGCATTAAATACAAAACTGCCACAGAGACTGATACAAGGGAAAGCAGATAATTTATGTCCAGGAAACATTCTAACTACAAATCCCGCCTTGGACTATTCTGTACAGTATATTGTACACAAGTCTTATTCATGGTCTTCCACATTCCCCAAAGGCACTTTAGATGATGACCCATGCTCCAGTTAGGCACTGGACTGAAGTGAACAGCAAAACAAAGGCCCCTTTCAGTGCTTCTTTTTTTCAATTTTTCCCCCCCTCTCAACTGATGTTGATGATGCTAAATATTTCCATTTCCGGTAAAGGAAAAAAAACAGGAGTACATCACTACTTTGATGAGGAATCAGTAGAACTCTATTAGATATTCAGGGTAAATCTGATTGCTGTCAAATATCACATAAATCTTTGGATTGGCCATATCATCCACACAGCTGTCATAAAAGTTGGTGAAACTGGCATCCTTGGAGGGGGGTCTGCAGTACATAGGATGACCAACAGTATATTCACCGACGAGCACTCTGGCAAGGAACATTGTCTTATACGGCGGTTCACTGGCAAATATTGGTGGGGCAAGTCCATGTCTCTGTAAGGTGGTGTTGTGCTTCCCAGTAGTGTGACAGAATTTACTGGAGTATTTGGCATCCCTGGCAAAGTAGCTTCCTGCAAATGGGTGAAGAATGTGTTAATACCTGACATTTTTAGTGAAGCAATTTCTCTCAAGATATCACACCACAACACAGAGAGAACTACCTTTGCCATAGACATCACCATGGCTTCCAGTCAGTCGCCAGTCAAAGTTAAATGTACATATAGCTTGTATATTGCTGTGTCCTGTGCCATGAAACAGCATTCGTTCCTCAATATCCAGTGTGCGCTTCACTTTTCGCAACTGAGTTTTCTTCCTAATGGGAGAACCAAGGAATGAGGGCATTACACACAGCTGTTACTGAGTAAGTGTGTTTTTAAGCCAGGACAATGCACTCCAGGTAAGTGGTTAGAACTATGACTTCACTGAACTAATGACAGAATCAGTGTGGTTTGGAGCCAAATCAATTCTCATGAAAATATTGATATCCTGTTGTAATGGCCTCTTAATGTTTTTGCGATGATGAACATTTTACTATGTTTGACTTTCCTCCTCTACATCTGATAAAAGTCATTTCGGTAACAAAATAAATCTCACCATTTCAGAGTCTGTTACAGTGAGATACCCAACCAAAGAAATGTCAATTATTTTCTACCTGCAGAAGAACTCCCACAAATCCAGGTTCTGGATCCGCTGTATAGATTTGATTGGATGATCCATTGTCCGTTCATAAAGTCTGGCTACTTCTTTAAACTCATAGGTGTCTCTACCAAGCTGGATTAGCTACAACACAACAGTCAGATGTGTGAACGGTGAGGTTAACATGACACAAAATGTTTCCTTCAAAGACAAGCATGTAGCACATTAGCACAGATTAGACTGCATTAACTATCAAAGGTACAGGATACTGAAGCTGAAACACAATGCAAATAGAAATAAACACTGTAATTTATGATACATGTGGGCAGCAAATTAATCAAATCAAATTTTTAATTTTCTCACCTGATAGGGCTCATCAGTATTAATTCTCTCCCAGTGACAGGGAACAGGCAAAGCAAGATTATCACAAATGAACCTAATAAAAAACAGAAAGAGCAGAGCATAAACACAGAAAGCAAAAGTATGAAAATCCCCAGATCATTTAATTGTTTCTTCTTTAGAATATACACCAAAGCAGCTAGCACTGAAGAAGGAAATTCACAACTTCAGTCAAACTGTTCATAGCCATCAAATCTTTAGATTATGATTTAATTATTAGTAATTACCAAGCTACTCCTGTTATGAACAAAATAATCAAAAAGGTTGTTTTTAACTTGTTAATAGACCATTTACTTACCAACTAAACACTAGATCCTTATTAATATAAGCATCATCCCACCCATAGTATCCAGTTATTTACAGTGACAATTATTGAATTTCAGAATATGTACAGACAAAGGGAAGAAGATAGACAGACAGACAGAATGTATGTATCTGTCTGTCTGTCACATATACATACATAAGAAATCTTGATAACAGTAAGGTGCACCAAAAAACTATAATGTAAGTAAAACGTAACTTTCCAGTACATAAATACCAGTAAAATGCAAAATGGAGATATGGTCGAAGACTAGGTTTAAACATAAAAAATAATAGTTTTCATTTAATTTATTTATGTATTTGTCGGGGGCAGTGCAGTAAACATAGAAAAAACTATCTGATGTGTTGCAGTATAAGTACATAGCATTAAACTAAATCACAACACTCGTCCCTGGATGGGCTTTTCAATGAAGAAACAGAAGAAGAAAGAGAAAAGGAACAGTCTAAAAAAAACAACAACACACAGATACATTAAAGTTATAGTGAGTTTATTGTAAAGACAAATGGGAAGTGCCGGGAAAGGTTTCCTACTATATCTGTCCTTTCAACAATGAAGCTGTAAAATAATTTTCTTGTAACTTGCTGAAAATTTGCCTGTATCATTTAATTTTTTTTTATATTTGTTTCACTAAACCCAACTAATCTTGAGAAACATGCTATATCAGAAACATGCAAATGACAAAGCTATTCAAAGTCAAAGTCAACTTTATTGTCAAATGTGCCATATGCACAACATACAGCACAGATGACATTACATCCTCTCGCCTCTCATGCAAACTCGCAATAATTAAGAATAGAATACAATAAAACGACTAGATAACAAAGTAATATGTACAAGATATATGAATATAAAAAAGTATAAAAATTAAAAGAGAATAAAAGATCAAATCTAATAGTGCAAAATACAAAAACTCAGGTAAAACAAAACATGAAATTACAGACAGGACAGAATACAGTAGCAAAAAAAACAACAAGACACAGTATTGCACCGAGTATGTATAAATACAGCTGTTAAAGTGATGTAGTGGGGGGGGTATGGGGGTTGGGGGTGTATGATGTCAGGTGATGGAAGAGGAGTTGTGGACTATGGTGGAGGACAGAGGGGTGGGAAGGGGTAGAGCAGGGAGAGAGATTAGAGTCCTGACAGCCTGATGGACGAAACTGTCTTTGAGCTGCTGGTTGTGGTTCAAAGACTCTGCAGTCTTCTCCCTGACGGCAGCAGACTGAAGAGGTTGTGGAATGGGTGGGTGGGATCAACTGCGATCCTGACGGCTTTTCGGTGAGGTGGGAGTTGTAGGTCTCCAGGAGGGCCGTGAGGGGGACACCGATGACCTTCTCAACTGCTCTCATGATGCTCTGCAGAGTCTTACGGCAGGACACGGTGGAGGCGCCGTACCACATGGTGATGCAGCTGGTCAGGATCCTCTCGATGGTGCCTCTGTAGAAGGAGAGCATGATGGGCGTCGGGGCACTTGCTCTCCTAAGCTTGTGGAGAAAGTACAGGCGTTGATGAGCTATTTTGGCCAGAGATGCGGTGTTATGACTCCAGGACAGGTCTTCCCTGATATGCACACCCAGGAACTTGGTAATGCTCACCCGCTCCACTGCAGCACCATTGATCGTAAGCGGGGCGTGGTGAGCGGAGCTCTCTCCTGAAGTCAACAACAATCTCCTTGGACTTTTCCACATTCAGATGGAGATTTTTGTCTTTGCACCACTGGGCCAGCCTGTTCACCTCACTCCTGTAGGTAGTCTCATCGTTGTTGTTGATGAGACCCACCAGAGTTGTGTCATCCACAAACTTTATAAAGAGGTTAGAGCTGGATGTCGGGGTGCAGTCATGACATTCTCCATGCATTTCCTCATGTAGGCTGTGACAGTCTCTGCGTACTCCTGGAGGTCAATGATGCTGGTATGTGTGGCTGCTTGTCTGAATACACTACAGTTGGTGATGGAGAAACAGTCCTGGAGCGCCTCTAATGATCCCTCTCACCACACACGTGCATGCTTAGTAGCTGGCTTGGAGACTTTAACCAGTGGCCTATATGCTGGGATAAGAACAACAGTGGTGTGGTCTGAGGCCCCGAGGTGTGGGAGGTGAAGGGCTTTGTAGGTACCTCTGTGAGCAGTGTAAACATTGTCCAGAGTGTTGATACCTCTTGTGGGAAAGTTAATGTGTCCATTAAGATGTGGAAACACGCTCTTAGGGTTAGCATGGTTAAAATCCTCGTCTAAGACGAGGAAGGCATCTGGGTGGGCAGTCTGTTGCTCACTGATGTGTCAGTGGAGTTCATACAGTGACTCACTCCTGATGCTGGAGGAGCCAGGGGGGATGTAAGCTGCCACTAGTAATATGGCATTAAATTCTCTCGGCAGGTAGAAAGGCCGGCATTTAATAACCATATGCTCCACTAGTGGTGAGCAATGCTTAGAAACCACAGCAGCATCACTGCACCAGGCAGCGCAGGTGTAAACACACAGTCCCCCGGGTCTTTCCCCCCTCGACTACTTCTCTGTCTGCACGGTAGCCTGTTAGCCTGGCTAGCTGGATGGCATGGTCCAGGCTAGCCAGGCTAACATTCCATTCCATTTCTCTTTCACCCTTTGAGTTATCATAATGGCACAACTGCCACCTTATTGGAATACTTCACAGACACTGACAACTGAATGTGCCATAATGAAATAAAAGCATCAAGGGAAAAAAAGGCATCTTGCATCTCCATCGGACTGCCTCTGCTGATGTATTTTCAAACTTAAAAGATGGCAAGTGATAAAGAGTATTTTTGAGTATGGACATGAACCACAAATTTTACCTGAAGCCAGTTGCAGAATGAAGAGAGCGTTTAATTGGCCGTTGCTTCCCCGTTGTTACATTTATCTGTCGCATAACTGTCAGGAAAATTGTTACAGATTAGTGATACAAGCTGAACTCATGCACTCACAAAGAGCTTAAATAGATTTTTAAGGCTGCCATTACCTGCTTAAGTCTATTTAATATTGGTCTTTTACTTGTAATTTTACACAGTCATAACATATTGGTTCTCTCTCTACCTCACCTGAAAAATCCAGCCTGTATGTATACTTGGCAGTATAGAACTCCATGACACCTCGTTGGTTTCTGTTGTAGCATTGCTCAATTTGAGCACTGGTCACAGAGCACGCTGCACTGGGATCAATCTAAATAGGGAAAAAACACATTAGACAGATGGAGAGGGAAAAATATAATAAACTGATCTATCAGCTGTTAATGTATGTTATGATAAAAACAAAGAAGCAACCATTACCCAGGTTGCAGTATTTTCTAATTTTTGTTTGCTATCTTATATAATACTGTAGAGTTGGGTAATGTAGTTTTTGTCTTGGCTGGAAAAAATATAAAATTATTTTGATTAATCAAGGTTTTGCTCTCTGAAAATTGTGAAAAAAAACATAATTAGACCTGACAACCTTTCTTGCGCAATAGGAATTCCATAAGCAACCTGTTTACTTTTTGAAATATATTAATTTGACATTTGTTTCTCAAGTCAGTTAGATAGAGTTTCAGGAAAGAAAGTGTATTTTACAGAAATATTTTGGTTTCAGTTCATGCTGCAAGCAATTCATCAACTATAATTGTGAATTGTCCACAACACTGAAAGAAAATATTGATAACATTTTTGGTCATTTAACTCTATTTTCAGTGTTATACATGTACTTGTTTTTACATAAACAAAAACATGATTCAATAGTAACACATTCCTTCATTTATAGACCTTAATATTTATGACCAAAATCAATAAAAACATCCCATGTATTATTAGTTTAAAATACTCAGTATAATAAAGCATAATTTGTAGACAAATAGTAAATAAAGTATCTGGAACAAAGAAATATTATGGAATTTAGGTACTCAGGAAAGATCTTCAGAAAGAGCAATAATCTTGATTTTGTGAGTTTTGTTAGTAAAAAAAAATCAATATATTGCCCAGCCCAATGATGTAAAAATGACTATGATGGGCTATAGTGTACAGTTTGTTTTGCCACTGTTGTATCAACAATCAATTAAATAGGTGAGGATAGCCACAGAAGTGCTTGTCTTTGTCATTACGTTCACTGTCTTTTGGTAAAACTGGCAGACTAAGGTTTGTTTGATTGAGGGAGGGGCAAAGGGCGGAACCTATACAGTGTATTGTGATATGTAAAGTTGTTGTGCCACGTGAACTACCTCAAACATATGCCACACTCCACATTCAGCCAAGTAGAACCAGCACCAGTTGGGTTCTGAGGTGTCCATCTCCTCCATCTCAGTGGACTCCTCCTCTGATGATCTGATGGCTAACATAGCTAAATCTGGAATCAATAAGTGAACAGACACGAAGACTCTTCAGCAAATCTCAAGTAGAATCTTGTGAAAAGAGGGGAAATATTGGAATTTATTCGTTACACCATCCAAACGTTAATGCGTTGTATTTATACCATGGTCGTGGGGGCATTTCATTTAATAAACAATTTAAAATAAAGGTAACTGCCATATCTAGCTAGCAAGAGCATGATTAGCTGCTGCCGCACCCGAGTTTTCTGAACTCTACGGGATCTTACCCGTTTTCAGCCTGCCTCAAACGGAGTCCCCGTCCTTATCGGGATATTTATTATTCGTGCATTATCAATAAAGTAGTAGAAATCACCGACTCAAAGTGATAAAAGGAGACTAACACTACATAACATTTTCGTCATTCTGAGCGTTGTTTACTTTTATTTCCGGTTTCGTCACACATTATACGTCAATGCGCCAATCTTTACGTATCGGGCGAAAGTGCCCTGGGCCAAGTCTGTCAGGTAAACAACAGTACATAGCGTTCAGAAAACTACACCTTCCTAGTTTCATAATATGAAACGGAACTAATGACAACCAGTAGTATAGAAATACAAATGTAGACGAAAGAATATTTCTTGTGTCAAACAAAATGCATATATCAAATATTAAAACGTGAAAAACATTACTAAACATCTCCAAGGTCATCTCAAAATGAAATTTATTCGAAGTTGAATATATATAAATATACAATAAATATAAATATAAATATAAATATAAATATAAATATAAATATAAATATAAATATAAATATAAATATAAATATAAATATAAATATAAATATAAATATAACAGCTGGTTACGTTCTAGACCTCTTTCAATCGCCTCTCTCTATATGTTTTTTTGTATTTTATTTCTGTTCTGTGCAGTGGCCAAGAGTTTCACAGCTTTACAAAAAAGCCTGTCCACTGTGTTATGACCCAGTCTAGGGGAACTGATTCAAGATATAAAAAAATGGTCTCGCACTCGAATATCCCACTCCCGAAGTAGGCTGACAAGATTTAACTTTTAACAAAAACACAGCAATTTATTACATCAGGTGTGAGCACGGCCCAAACAATAAACAAAACCAACTAAACACCCTTAACTTAACTAACAATAAATAACAAAAAAGATAGAAAGAAAGAAAGAAAGAAAGAAAGCAAAACACACATGTCTTACCTGGACTCATAAAAGTCAAAACATGAGAAAACGATATTTCACAAAATAAAATGGTTTCTCACCCTTACTCAAAAGTGCTGTGATAATATTTCCAAACAATTTACAAAGTGTACAAAAGCAATTAATTTACTCATTTAACTAACTAACTAAACACTATCTGGGGAAATGCTACTGTTTCCAATTGAGGCAATTATTTAATGAGAAAAAAAACGACAAAAAAGCCTGCTTTGTGATACTGTATGTATTGTACCATTGCTGAAGATCATGTGCGTGGTGGTGATGGTTAGGGGGTGGGTTCACTTGTATAGAGTCGGAGTGTGGGGTATCATTCGCGACCATGTACTTCAAGACACACCCTTGTGAAGAACAGAACTTTTCTTCAATTCGCCTTCGGTCAGTCAAGGATTTTTTTATGCTGCAAACTCACGGGTGAGTGGTGCATTCAGATTGTTAAACCGCTTCTAATAAGTAACGTTAGCTCAAGTTAATTGTGTCAATTTAAATCGTTCTTTGCATGACATCTTGTGCAAACTACTGATGCAGTGTGTTTTCTATTAGCGCAAAACACAAGTCGTTTGTTGTACATAGTCCATATTAAAGTCGAAAGATGACATATACAATTACCATTCGAAATACATCTACATTTATTTTAGAAAACACAAGGGACTTCTTTCTCCAACGATAGTCGGAACGAATCATATTAAAAAAAATCCCAAGTGAAAGACAAGGAGAGATGATTTTTATAATATGAAAAGTTTAATGCATGAATAGAATGTGTTACATTTCTGACCAGAGATTTACATGAAGTGGAACATGCATGCACAATAAAAGTGTGTATTGGCTAATATTTTGGAAATCATTTGTATTTTATGTACTTCAGGATGTCACGCGCGCGCGCGCGCACATACACACACACACACACACACACACACACACACACACACACACACACACACACAAACAACATGGTCAGTCCAATGCCTTAACAAGGGGTAGGAGCTACACAATCATGTTTTTCTCTTGTTTAGTGTGTTAATTGTTGCAAGTTTTCTTCCCAGTTAATCATATGTCCCTGACTGTCACCAGACCTTAGAGAATCATGATAATACTAATACTAATATCACTAATCACTGATATCACTGATAACAGCCAGAATATTCACATTTGTTATTTTATGTTTTGGTTTATTGCTTCACCCATCACCTATTGACTAATCACAAAGTCAGTAGTGTTGGCTCATCCAGGTTGCCAGTTTCCACTGAGCTGTATCTGGGACATTTCTGATCACAAATGTCTGAGAATACTAAAGATAAACAAGTATTCAGAGAATGCCTAATCTATTTTGTGCCAATCTCAAGTTTCTATGACAACCAGTTCTTGAATTACAGCCAATAATGTGATTTTTGACCTTTCTGCTAAATGCAACCTTACCTTTGACCTTTTGCAATATTGTCGTCATATATATATGCGCAATAGGGCATTAACGACTTCAGTTTTTTTCAAGTCGACTTATCGGTCAATAAAGTCGGAGTTGGGTCAATTTGTCGTGATGACGTCATCACATTGTCAGCTGAGGAACAACACAGTCACGCGGCTAAAAAAAAAAAAAAAAAAACTCCACACGGACACACATCTGTCCAGGAATGAGCAACTTATATTTAAGTTCACTGCAATGTCCACACAATGTCCACTGACAAGCATCTACATTTTATCCCCAACAAAACAAAGGCTAATGTTAGCAAAGAGTTTTATGCTAAATTTAACTGCACAACATCAGTAGGTGAACATATGTCCACATTTTGTCTGGACCCACGGCTCTAAAACCAAACTGTCCAGATGTCTGTCACGCGTCCTCACTTGTCATATTAAGTGCAAAAGGCTTAAGTCAGTGGTCGACACACGCACCACACTGTCCACATCATCTTCGGAAAAACGGAGCGCGTTTTCGGTGCTGCTGCTCACTCAGGTTAGCTAGCAGATGCTGCTTATATCATGCAGATTAGCTAGCGAATGCCTCTTCAGATGGCTGTGCCGGGTTTTTTTTTTCATCTAAGGTGAAGTAAAAGAGAATGACAGACACACATACGATGTGTGTTTGTCTCTCTCTTTTGTTTTGTCAGACCCACTACAACTGTCTTACCTGCAGCAGTCACGTCTTGTTTAAGTCTGACTGTGTTAACGCGCTGAGAGAGAGAAAGAGGAGGGGGGGGGCACAAAGAATAACATGCAAGTTGTCTACTCCTCCAAATTTAAGTCCACCTGTGCTATGGTAGTCGACGTGTCGATATGTCTGTTAATGGCCTATGCGTCAGTGCATGTAATATTATGATAATATATCCATTATCCAGGTCTATGCTTGGCACACAAACAGTGTTACAGAAGTTAATTTTGCAACATGTCATCTTTGACCTTCAGAGATCTCAAAAACTATTAGTTGTAGGTGACAACACCAGACATGAGAATTGTAGAAATCTTCATTCCGCATCGTTTGGTACCAATCTGAAAATTCTGTGACCTTCTGTTATTGACCAATAACCAATTGATCAATAATGTGATTTTGACCTTTTAGTTAATTGTGACCTTGACCTTTGACCTTTATTCAAATGGCTCATTGCATCTGATGCACATTAGCTATATTTATATGCCCATATAATGTCATGGTGATATCTCAAGTATTCATTGAGTTATAGAATGATATATCTCTGCTGTAGTGTTGCGCGGGCTACCCTCTGGCCAGCGGTTATCCGCGGGTGACCCACGAGTCGGGCGGGCTGGGTCACAGTATTAATTCATATTGCGGATGCAGGTGGGGTGGGTCAGGGACGATCAATACCCGCTGAGTTGTGTGTGTGTGTGCTCGGCTCACGCATGTGCAAGCCCGTCAGTTCCTGTTTTGAATGCTTTTTTATCCCAACTTTTTGTTATTTGTTATTAGCGCCAAATCTCCCTGAACACTCAGAGATAAGAGTGAAAATGGCGGACTTGATCAGGGAGAAGATTAAAACAGGCGATGCGAAGGTTGTACGGAAACGTTGTATGTGTTCGATTTATAGAGTGATAATGTGGGTGGAGTCTATTTTATGTGCTGGAGTGCATACTGAGACGTTAGAAAGGAGGCAAAAATTATGCTTCATGACTTTTAACATTAGAAGCGCAAGGTAAAGATGCTGCGAATGTACTATGTGAGTGTAGAGCCAAATTTAAGCTTGCGGGTTGATAGCGGGCGGGTTGGGTTTATCGATACGTGACAACATGCGGATTGGGCGGGGCGGGCCTAGCCACGTCTTGGGTTTGGGCGGATTTCTGTAAAACCCCCTAACCGCGCATCACTACTCTGCAGACACCAATGATGTGTGGGCTGCCCCAAAGTGAGCATATTGTTCTATGCCGAGCCGCAAAGTGAGCCAGGACTCAAAGCTCAGAGCCGGAACTACATGCTCAGAGCTAGGGCTACAGGTTCACAGTTTTGTACATTACGATTTTTTGAGGGGTTTGTACAGACTTTTCCAGATTTGGGTGAATGCCAGGTTTCAGTATGAAATCTATGCAAGTCTTTGTACATGAGGCCACAGCTTATTAAACAGGTGTTTTTTCTTTGTGGAGAGTCAGTTCAGGACAGAGGAGAAATGGCATCAATGAGTCAGCTGCACTCGCAGATGAATATATGCTGACCCACAGGGGCTCTCAGTGTGGAGTTGGTTGTGGACAGCCAGTTCCATTCAACAGGTAGAATGTGGGAGGGTGAGGCTGGTTCTCATCAGGCGGATAGACCACCATGGTTACCATTTAACTCCAGTGAAGTGTGTAACTACTGCAAAGACAGGGCCCACTGGACAGCTGAAGGTCTGGAAAAAGTGCACAGGTTAAGCCAATAGTCCAGGCTGGTCCTGTTAAAAACATATTTTTTTTAGATATTTCAGTGTGGATGCTGTCTGTTTTCATCAATTTAGTGTTTCCTCTTAGGATCTCACCCTGTGATAATGTGGAATCTGTGGATAATGGCAGTTTACAGCTGTCTGATTTTCCTGTGTTTCTGTCAGATGGTCATGTGTCTCTGGGAGGCAGTGATGTTTTGATTCCAGTGGAAGTCCTGCATGACACTGCTGCAGCTCATTCATTTGTTGTCGACTCTGTGATGCAATTTGCTAACTTTATGGCCTCTGAGGAATGTGTTCTGTTTAGGGCAATGGGGTTGATGGTGTTACCATGGTGTGGCTCGGTTAGTAGAGTGGGTCGTCCGGTGACCAAAAGGTTGGCTTGGCGGTTCGTGTCCCAGCTCTGGATGTCTACATCTTGAAGTATCCTTGGGTAAGACACTGAACCCTGACTTAGTGCTCCCAGTAGGGCTGATAGAACCTTAGACACCTACTGGTGTATGAGTGTGTGTGTGTGAATGGGTGAATGTGAGGCTAATGTAAAGCACTTTGAGCACCATGAAGGTGGAAAAGCGCTATATAAGTGCAGTCCATTTACCTGCTCCAGTTTATAAACTGCAGTTTAGTTGTAATTTGGTTGAGGTAAAAGTGAAGCCAGCTATGCATTCTGCTCTGCCCATTTCAGGCATACTTGGCCACAATCTGGCTAGTGACCATGTGTAGTGTCTGAGTCTCCTGCTTCAGTTGTGACCTCACCATCTGTCCCTGAAACATTTCATCAGAAGGTGAAGAAGGTATCTAGACTTAGACTTCCTTTATTGTCATTGCACAAAAAATATACACAACAGTGATATTTTGGCAACAAAACGTCGTTGCTTGGCTTCCATGGCCCACATACTTAAATCAATAAAAAAAGCTGAAATGAGTGCAGTATATAATAAATAGTTAAGGAGATTGTAAACAGGATAATAGTGCAAAACAGAATAAGAAGTGTGATTTGTAAACAGAACATTTTAGCAGCTGGGGGGGGGGGCTGAGAGTTCCTTTTAATATTGTCCGTGAGGTAGATGGATGGGGGGGGGTGGTATTTGGCGTTTAGCAGTCTGATGGCCAGGGGGAAGTAACTATTTCTGAATCTAGTAGTTCTGCAGCTGATGCTGCGGAACCTTCTGCCAGATGTCAGGCGAGAAAACAGTCTGTGCTGGGGATGAGTGAAGTCAGAGAGGATCCGATGGGCTCTGGATATGCAGCGGTTCTCTGCTATGTTCTGGATTGTGGGGAGTGGGGCCCCGATGATCTTCTCCGCTGTCCTCACCACCCTCCGCAGAGTCTTCCAGTCTGAGGCCCTGCAGCTCCCAGACCAGATGGAGATGTAGCTGGTCAGCAGGGTCTCTATTGTCCCTCTGTAGAAGGTGGTTAGGATGGAGGAGGAGAGGGAGGCTCTTCTCATCCGTCGCAGGAAGTGCAGGCGCTGCTGTGCCTTCCTTGCCAGGGAGAAAGTGTGGAGTGACCAGCTGAGGTCATCTGTGATCTGCACCCCCAAGTACTTGGTTGTGCTCACGATTTCCACAGCTGTGCCATTGATGTGGAGGGGTGTGCTGCTGGGTCTGGATCTCCTGAACTCTACGATGATCTCTTTGGTTTTGTCGAGATTCAGGACCAGATTGTTCACCTTACACCAGTTCACAAGATGTTGCACTTCCTCCCTGTAGGCCAGTTCCTTATTGTCCTGAATGAGACCCACAACTGTTGTGTCGTCCGCGTACTTCAGGAACTGATTGCTGCTGTACCTGGGGCGACAGTCGTGGGTCATCAGGGTGAATAGCAGGGGGTTCAGAACGCATCCCTGGGGTGAGCCGGTGCTCAGGGAGATGACACTGGATGTATTCTTACCCACTCGGACAGACTGGGTTCTGTCAGTGAGGAAGTCCAGCAACCAGTTGCACAGGGATGTTCTGAGACCCAGGGGCTCCAATTTGCATACCAGGTCCTGGGAGATGATTGTGTTGAATGCTGAGCTGAAGTCCAAGAACAGCATCCGTACGTGGGAGTTCCTCTCCTCCAGGTGCTCCAGGCTCAGGTGGAGAGCAGTGGAGATGGCATCCTGAGTGGAGCGATTTGGCTGGTACGCATATTGGTGAGGGTCGGATGATGGGGGGAGTATGGAGATGACGTGGTCCTTAACAACCCTCTCGAAGCACTCCATGATGATGGGTGTAAGTGCAATGGGGCAAAGGTCGTTAAGGCATGTGATGGCTGGTTTCTTGGGCACTAGAATTATTGTGGCAGCCTGGTTCAGTGAGGTGTTAAAGATGTCTGTGAGCACTTGGGCCAGCTGGTCTGCACATTCCTTGATCAGCCGTCCTGGGATGTTGTGAGGGCCTGCAGCCTTCCGTGGGTTAACCTTCTTCACTGCAGTGGTTTCGAGCCTGAGTGACTGTTTGTCGGGGTGGGGGGTGGCTTTCCTTGCAGGTCTGTTATTCAGAGCCTAAAACCTTCCGAAGAAGTTGTTCAGCTCATTTCGGAAGCCAATGTCGTCCTCAAAGGGTATGGGTGTGGCTTTGTGGTCCGTGACAGTCTGGATACCCTGCCACAGTTGTCTGTTATTTTTGGGGTCCTGGAAGAAGCCTTGGATATTCTGACTGTAGGCGCGCTTTGCTCCTCTGATGGCACAGTTCAGATTCGCTCTTGCTGATCTGAGTGCCGTCGCATCACCAGATTTAAATGAGGCATTACGCTCCTTCAGTCTATCCTGCAGCTCCTTGGTCATCCAAGGCTTCTGGTTGGCCCGAGTGACAATAGTCCTGGTGACCGTGACCTTCTCCATGCACCACTCTATGTAGCTGAGCACAGATGCAGCGTACTCACCCACACCGGTGTTCTGGTTGTCTGTTGCAGCCTCTTTGAATATGTTCCATTCATTACACTCAAAGCAGTCTTGCAGTGCAGACATGGCTCCCTCAGGCCACACTCTCACCTTCTTCACAGCAGGCTTTTCTCTGGTGAGCAAGGGCTGGTATGCAGGAATTAGCATTACAGAGAGATGGTCTGAGGAACCAAGGTGGGGGCGGGGTGCTGCTCTGAATGCATTCTTGATGTTAGTATATACCAGATCTAGTGTATATTCCACTCTCGTGGCAAAATCCACATGCTGATAAAAGTTTGGGAGTACGGTCTTCTCGGGGTGCCACTGATGGCACGGTAGAGAACAGCCTGTTTACAGTTAGCACTGGGTGGTATATACACAGCTACAGTGATGACACAGGTAAATTCCCAGGGGCAGGTAGAAGGGTCTGCATCTCACAATCATAAACTCTATGTCTGCACAGTAGTGACTGGCGACCAGAGTGGCGTTGTTACACCAACTGTTATTAGTGTAGATGCAAACGCCTCCCCCCCGGGTTTTACCTGTGAGAGCATGGCTTCTGTCCAACATGAATGTTGTTAGCCCCTCCAGGCTAATAGCAGTGTCTGGGACAGAAGGGGTGAGCCACATCTCAGTGAAAATGAGAATGCAGCAGTTTCTTGTCTCCTGTTTTGCATTAAAGTCAAGCAGGACTGATGTAAGCGGCGGTCAGAACAGGTTAGCTCTTAGCTTAGCTGTGCATCTTCCCCGACAGGCACACTTCTGCCTCCTCTCACACCGCCTCCGATGTCTCTGGAGGCGGACTCTTCTGGGGGTGGGCTTCGCTGCTTTGTAGGCTGCTGGATCTGACCGGCATAGCAGACCGAGGTTGTGTAGAATGGTCCGCGTCTCCGGGCTTACAGAATCCACGTCCCTAACAATTTCCCTTAAACTGTTTATAGCCTTCCGGTCATATACTATTCTTGCACCTTTCCGCTGGGTTTCTGGTGCTAAAAGCGCCGGTCTAGATGGCGAAATTACTGTTAGAGTAGATGTTCCACCGGGAGCCAAAGCAGCTGCAGCCGAACAGGGCGCCGCCATCATGCAAGATGTGTTTCTGGTGTGCGTAGCCACAAGTGCTCAGAGTGAGATGCGGTCCAAGTCAGAAAAGTGTGATGAGTACATTGACAACTGAAAAGGCTCTATACCTGACTGACAATTGTGTGGTTCCCCGAGTGAACTGGTCATGATCCCATACCTGGTGAGCTCTCTGACAGGCTGTGGGTTCTGGTGCGAAAGCAGCAGGAGGCCCAAACTACACTTTTTGCTCCTGCTGTTGAGTTGCATCCATGGAACAACTTACTCATTCTGAACAACGATGATGAGAGGCCTTTCTTTTTATGGGGGGTGTGTGACAATCCCACACCCTATTGGGACTAGGGGTCACTGTCCAGTCTGGTGTTTTGCAAATGGAGCCACACTGATGAGCCCCTGATGATTTCCAGACGTCTGAAGTGGCCTTTTAATTTAAGCAGCATAATATGGCTGTACAGTCTCTGCTCATGCTCTCTAGTCTGTTAAGCTCTCTGTCCTGGTTTGGTCTGAATCTTATCTTGTCTTGTGCTGTGTTCTAATATCCATACTCTCCATACTTATTGTACGCAAGGCATTCACATTATGATTTTGGTGACAAAGAAGTGTACTCATGATATTCAAATTTCTGAGTGTTTAAGAGAGAATGAAATGTTTCTTTAGTATCTTTACCCCAAATGGCAACTTTGTTGTTAATCTTTTAAATGAACAAATATGGCATGTGTAAATGGTGGCACAATAGGATCTAGTCTCTGTAAAGCTTCAGTTGGGCAGATCCAGTGGAAACAGTTATTAGTTCGCCACTCATTTATATTTGCCAGGGCCAACTATTATTTAATAAAAAAAAATTCAGAATTGTACTGACATTATGATTAAAAAAAACCAAATCTGTATACGTATATTGTGATATGAAAAAATACTCAGGAGAATATAACAGCTGTGTGGTGCCGGCAAAAATGCTCAAACAGATTAGTGGTCGAACTAGAACATACATTTCAGTATCATCCTTCTTGTAGCTAAATAATTAAATAAAATGAATACATCAAAATAAATTAATAAATACAAATACATTTTTAAAAAATGAATTAAAAAAATTATGTAAAAAAAAATATATATTTTTTTTATTCCACATAACTGATTTCTTTCTGGCACTGAACCTTGGTTTTGGGTGATTTTCTCTTGTTGGTCACTAATTTTTCAGTCTTATTAAAAGTGACTCACTCCAAACTGATTCAGAATAATTGTTATGTGCTCAGTGTGTGTCAGGTATCCTTAGAATTAGATGAGAAAATGTTGAGCTCATTTGTCTCCTACATTATAGGACCTGTGATGTGACTATTGCGCACACGTACATTGTGATTCCAATGCTCACACAATATATTGTGCAGCTCTACTTATGAACTTTATTCACTTCCTCTGCTCTTTCTCATCACATGGTGATCCTCTTTGTCAGTAGAGTGACAACTGGATGTTTTTAGTGACTCAGACATATTTTTTCAGCATGTTAGATTCAAACTACAGTATTCACTGCAGTCATAGTGAATGCAATCACAATGCAAGTTCTGATGGTTTGGAGATTATCATATAGTTTCTTGTTCTGTGGTCACATAATTATTCTGTGATAACATAAATAAATAAAATGGCAAGCTCATTGTATCCACTCTATTGCTCTTTATAGCTCTACTTGCCCCATCACCCTCTTCTCTTTAAATATTCTTTCCAAAATTCCTCATTTATTACCTATTAGGAGTTTGTAGGTTTTGTTTGTTTTGGTAAATATCTGAATAGAGGGGACCAAAGAGATTGGAATGATCTTCGTTTCACTTGTGTTTGTTTTATGTGTATATGAAGGATTGAGAGATCATGAGTGAGGAAACAGTCACTGTTGGTGACTCCCATCCAGATAAACAGCGTCAGCAGGAAGAGGTCCCATCAAGGGGAAAATGGGCCAACAAGAGGGAGTTCATGCTCACCATGGCAGGAGGAATCGTTGGCCTTGGGAATGTTTGGCGTTTCCCCTTCATGTGCTACAGGAGTGGAGGAGGTGAGAAATGGGACACAGTATTTGGGGATTTTAGCTTGATTAAACATAGAAAACACAAAGGTGACAAGGTTGATTAAAAGGATTTTATCCACCCTAAAACTTCTTTATCAGACAGATCATGAGACATGAATCCTCACAGTCAATGTGAGAAGACGTAGTAACATAAGAAACACAATTTCAAGCAGTTTTATTTATAAATGCCTCAATTACTGTCTTGAATTTCCAATAATAAATTATGCATATGATGGGGCATGATTGGAGTTGGACTTTTGATGTCTCAAAAGTCCTACAATAGAAGGCAGTGGTTGTCAAACTTTTTCCAATTGGCCCATTGTGGCACACTGCCATGGAGGAAATACTGTTGGTTTTGCACTTAATTTTGTTGTACCATGTGGAAGCCAGTCCTTCCTTCTGCTGGGCTCTGCCCTCTTCACTCACTGCTACTGAGGGAATCTTGGTTAATTTCTTTTCCTCCACTTAGGTTATGCTTACATTCAGTGGGTCATCTCGTCTGATCTGAGGTCACAGTTGGGGAAAAAATGGGGGGGGTGAAGGGAGAGGGCGGTGAACCGGATCAACCCTCAGTAACACCCTCCGAATGTGGCCCATCTGGGGACAGGTCACACATGCTCAGTTTGACCTGACACCAGCCGGAGAGAGAACTGAACCCTGACGATCAGGCCTTTGCACATGCTGTCTGTATCCTCACACACGTAGTGCGGGCAGTAAAATCAGTGATGAAACACTGCCCCTGTTTTTATTTTCCCCAATTCCCATTCATGAGCAAATGAACACCATGTATACAGACCCAGATGACCCCCCCAACAGGGAAAGAGAAAAGGCCACATGAATTGTACCATCAGATCAAATTGTTCATTTTGAATGTTCATTTAGTGATGTGAGCGTCATTTATGCTCATTTATGTTATGAGAATGATGGTCGTAATATGCACTGCAAGCTTTTTCTGTGAAAAAAAACAACAACCCCAACCCCCCCCTCCCTCTGTTTTTTTTTTTTTTTTTTTTTTTTTTTTGATGAATTGCACCCTGTACTGTACATGTTCCCTACAGAGGTCAAAAATGCATTCTCAGGACTCTCTCGCAACGATATGAAACAAATGCCTTTCATCACATAAACTAAGACTCCTACATATGGACTCTCTTTTCAGGTGCCTTCTTCATTCCTTACTTTTTGATGCTCTTTTTCTGTGGCATCCCACTTTTCTTCCTGGAGATGGCACTGGGCCAGTACACCAGTGAGGGCGGAATTACAGCCTGGCGGAAGATTTGTCCCATGTTTGAGGGTAAACACATGACTCAAACACACATTACACAGTCATCAATCAGAGACACATGTTTGTCCTTGTAAAATAATATCCTCTCAAATGTAATTCAGATTTATAAGGTACTTTAGTACATGTCAGAGTACTTCTACAGGAGCATAGGCTTACTCATATACAGCAGTGCCTAAAGTTATGAGAAGATTTGACATATTTAAGCGGTTTCATCTGTGCTTTTTACTGTGGAATCTAATGAAATATCATCGTCATCATGCTCTATAAACCATAGAACAGAGCCATTAAGAGGAAATTATAAGTCTTTTTTTTTTTTTTACATTAACCAAGTTAGAAATATTTCACCGTCAGTGTCACACAATGTTCCCTCATGTGATGGTAAATCTTAGGACACAGTTGTTTCATTCTTTAGAATGTAGAAGGCTGCTCATGTAAATATTATAGTAAATCATGTTTTGGAGGTGAGAAATGTCAATATTTTCAGATCTTTCAAGTATTCTAATACTTTTGGCATCATTGTAGCTCCCTTATAAAGTTGTAAAAAGTGTAAGTGAAATACCGTTGTTGTAATGAGTCCTGACAAATGATGTATGTTTAAGTGTTAAATAACAGTAACACAGGTGACATATATAGTTGTTGAGACTGGGAGTCCAACCAGGATAGCAGCTGCTATATTATACAGAAAATGACAACAAACAGAAACTGAAAATAATCTATGTCTTTCAGGGGTAGGCATCGCTTCCCAAGTGATGGTGACTTATGTGAACATCTACTACATAGTCATTTTGGCCTGGGGTATTTTATACCTGATCAGCTCCTTCAAAAGCCCCCTGCCATGGTCCACATGTGAGAATGGTTGGAATACTAGTAAGGCACTCTTTAGTTTGTCTCTATACTCTATTTATATGTGTTGTCAAGAGGATTTTTAAACTACATTTTGAAGACCAACACATGCAACTCTCTTTTTCTGTTTCTTTTTTCCTAAACTGTTAGTCAATTGCCACACTCGTCCAAGCATGTACGCCAACCCCCATCTGTTTAACTCCAACTTCAACTGGTCGTTCCTACATAACTTCACTTCATATGATTACAATGACATCGGTGATATGTAAGTCAAATTGTTATTAAAAATTGTTTGATGCATAATGAGATAATGATAAGAAACAATCAGAACAGTCTTGTTCTCCATATATAAGATGGGAGACACAGCTATTGTATTATTTGTTCAAAGCAGGAAGTTAAGATATAATATTTTTTTATTAACTGACTTGAAAATATGTCAAATAAATCAACGTTAAAACAATAGTGACTGTGACTGAAATCATTTCAATGAAGTTTGTTTTTTTACCTGTGCATTTTTCTTTCTTTTTTAAGAAATACAACTGCAATGCCAATGGAGTCCAGTCCGGAAGCAGAGTTTTGGACGTGAGAACCTCACACATATGCACACCTATCTTATTTATGCATGATAAACTTTGACATTGATGTGACACTCCCATGTGCTTGTCTTTGGGTGGAACATTCCTCAACAAAAGCTCCTAATGATTCACAGATGTAAGGAAACCATCTTTACTTGGTCAAGCTGTTGAATGAGTCTGATGTTAATGAGTAAAAAACAAAAAGTGAAGCAGGACCAAGTTGTAGTTGAATCTACAGTACATTCAACTACAGCACTACTAGCTTTGATATTAACTTGTTTCTATTTCTGGTCTCTATATTTCTGACTTTTACTTGCACGCCTTGATATTTCAAAGCATGAATGTTACTTCTCACATGATAATAATCCCATTTGGTGTGAGAGTACATATTGTGAAACAACACAATTCACTGCAGTGCCTGCTTTCAATGAAAACAATATGTGCTCCTTATCTTTGATACTATAAACAAAATCTTTCCAAAATAAATGTAGACAGGTTTTTACATATGCATTTGTTACAATGAAATGTGGCTGTTTTCAGTGCATGAGAACTTTATAAGGCTGAAAATATTTACTGAAGAAATGCCTTCGAAGCATTATTTCTATACTGTTTAGACACATCAGTATGAAGTTTTGTTTATTTACAGGATAATATAAAGCTCTTTCTCATTGTAAATAAAATGTGTTTCACTGTATACATTCTACATCTGTTTGTTCATTATTAACACATGACTTGCATTTGATTTGAATGGATTGCTTGTCTTTCCAGTCATCGTGTGTTACAAATAACAGGAGAACGTTTCTTTGGTAACTTAAACTGGGACCTGTCTTTGTGCCTCCTCCTTGCCTGGATTATATGTTACTTCTGCATCTGGAAGGGTATTAAATCCATAGGAAAGGCAAGTATTTTACTAATATTAGAGAGGTCACAATTCCCTCATGCACAGTTGCTTTTTTTCAGATCTCACATTCCTTTTGCCAACTTTTACTTCATTTGATAATTATTTGATCAAATAAAATCACTAAGTGGTACTGTTTATACAGTATATATTATATCAGTCAGTATATCATCAGTATCAATAGTATCAGCAATTATTACATCCACTACATGGTCTGGAAACAACGGCATGCATGTCATATAATTCTAATTCTAGAAACTGAATTTCAGTCAGTTTCCTGTCCTTCATTGCTTTCTTTACTTAAACCCACGGTTTATTTTCATGAGCTGTAAAACACATTCAGCTTGTTTACTTGAAATTCTGGCACAGTAGCTGCTTCTTGTCGAGATAATTTTAAAAGGCCCACAGAACAGGCGTTATTAAAATATGTTGTAATAAATGTGTGTGTGTGTGTGTGTGTGTGTGTGTGTGTGTGTGTGTGTTATCACAAACAGCCAAAGATGCCATCATTAAAATAATGACACACATAAATAATGTAAAATTGTGAAGATATACAGATGCTAATGTATGCTAAATATGTGCTTTATTATAGGTGGTGTACATCACTGCTATATTTCCCTACGTGTTGCTTTTCATCCTCTTTGTCCGTGGAGTGACACTTCCAGGAGCTGGGGAAGGAATAAAATATTATCTCATGCCTGACATTCGCCATTTGGGTGATCCACATGTAAGACTTCTTTTTTTTTATCAAATATTTTATTTACAAGAGTCATTTTTATTTCTGAATGCAATATCACAAACACAACCCATAAAAGAACAATTTTGACTAAATATCACAGACATATAATATTTAGCTGTAAAAAAAAAATACAATTAGAATGCGTATTCCTTCAGTTCCGGGCGACACAGTGGTGCAGTGCCTCACAGCAAGAAGGACCCTGGTTCAATTTCCTGTGTAGAGTTTGCATGTTCTCCCCATGTCCGCGTGGGTTTTCTCCAGGTACTCCAGTTTCCTCCCACCATCCAAACACATGCACTGATAGGTTAATTGGTTAATCTAAATTGTCCATAGGTGTGAATGTTTGTCTATATATGTTTAGCCCTGACATGAACTGTAGACTCATACAGGGTGTACCCCGCCTTCACTCATTGTAGCTGGGTTAGGCCCCAGTGACCCCAGTGACCCTCGTGAGGATAAAACGGGTTCAGACGACGAGACGAGATTGCTTCAGTTCCTGTGACTTGTTCTTTCGGTCTGTCTGAGTTTTAACAGGATAAACACAATATGCTGCGTTCCTTATTTCTCGTTCCTTCTGCTTTTTTTTTCTAACTTCACTCTTGTTTCCTGCCTTATTAAGTGTCTTTATAAGGAAAACATACCAAGATCCTTTTCAATAAGAACTTTGCAGAGGACAGATTTCCCCTTGAATATACAGTAACATCCTCACAGAACAGAAAAACAGTGTCGTTAACATTGGATTTTTAACACATTTTGAGGTTTTATGCTCATAACAAAAGAAGCCAGTGTAACTTTTTGGAAGTGGAACTAAGCCATGAATCAGCCAATGCAAATAATCAAATCTCACAAGAAGAACTTGTCTTGTATTAATAGAATAAACAAGGAGCAGGAAGAGTGCCGTCCATAAGGCAGCTTGAAATTAATTATAAATCGTCACAGATGTAATGTGTATCTTCACTTTGAAACACATGATGAATTATGAATTGGTGATAGCATTGATTGTAGTCAGCAACAATGGTTTTAAAGGGGTTCACTGTGTTCTTCTTGACATCTTACTTAGTGATTTTCAGCAACATAACTTTAAGCCAGAGGGCAATGTTATTTAGCACAGGGGGTCATTTCCCCTTCCTCTATATATTTATATTTGTGTTGAAACTGCAGAGCTAGATAGTTTTTTGGCATTGAACCAATTCCAATTTATTTCAAATGTTGAGTGATACAAGTGTATGTATATATATATATATATATATATATATATATATATATATATATATGTGTGTGTGTGTGTGTGTGTATATTATATAATCTTTCATTTTCCACCTCATCTTATTTTCTCACCTTTGTGTTTACTGTGCCTCTGCCAAATATACATCTAGTCTTTCCCACATTTAATGACATTTTATTGAAATCAAACCATGTTTTTAAGTTTTTCAGCTCCTCATTTAGAACTGATTCCATTTGCTCAATATTTTCTCCTGAACTAAATATATTTGTGTCATCTGTAAAATGTACTAATTTTAAGGATTTAGCTACTTTACACACTTGGTTAATATAAAACATAAACAATTTGGGGCCCAATACTGACACCTGTGGGACAACACAGACAATATCCAAAAATCTAGAGGGTTGACTTCCCAACTTCGCAAACTGTTGCCATCCTTCCAGATAACTCCTTACCCAGTATAATACCAGTCCCCTTATCTCATATTTTATGGTCAATTGTCTCAAATGCTTTTTTCAGATCAATGAATACTCCTATTGCATGTTTTTTTTTTATTGTCTATTGCATCTGTAATTTCTTCAGTTGCTTCCAAAATTGCCTGTGATGTTGATCTTTTAACCCTAAACCCATACTGGCTGAGTTTGTGTTTTTCCAAAAATGCATCCATCGTGTTGTTAAAAGGTTTTCCCAATATTTTAAACAGCTGTGCCAGTATTGAGACAGGTGTGTAGTTTGTGAAGTTGTGCTTGTATACCACTTGTGTCACAGCGTCCACTGTATTAAAATTCATCCTTTTAGCATTTTTTCATCCAAAATTCAATATGCCAAACTTTGCTAAATATAACAAAATATACGTTTGCTACTCTCATGTAGGGGCTAAATATGTGATTGATAATTGCAATGACTTATATGTGTCTTTACTAGATAGCTTTACATAGAAGCTTGTAAAAGTGGCTTCTTTTTTTACAGCATTAATGAAAAGAGACAGACTGTTGGTCTCCATTCTTTATTGTTCACCGTCATCCCGGCAGGGAACATAGAAATGCTGTTTGTCCATGTGTCTGTCCGCCCACCCTTTTGACAGCTTTGATGGAGGATCACCAAATTCACACCATATAGCCCTTGCTCAAGTTTGATGATGACTCATACTTTTTAACACATGTTTTTTGTCATTTGTGCGACGATGGACACAAGGTCTTCAGGCCAACAGCAGGCTATTTTTTTATTAGGGTGTGTCTGAAAAGTAATACCAAACAATCCTCCCCCCTTTCCAATCACTTTTCCTGTATGTCTGTGGGAAAAAAATGGAAAGGAGAATCCATTATAATTCAGGAGGAGACAAGTGGTATTGAAAGATTGCTGCTCAACTTAAACTAGACACATTATGTGGGTCAGTCATGGTGAAACTTTAGTGTTTTGAAGATGAAAAGTAAAACAAGGTTTATATGTATAGCACAATTTATACACAGTGCTTTACAAAAACAGAAAAAAGAGACAAGTTAAGAACACATAATTACGGTTAAAACACAATCAATGATCAAAATCAATCAATTAAAATAAAAAAATTCAATTCAATTAAAATAAAATTCAATTAAAATAAAGTAAAATAGAAGAGTGTAGATAGAACTCTTTCAGATCTATGTACGGTTGAACAGAAACATTTTCAGCCTGGATTCAAACCCTGTCTTACATAATTAGGAAAACTGTATCACAGGGCTCTGGACACCAGCAGAAGGTCTGTCCCTGAGGTTATCAGGGTCTGAGATGGTTCATATGGGACCAACATGTCACAGATGGACTTTGGTGTAGAGCATGGACAGACTTATGGACAAGCAGAGCTGTTTTAAAGTCTATTCTTTGAGCGACAGGAAGTCAGTGCAGAGAGCTGAACATAAGACTAATATGGTAGTACTTCCTGGTTCTGGTCAGGATCCAAGCAGCAGTGTTCTGGATGTACTGCAGCTGTCTTACAGCTCGTTTAGGGTCCAGTCATAAGGCTGTCATAGTTTAACTGTTGAGTGGAGAGTAGTGTGAACGACCCAAAAGCAGACTGACAAGATGCAGTTCAAGCTCTTAATTGTAGGGTGACCATGTGTCCAAATTTTGTCCGGACAGACGGCTCTAAAACTGGACTGTCCAGACATCTGTCATGCATCCTCAATTTTTACATTTCATCCTCGGGACCTAAGGACAAAATGTAAAAAGTGAGTATGCGCAACAGACGTCTGGACAGTCCAGTTTTAGAGCCGTCTCTCCAGACAAAATCCAGACATATGGTCACCATATTCATTGAGCACTTCCAAGATGGTGAAATAAACCAAACAAAATGAGGCAACAACACTGTAACAAACTATACAAAGTCTTAATTAAGTAGTAGTAGGGAGTAGTATGTCATTCATGCATAATTCGGTGCATTCTTAGAGGTGTTCTTAAATCTTCTTCTAGAGATTTCTACTCAAAAAACACAAAGTTTTCCACAATGGACCTGAAAGGAAAGGAAGAAATAGAAAGGATGGATATAAGGAGAGACAAAACCCACAAGAGCAGTCTGTAACAGAGCCTGACCACAGGGACGCCCCAAATATTCTCCACAGGAGTGTTTCATTTAGTATCATGATCTCAAACACATACTGGTCATCTTTTCACTTGACATCACATTATTTCATATATCAATGTTCTACAAACTTCTGCCTCATTACTTTATTCTGTCACATATGGACAAATAACAAGGTGTTTCTGCTGCTGCCTGACCAAAACAAATTAATGTAGTAGTGTATTAGGCTCACAGTTAACACAAAGCACTTCCAGCTTAAAATACCACATTAACATTAAGCATACTTTATACTTCAGCTAAACACATTCCTCAGCTTGTGACAAACTTGTTAAGTGCATATATATATATATATATATATATATATATATATATATATATATATATATATATATATATATATATATTCCCTTTAATCTTGAGTCTGTCTTCTGTATGCATAATGACATGCAATTAGTCTACAGGGTGTCCTATAAGTGTCCATACAGAGGAGACATAATACATTCCATACATATATGGTTCTAACATGTATTTCAGATAACCCAAAGAATGCATTTGAATAAAGGGCAATGAATTAAAATGGCAGTCATATAGAGCATATTATATACGCTGATACATTTATATATTATATACAAACAGTTTATGTCAAGAAACACTTATTTTTCCTATCTATTGAGACTTATGGGACACCTTGTAGATTAAATTATTGATATTTTACATCAATTACCCCACTTTAGTACATCTTAGTGAATCTTTACTGCATTTTACTACATTTTATTCCACTTTAGTACATCTTAGTTTATTTTTACTGTTTATTACATTTTACTGACCCATGGGCACCAGGGGAGGTGTGACAGGCAGCAATACAAAGCAAGAAACACCATCTACCTGTACATCAACTTATCATGATTAATCAAAATTATTCCACAGCAACCATGTGATTAATCTGATTAAAAATCATAATTGTTTGACTGCGCTAATTTTTTTATTCTGTTTTTTTCCCCCCCTCGCTGTTTACACTTGTTTTCCATTCTGTGCACAGCAATTTAAGAATTTCAATATACTGTACAGGAATGTGTGCATATGATTAGAAATGCTTTGAATCTTGAATTTCTGAAGATTTAATTCACCATTCACCATATCATTTTTACTAAGGTGTTTGAAGATGCCTGATGGAACCAGAAACGAATCAATGATTTAACTCCACTCTGTGAACATCCAACTCATGCATGTCACTACATGTTCAGCTGCAGTAACTTCAAATTTCACACCAAGTGTTTAATGTCCAAAACAGTTTTAACATAAGAGGAAAATGTGTGTTCTCACATGTTAACTGTTGTTTTCATGAACAGTTAGATCAGCTGATGGGCTGAAGAATGCTCTGTTCATTCCTAGAGTAAAGATGATTCAGTGTATCCAATGCTGAAGAAGATACTTAAAGACACACTGATTCTCTTTTCCTTTGTATTTACACAACTCAGACAGATCTTATCATGGCTGACATGTTTCCAGGTTATTTCACTCCATTAGGAACTTTCTGAAGAATGATTTAGGGGAAAAAAATTGTACTCTTTTGATTTCAGACTAAATAGAACTGTAGAAGGGAGGAGTGTATGTTCAGATTTTGGCATTTGCACCCTGATTTCATCACATGCAGTTTTATAATTAATGGAAGTATTTTCTTTTGCCTTTTTTAAAAATAAAAATTCAACAGAATTCCTGGGGTGATAATGTCAGTTTGAATCAAATCATTTTTTGAACGATATAGACCAGAGATAATCAATAAAATGTGCTTATTCCATATGTTCAATCCTGTTGCATGTAACAGCAACTCACAGAGCTATGAGCCACCGTGAGAAAGCTGCTATGTAATCATGTTAGGAGGACCTGTGAGAGGTCCAAGAGTACTGTTATGTAATGCCAGATGTTTTCTTTTTGGTTTCTTTTTTTTTTTCCCAAAGATCTGTTTCTAATGAGTCTTTCTTAACATGAGAGTGTCTGTTTTTGCCATGGCGGAAATCACAACAGAGAGCTGGAATGCATCTGGGGTCTGTTTTTCTATGCGTCTCTTTGTTAGTGTGCGTGTGTGAAACTGGGAAGCAGGCTAGATGACGGCAAAATAAAAAAAAATTAAAAATTAACTGTCTTATAGAACTCAACAGTTTGCTCTTTGTCTTCCGTCAAATGTGGAGATCTTATGTCAAATACTGTGGTTTTCATTTCTGACCTGAGGCTGGGAACAATCTGGATCCAATAGTGCTAGATGAAGCACATATCTTGTTTTGGAGCTCTGCCACCTCCATCTTGTAACAGCTGAGACTCACTGTATTGTAGAAACTGTAATGTTCGCCAGATGTTGTCAGGTTGGGGGCAGCAGACAGACATTCATATAAACAAATCTCACCTTAGCTGTTAATCTGAATGCGAATGGATACATGAACACTCAAGGGGCAGTCTCTTTAGAGTGTCTTTAGAGCAGGGGTCTCAAATTTATTTTCTTCAGGGGCCAAATTCAGCCTGATTTGATCTCCAATGGGCCAGACCAGTACAATGAAAATATAATAACCTATAAATAATGACAATTACACATTTTTGTCATTGTTTTAGTGCAAAAAAACTCTGTTCAATTATGAAGATAATTTTGTAAATTATCAAGGAGGGAAAATAAGGGCAATTTTAACAATATTCTGCCTCAATTTATAATTTGTCCATGTGCATTATGGATCACTTTTATGAAGATATTTCACACTTAGCAAAAGAAGCAGAAAATGGCTCAAATTTTGTATAATTTTCTTTAGACATTTCAGGTTATTCACCTTTTATTGTTACTATATATATATATATATATATATATATATATATATATATATATATATATATATATATATATATATTATTTATTTATTTTACAGTGTTTTACTGAGTTTTGTTCATGGAAAATGCTGGGACCAAATTTCAATACTGGTTCTCCTTTTTTATGTAAATTTTTTGCAAATTTTCCCATGTTATTTATGATTTTGTAAATATGTATTAGTTTTTGTTCATTTTGTTGCTCATTGTTTCTTTTTCTACATTTTGCCCTTTATTTTATTTTTTTTTTTCTTAAATTTTGCTCCATTTGTGTCTTACTTTCTTTATGTTACTAATTATTTTGTCAGTTTATTATTTATTTTTGTTCATTTTATTGATGACTTTGGCCATTTTTGTTCATTTTGTTGCTTTTTTTTTTCTCTGTGGAACTGCTAACGTTTAAGGAGTTAAAGGGTTAAACAGAATCATGTGAAAGAGGGAAATATCTAAAACATGTAGGACACTGTCCCCTAAGGACCAGAGTTTGACACCTAAGCTATAAAGATTGTGCAAGTTTAGAAAAAAGTATCCAGGATCCACATCTTTTTTCCAGATCTATTCCAAAATATTTATTTATTGCTTCAACCATGCAATACTGTTTAAAGAAGTATCATAGATTGTATATGATCCTGCTGAAATACAACTGTGTTACTCTCTTTAGGTATGGCATACTGCAGTGACAGAAGTTTTCTTCTCCTCCGCTCTGTCTCAGGGTGTATTGATTGCTATGGGAAGCTACAACAAATACAACAACAACTGCTTCAGGTCAGTGTCCTCACCCATAAACTTCTTTACCGTTGTTTGAATTCACATTACTGACACTGCAAACTTGTCTTGTTGTGTTGTAGAGACTGTGTGGCATTATGCTGTCTGAACACTGCTACCAGTATCTTTGCTGGTTTTGTTGTGTTCTCTATAATGGGATTCCTGGCTCATGATCTGGGTTTACCAATACAGGACGTTATTCATTCCGGTGAGAACACCCCCTTGTTTTTTTTGTTGTTGTTTTTTTAAGTTGATTATTTTATTTTCAACAGTACAATATGACTTATTTAAATGTATAAAACAAACAGTTATTTTTGATGCAGTGAATATTTTGATCAGCTGGCAACAAAGTGTACTTTCCACTAGATGGCATTAGATACACATATTTTACTCGGATACCTTTTCCAACTAATTTTGTACAAACCTTACTTGTATAAATTTTTACCTTACCCCATAAAGACACAAACCTTTCATTACTGAGCAAAAGCATCTACTGATCCGAAATATGTAATAAATGTTGACCCACTTATCCTATCACTACATGTAAATAATTCAGGTCAAATGCAGTCAAATGCATGGTTATCACATATGATCCATTTGGGTGTTCAGAGGCTCTATAGTTAATGTAGAAACACTTTCATCTTCAACAACATTGGTTCACCAGTAATAACCAATGTAATATGATAAATTACATTGGTTTTAGATGCTCGTTTTTATCTTCAGTTGTTAAAGAAGTAATTTTTTTTCAAAATTTTTACTGATTTGGTTAAGTAACGTATGGATTTATTCTGAGCTTTCATGAACATCTATATAATTACTAAATTAAATATTAGAAAATACCTGATTTGTACTGAGAAATGTTAAATGCAGTGGATGATTTTATAGTAGATGGTGATAAATCACTTGGAAAAAGCAGAAAAGTCATTTGAAGTTGTGTGTGTGTGTGTGTGTGTGTGTGTACTGTTGCTTCCTCCCACTATTCAAAGCCATGCACTAATAGGTTAATTGGCCAATCTAAATTGCTCATTCTTCACCTGTAGCATAGCTGGAACAGTCTCCTCCACCCTGGTGAACCTCACGAGGATAAAGCAGTTAAAACAATAAGTGAATGAAAAGCAAATGAAGCTTTTAAAAGTAGTGTTAACATACTTGTGTCTCTGGTTACAGGTCTTGGACTGGTCTTCATAGGTTTTCCAAAGGCTCTGGCCTTGCTTCCTGGCTCATCCTTCTGGCTGGTGCTCTTTTTTTTAATGGTCCTTCTCCTTGCTCTGGACTCTCATGTATGTATGTGCAACATTACAGTATATGTAGCGTGTCAGCATCACATTATCTACAAATAAACTTAGAATCTGCTGTGGTTGTGTGCTCACAGTTTGTGTGTGTCGAGAGCTTGGCCACAGCTATCGCAGACCTGTTTCCACATTTTCTGAGGAAGCCTGGCAGAAGACAGATTTTAGTCCTTGTCATCACTGTTGTCTCCTTCTTGTTAGGTCTACCATTAGTCACTCAGGTAAGACGAACACAAGTACAGAATGGCCTTTGATGGGTTAAGATGATAGTGCTTTTGGGTACCAACTTTTTCCCTGAGAATGTGGAGGAGATGGATGGATGGATGGATGGATGGATGGATGGATGGATGGATGGATGGATGGATGGATGGATGGACGGATGGACGGATGGACGGATGGACGGATGGACGGATGGACGGATGAACGGATGGATGGATGGATGGACGGATGGACGGATGGACGGATGGACGGATGGATGGATGGATGGATGGATGGATGGATGGATGGATGGATGGATGGATGGCACCGCAGTCTTATAGTTTCAGTCCTACTAACGCTGCTCTGACCATGTTTTGGTCTTTATGTTTCAGAATGGGATCTTGTTATTTCATATTGTTGATTCATATGGCTCCAGTATGATCAGTCTCCTGTTCATTGCCATTTTTGAGACCATAATCATTGGCTGGGTGTATGGTAAGTTCTGTATGCATAGCAGTTATCATTGCAGTGAATAGAGTGTTGACTATTTAGCTAACTGGCGCTGGCAGTGTATATGTTTTGTATATTACATGTAGTTTGTTATCTAGCCAGTGATTGTAATAATAGTGCATGGCAACGGCAGTCACAGCCCAAAAGAAATATATTATTATCTTGTTACACAAGTTGACTCTTTTTGTGCATTTGAGAGAGTCAGATTTTGTTTCAGCAGTGTATTTCATATATTATTTCTCATCTACTGATATTCCAATCTGAATTTTAACATTAGTCATTTTTACACAAAATGTGATTAACTGGGATCAAACAGTAAAAAATCATGTTCTGGTAATACTGAAGCAATGACAGAATTATGTGCATATTTGTGTTTGAAATACTCAAAGTGAGTTTCCTGACTGTTTTTTTTTATCCAAATGTTTTGCACAACCTCACTCTTGACAGATTCCACTTTCAGCAGATCTTATGTTATCTACTGTAGGGTTAAATGACAACAACAGTGGTTTAGCTGTTGTTGTTGTTTGTTTGTCAGCATAAATTCACCAAAAATCTTTTTTACATGAAGGTACTTATGGTTCTATTGTGTCAAGCTGAAGTTAAGCTTCCATTTCCTTCAGTTTCATATAAATCCTCTAAGGTCTAACTCACCACTTCCTACACTTTTATTATCTGATTTGTCACAGATTAAATTAGTTTGTGTGGGTGGAGAGTTCCTCTCAGATAGTTTTCTTTATATCTCATTTCAACACACAGAGCTACTCTAACTTATATTCTGATACAGTATGTACTTTTAAAAGAATATTTCTTTTCACATTCAGACACAACTTTGCTGAGAAGGCTTCCACTACTTTTTTTTTGCATTCATGAAATTACATTCTCTTCTCAGTCACATATTCTCTCCAGTGCAGTGATCCACAGTGAGATATTGATCAGTTTCTGCAGCTGTGTGCTCCTCTACTTTGAGTTTTTCTTTTTTTGTACATTCTTTTGGCCTGTCTTTCTCTTCAAAGTGTGGGCTCAGTGCTGTGTGTGATACCCACCCAGTTTTAAAGGAGAGCACTCATTCTCCTCCTCCACACTGATGTAGTTAGTTTTGTAGATGACTGTATTATTCCTCTGTTTATGCCATGTTTACTGCCCTAACACGTCTTAGCTTCACAATCAACTTTTATATTTCACATATTTACCAAAGACTAGCGAGTGGGTGTTGTATCATACAGCAGGTCATTTACTTTACACACCTCACTGGCTTCCTCCTTATCTTTTAACATCCCTCTGTCTTTCCTTTGTTCTTCTCATTGCCATTGTGATAGCTCGAGGAAGTCAGCTATCTTTGTGCATTTCCTTTAAGACCTTTCTTTTCTATTCTCTTGCACATCACATCTGTCTCTCACTTTGTCCTCACTTGAAGGTCCCCCCTATTATTATTGGTGTTTGTATGAAAGTTGTATATATATATATATATATATATATATATATATATATATATATATATACCCCACAAATACAATATTTTAATACCATTAAATGTCATAGACCCGAGGTTTGAAAATCGGTGTGTTTTCTGTCAGTGATCCTGCAGTTTGATTGTGTTTCTTGTCAAAAAAAAAAGTAAAACTATCTCACTCCCTATGATTGAGTAACTGTTCGTCTCTCTGACTTTGCAGGTGCCGACCGTTTCTATGACAACATTGAGGACATGATAGGATATGCACCATTCTGTGTGCTGAAGTACTGCTGGTTGTTTGTCACACCATTTATCTGTGGGGTGAGTGACTCACACCTGGGTTACATTTCACTTATTTGATTCATGTGCTCTGTCTTCTTCTCTGTTTGTTAATAAATATTTCCTGTCATGTTTTCAATTGTGCTCATTTATATTATGCTTTATGTACATTCTAAGCACAGATCTGTTCCTGCCACTCATCATCCTTTATTTTTTTACCATGTATTATTTCTTTCCTGGACTTTCATCTGTGCCCAGTGTCTTTTATTTTCCACATTACTAATTATACTTGACTTCATATATTGTAGATTAGAGGATAAACTGTCTTTACCTGACAATATGGAAAACACATTTCACTACACACATGATCAATACTAAGGGAAACAACATTGTATTAATTTAGTATATATTCACAATGTGAGTTGGCGAATGAGCAACTAACTCATTAACATTGCATATAAGTTAAAGGAGTCATATTTTTAGATGGAATTATGCACTTTTCCCTGTGGTCTACATAAATTGTAAATGTAATGCTTTGCTCTTGGGTTCATTAATTCAACTCCACAAGTCTGTCTTCAACCCTATTTCTGGATAATGACACCAGTGCTGGCCCTTTAAATGCAAATGAGCCACTTCCTGCCCCACCCCTCCAGGTTGTGGATTATGCTGCTCTGTCCCATTCAGCCACTTGTGTTCATTAATATATCCAACAACATTTTGAGGTTAGTTCAAAGTTTACTATACAATTTGTTGTACTTGGAGAAACATTGGTTGGAAGTCTTGACTTTCTATGTGCAAGTGTTGTGACGTAACTAGTTATTAATTAAATCCATTGTAGAAATCCAGTTAGAGTTAAAGTCCAAATAAATATACCAGACTAATAAAAGTGTGTTTCACAAAATATGATCCCTTTCATTCCTGTCCAGGCTTCGGGAAACTGGAATTAAATGACTCATATTTTGCTAAACCCACTGTCATTAGTCTTTGGTTCATTTATTTGCATATTTGGACCCTAACAGTTCAAAAAGCTATCTTTACAATCATTCTGACAAAAATCCAATGGAGTGGCTCATTTGCATTTAAAGGCCCAGTGCTCAAAATATCCTTTCTGGTGTCATTACTCAGAAATAAGTTTTAAGATGTACCAGTGGAGATGAATTAATGAAGAATTCAGACCCAATTATATCATTGACAGTTTATGTAGACCATAGGGAAATGTTTTAAAATGCATAATTCAATCTATATATATAAAAAAAAGGAAAATAACCCCCCTTTAGGTTTCCTAAAACCTACATATGAATGCTTTTTATATATTTATCATTTACGTTTCTTATTGTGTCTGTCAGGTTAGTTTGCTGTTTGAACTGGCAACTATGAGGCCTTACTTTCCTTCAATGGGTTATGTACTTGAACCCTGGGCTCGTGGAATGGCTGCTCTGTTTGTCCTCACACCACTGATGTGCATCCCGTTATTAATTTTTTGGTCATTGTGTAAGGTAAGATCAACATCAACACCATCACACAGCATAATTTATTGAAATCTCCAAAATTGTTTAGTGTTTCATCCTTGTCTTTAACTGAAATCTACTCCTTATAATCAGAATTCCAAAACCATGGTTACGCCGTCCAGTGACCTGCGTCAGGCTCGACCACACAAGCCAGTGCTCACACTGTGTGAGTGCATTGTCTTTAATGCACAGGTGCAACCGAAGACGAATGTGGAAAGGAACAACGAGAAGATAGAAATGGAAGAACCAGTCTGACAATGGCTATAGCAAGGAGAACATGTGATAGGATAAACAAGAGACTCTATCATCTAGGTAAACTATAAGAAACTTTTTTAATCAGTCAAAGAAAAGATAAAAAAAAATAGAATAAATAACACCCAACTTCACATACTCACTTCTTTATATACATGTATAATCTTATATACTCCTGAAATTGTCTTATAGCATTAACATATAACAGATTTTAGTTGCAGTAATAATGTAGCTGCATTTCTACATTGTAATAGCTATGTAACTTAGTGAATGCAAGTAAAACTTACTAACATTGGATTATTTTGTCCTCAACCAAACTGGACTGATATTTTATCTTTTATCTTCTTTTTAAATAATACATTAAGTAAGTATGTCTCTCCATGTGTCTGGGTAGTATGGTGGATTATTGTGTCTCTTCTGAATCTGCCTATATTGATCTCTGAAAAATTGGATAAACATTCAATACAAACTCAGCCTGACCTATTCAGTTCAGTTATTACCCAGTCTAACAGTCTGCATTGTTTCAATTGGGTTTGAGGGGGGAATTGTATTGTTCTATTGTGTGTTTCTGTGCATATGTGTGTCCTACCATTTTTTTTTAATGCAAGTCATTATTGAGGGACTTTTTAAGTTTGTGGGATATATCTTGTATGCATCATTATTAAAAGTATAAAAAAAAACAACAACACTCACACAAAGGTTTTTTTTTTTTTTTTACATCTATTATAATTATGTCTTAAAAAATTCCATAATTATTTAATTAGGGAAACAATCACTTATTACCTCTGCCAAGGAGGTTATGTTTTTGCCATTTGTTGGTTTGTGTACAACATAATTCAAAGACTTATGGATGGATTTTGATTACATTTTCAGAGTATGGTGGTAATGGGTACATCAACAAATGATTAGATTTTGGTGGTGATCTGGACCTCCCCGGTGGGTGGTTTGCCTTCGTGGATGTCTGCGCTCTCAGAGTGCTTTTCTAGTTCATGAATAATACATAAATGATTAGATGTACCAGCCAGAAGAACCACTTTCTAATTAGCTAAACAATAAAACAATTATCTTATTCAAAAATTGTTTTGAGTGTTTTCTTTTCATTGACATCATCATGACATATGTTTCTTTTCTTTGCCAATATATCACATTTTATATGGAAAATAAATTGTCTGATGAATTGCTTTGAACTAAGTTAGAGACTAAAATATGTTTTTTATTCAACATATGTTCGTTCTCCTCTTTCATATTTAACATAAAGTCATGTGTGGCTTTATTTGACTCTTATGTCAACAGTTTTACAGCAATATCTTTATCAATAACTTAGCAATTTCAATTTTACTCAATTGCATATACAGTATGATATTCTTGAAATTTGGATTATGGTCCTGTTGATTTTAGGTCTGAAAAAACCCCCAAAAAAACCCCGCAAAAATGTCAACTATGTTACCTTGTAAAGGTAAGTCAAAAAGACCCTCAATTATATATTGACTCATGCATCAAAAAGAAGTAGGACAGTAGGTATTCATGGTCAAAATGTACAAGTGGGATAAGGTTACCACATGTGTAATCTCACAGGATGCATGTGATTGGTAAACTTGAACAAAGTCAGTCATCTGTGTAATGTGAACCGGCATTCAATTAGCAACCAATTCCATTCAGCTGTCTCTTACCTCTGACTATACAAAGTGACCCTAAAACCTGAATGACTAAAACCCTCAAAATAAAAAAGCCATTAAATTATGTGGTTCAAACTGTGGGAGAAATGTAATGAAAAATGTTGTTTTTGTTAATATAAGGATGAAAATAAGGAGAGGATTGTCTGTGGTCTTGAAACAATATAGTGTACTCATCTGAATATTTAAGGTCATGCACCCATTTCATATACTGACAATTCTGTTTCTGGCTGGGTTTTTTTGCCTGAGGGCAAGTAAAGAACCATAGGTTAAGTGGTGCAACACTTCCTGTATTTATATTTAGCATGTACCCAGCAGCCTTTACATAACAAATCAGTTGACACCCTCTTCCATGAGTGCAAACAGTTCATCTGACAGATTATGTCAATGAAATAAGAGATCAGCAGGACTTTACAACCAGCTACATCAACCATATTACCTACATTTCTCTGGGAAAAAAATACAGCTTTTTGCTAATTCATTGTTTGCACCTATATCAAAAAGGATAGAAATTTAAAACATGCTGTTTGTCTTTCAGTGTTTTTGGTTTTGCACTCAGTAATTATCTGAGCATGCTACACTGAGATAATTCTGCTGCATCATTAGCTTACTTCACTAATGAGCTGGGATTTTCCCCAAATGATATCCTACCTTCTTATTCCCTTCCTTAATTCTGTCAAATAAAAGGCAAAGAGAAACAAAGAAGAGTGATGCCAACATGGCAGGAGACAAAATTAAGATATGAAAAATGGGCCAGTAAAAAACAAAACAAAACAAAAAAAAAAACCTGTCAAGATATTTCAAAAGTGGAGGGATGGCAATTCTATTAAGTTTAATGTGGGAGGAAGAAAATGGAGTGTAAATCAACATTTGGTTTCTGTAAATATAAAAACTGACGTCAATAAGGATATACCTATTTTCTAAAAATAAACCCAACAACACAAGTTTTAATTTTACAGTTTAGTTAATCTAGTTTGAATCCTGATTTTTTTTTTATTGTCCATATGTGTTGCAAAATCATGTATGCCTTGACTAAGTTGTGGAGGTGGAGTGGACAGATTGGTTGGGTAGATCTGGCTCAGGGGCTGCCTGGCTTACAAGTTCTGGAAAACAAGTGTCCCTTAGCCAATCCCCTTGTTTTCCATGAATCTCCCACTTCTTTTAGTTTCTCTGACTGAGTTTGATTTGTGTGATGGACATTTCCGATTTGTCACTGTTTGCCGCGTATGTGACTCCTCTGGTCTGGTGCTTTGACATACGCACATGCATGTAAGATGCTGTACTGTTGCATCTTGCAGATGCTGTATGTTGTACTGTTGTGCTTTGGGAGACTAAGCATTACTTTAAATAACCAACACCAACAGATTTTTTTTTATACATTGCTTGTTTGTCTGTCATGTAAAGCGTCTTTGAGTGTCCAAAAAAGCACTATATAAGTTTGAGGTTTTATTATTATTATTATTATTATTATTATTATTATTATTATTATTATTATTATTATTATTATTATTATTATTATTATTATTATTATAGATTTCAAATTGCTGCAGATCTTAAATTATTGCTTTGTATTAACTGCTCCCTAGTGTGTGTTTTAATACTTCCACAACAAGTTGGTGTTGTTGGCAGGATCCCATGACTGTTACGGACCATATCCCCATGGTAACAACAACACTGAAGACAGGGAGTGACGCCACACTCCATCTGCACACCACTGGGATCCAGTCTAACTTTATCGTGGTTTAGTTTTAGTTATGCAATGACATAATGGTAAAACATGTTATTTGACAATTGTGTCATCTTAATAAAATAGTTGCGGCCCAGAATGACGTGCCTGGAAGATTAATGTTGCAGGTGGAATATTAATGTGTTTTATTTAACATAAATTCAGCAGTGGTTACCAAGACTGAGGTCTCTCCCTGTAAGATGGAAAATGCTAAGTTTTAAGTCCCGCCACTGGATTGGGGTTGGTCAAGACTGACATGCATGAGTAATAACTGTGGACAAGTTGTTTTAAAACAGGTTTCTGACTGGGTTGAACATGGTGGATTTCCTTCTGATGGTACCTTATGTTTCCAAAAATTTCTGAAACTAAGAGAAAATGTAAATATCAGAAAACAGAACAGAAAAGGCTTTAAAAAAAAGACTAATGGACTAGATGAAGATTAGAAGAAGCAGAGATTAGGGTCAGAAATGCTTGAGAACTCTGCTTAAAACTTTGTAGATGCAGACTGTTCTTTGTCGCACATACAGGAAAATACATTTAGTGCATCACCTTTTGCTCCACCTCCTACCGCTCCCCTCTCTGCGTTGTCATCTTCCCATAAGATGACAACATTTGCCTGCATCGATCACAGGAAATGACACACCTACAGCAGCACAAAGCCACTGTCACTCTCCCTGAGCCTGTAGTGGTTCCTTCTCCTCCTCTCTCTCTACATCAACCTCAATAGTTTCATACCAGAGTAACTGCCAACAGCAGCTGGGGTGAAATTATGACTGATTATAATCATAATTTGAGAAAGACTGTTCATTCTGAATCTCCACCAGACCTTAATAATAATAATAATAATAATAATAATAATAATAAATTTTATTTAAAAGCACCTTTCAGAACTCTCAAGGACACTGTACAGGGTAAAAACAAAGGAAGCAGCACAAAAGAAATAATAATAATAATAAGTTAAGACTAAAAAAGATAAAATGCAAGTACTAGACAGGGAGCTTAAAACAAGAGAAGGTTAAATGACTAAAATCAAACAGGATAAGTGCTAGAGAAGAGATGGGTTTTTAGCTGTGATCTAAAGTGGGAGAGTGAGTCGAGGTTTCTGATGTCCGGTGGGAGAGAGTTCCAGAGTTTGGGGGCAGAGCGGCTGAAGGCTCTACCCCCCATGGTACTGAGGCGGGCACGGGGCACAGTGAGGTGGGTGGCAGCAGAGGATCTGAGCGAGCGAGGGGGGATGGCAATGCTGAGAAGGTCAGATAAGTAGGGGGGGGGTGAGATTATGGATGGCTTTGAAAGTAAACAGGAGAATTTTATATGTGATGCGTGTTTCACCCGGGAGCCAGTGAAGTTGCTGCAGGACTGGTGTAATGTGGTGGGAAGAGGGGGTACCTGATATAATGCGAGCTGCAGAGTTCTGGACCAGTTGAATACGAAGACAGCAGTGGCATCTCATGTCTCATGGTGGAAGTCTCTGGTCTGAAAGACAATCAAGGCAAAGGTGACCAAGGCAGGAGACCTGGACAAAAACAGAAAAGTCAACAGAAACAATAGAAGAAAAGTAATTTGATCACTTACAGTAATCACAGACTTTGTAGACTGGTGTGAGCAAAACCACCTGCTCCTAAACACCTGAAAAACCAAAGAGATGGTGGTTGACTTCCACAGAAAACCCACACAGCTCACACATCTAGGACTTGGACATTGAGATAATGGACTCTATTAAGTACCTGGATGTTCACCTCAATAACAACCTGGACTGGACTCACAACACAGACGTCCTGTTAATGAAGGACCAGAGTCGCTTCCACCTACTGAGGACACTGAGGTCCTTTGGTGTGAACAGGGCTCTGCTCTGGACATTTTATGACCCTATAGTGGCCTCTGCAGTTCACTTTGCCCTCATGTGCTGGGGAGTGGGTTGTTAGGGCAGAGACAGAAAGACACGCAACAAACTGATAAAGACTCAAGCTCAGTCCTACACTGCCCACTGAACTCCATCAAGGAGGTGGCGGACAGATGAACAGTAAAAAAACTGAAGTCCATCATGGACAACTCCTCCCACTCCATGCACCACAATGTAGAGGTCAATTCCTCTCAAATATGAGAGGAATTGGTTGACTTTTCAGGGTCCAACTTTAAAGGTGTCATTGCATGGTTATTTCATTAATATTGTTGTGTTCTTCATTGTTATTGAATACATTGTGTGTTGGTTCCATTTAAAAAAAAATCCAGATTGCTTTGTTTCAAGCTGTTTTTTCATGCTAGAAAAATGACTTGAGGTTGAACAACAGAGTTTACTGGTACTTCCTCATACATGTCCATGACGCGGTGATGAGGTGTCTCTGATTGGCTCAGAATGCGTGAAGGAACACTCCCCCCCGCCCCTCTTGCTCTATGTGTGTGTTTACCTTTACCAGAGTAGCATCCAGCTACGTTTTGTGCCATTGCTTGTTCTGAAAACATGCGGGGGAAAAAATGAGGCTTTATTTCCACAGAGAGCACATGAACAAGTTTGATCTGCCATTTTTTTCAAGTTTGTGCAGCAGCTACTGTGGCGCCATCTTCTCTTGTAGATGCTAATGCTAATGCTACTTCAGATTTGCTGCAAAGGAGGATGGGCTCAACCCCACGTGGATGACGCTAAAGTCTATCTGACATCAGATGGACCAGCTTTTTCTGGGTCCCTCGTTCCTCTTGTTATTTTCTGTGAATGTAGTATGCAGCCAGTGGAGGTGACAAACCACTTTCAAAGGCAGCATGTGTTGGTAAGTCGGGGTGACCCATCAGATTCCAAAAGGAGCGTGGAAAAGTGGATTTCAGCGGAATGACACCTTTAACCAGTACCCCCTTGTATGGTCTGACACCATGTTCTTGTGTCTCTCATCAAATTCCTATCCTTAATTCAACTACTGTTCACAATGACAACTAAAAAAGCACTCTGAGAGTGCAGACCTCCGCCAAGTTAGACAGACCCCCCAGATCATCACCAAAATTTAATCATTTCTAGATCTCCCCATTACCAACCTACCCTGCAACTTTCAGCAAAATCCATCCATGTTTTGAGTTATCTTGCTAACTAACAGACAAACAAACAAACAAACTCTGGCAAAAACATAACCTCCTTAGAGGAGGTAATCAACACCTCACATGTTTCTGGTGTGTCCCCACTCCCAGCTCTGGCTCCCAGCTTTCTGACCTTAGAGCAGTTGTCCTCAACATCAATTTCAATTTCTCCAAATTCCAATGTGCTCTATTCTGCAGAGAATATTCAGATCAAGTTGTCACAAAAACAAAATAATGTAAATAAATAAAGTACTACTTCCCAATCCTAGCTTCACACATGCTTGATTTTAATTTTGAACTGATACCTGATATGCTTTGGGCCTCACATAAGTACACTGTAGGTCTGAAGAGGGGGAAAAATATGCACCATTCCATAAAGTCCATATTGCCACCAGTCCATATTGCACTTAAAATCTGAGTATTAGCCTATTTTAAGTGACTTTGATGAATAAACACAGAACGTTGTAAATACAATAGGAGGCCTGTGGGCATTGTTTGACAATTACCTCAGAGATGTAGTCAGACAACTTGGAACAAAAAGGCTACAGTAACTTCATCAAAGGATATATTCATGAAATTAAAGGTAAGGACATGAGAAACAGAAAATAGCAGTTTGTGCTAACTGATGGTAACCAATGCTAACTAATGGTTAATGTATTGTGCTAGCGCACTATTTACATTTTCCGATAACCAACAATATTTGTTCATACAGGCTGTTTTCCTGGTTTAGTGTCAATCACTGGTAAATATTAGGTTGTTACAAGTTAGCTTTTTAGCACAACCCAATTCACATTGTCTCTCTTGCAGGTGAACAAAACATTGAAAATAATGCTAATTTGATGATGTGGTTCCTAATGTGTTATTTTTTCTTTTTAAATTCAAAATATAGACAGGATTCCTTTCTTTTATAGGGATTACAACCTGGCACACAGCAGTATATGGCATGACTAAAGAAACCAAACATTAGCCACCTAAGCCTTGTTTTGAATCAGAGATGGTGTCACATGTGAAATAAGCTAATTGCACTAGTCTTCGACTCTCCTTTGTGCTGGAGTCATTGTATCAGCCCCCACCTGTCTGTTCACCCATTTCTCCTTTAAAGAAAATCAGAGAAAATGGTACCCTTGAGTGGCAATTACCATGTGTTAGTGTTGTTTTCAGGAGCTCTGTTGTGTTGTGCTATGGTTGTGATTCATGTTAATTAATATTTACAGTGTCACTTTGGTGTTCTTGTTGTGTGAGTACCAGTATAAGTATTTGTGAGGATTTTTGCTGTCAGCTGAACTTGAGGGGATGTATATCCCAGGGCTAATGAAGTTATTTATTAATTGTTATGTTGTTGATGTTTCAGATTTAATCTCACTGTGAAAATAGTGTTATTGTAATAGTGTTTATAGTCTCCCCTCTTTATTCAGGCTTAATGCAGGATGTGTAAATAATTTGTAAGTGCACAAGAGGAGGAAAGAAAAAGATGGAGATGTAACTGAACTCATTCTTAGTACTATGTTTAATTTCAAAACTAAGTTTGAGCTTTTTAATGGCCACATAGGGTACACCTTAGCACTTTGATTCTTTATTAGAAGCATCTCTCACTGAACTCATGGAATTAAAAACACTACTGCTTGGACATGCATTACTCTGTTATATTTATGACTCAGTGCTTTCCTTTTCATTAGCACATTTTAATAACCACCGCTATTGTTTGCTGTGTTCAGCTTCCCAAAAGGGACAAGATGAGAGAGGGTAAAATGAATACCTCAAATATGTTTGAGGTATTACACACAGTTGTCTTCAGTACCACTCTCATGATGGCAAAAGTATAGGCATCATATTAAACATCTTAGCAATTGCTCATCGTGGTACAGATTGTATTTCCCCTTAATGTATTTCAGAGGTTTTGTGGTTCTATGGGCTACACTAAATAGGACAATGACTTTGAAAGTAGAAAGGTTATTTGAGAGATATGCAATGATAAAACATGACTCAGGGGTAACAGAAGGATGATAGAATGACATGGGGAATGAGGCGGTTGATGGATCTTTAGGGAGGAATAGCACATTGTGCAGTGAATCCAATGTAAGTCTACCACATTCATGTTTCCGCCAAACTGTAAATGAAGACATTTCAATGTCCTCTTTTACTTCTTTATCTAATGTTCTTTCTTTTTCATTTTTTCTTTCATTCTCAACAGATGGAACAAGCTCCTTCACGGTTATTTTCCCCAGTTTTATGTATCTTTCATCTTGTCCTCCTCTTATCTACCCAGGAAATAGTGAAGCATATCAACTTTTCCCATTTATATCTCACCATGTTTTCATTTTGCCTAACATCTATACATTTTCCTCTTCATTTGTGAGAATATCTCTGTGTCCCCTTCATTCATCAGCTTTTATCTCTTCACTCAATAACACAATGATTATTGCAGTGATGCACATTGTGATCATACTAGTCTGTAACCTATGAAGATAGTGCCATTGGCCCTGTGCTCATCCGGACCTCACAGCTGTGATTAATATTTTTTTGTGATTGTTATTAACAAAAGGGAGGTATTCAATAGATCATAAAATCAAAATTGAAATCCTTTGAGAACTGAGAGAGGAGAAGTAATTTTAGTGACAGACTACAAATTGTTTACAATTTAAAATCTCGACAAAGTAATTGGTTTTGTGCCTAATCCTTAGATCTATCTAATGAATCAGTCAGAATTGAAATTCGTTGAGAATTGAGGGAGGAGAAGTAATTTTAGTGAACTGTGGAAGATGACGATGGGCGATGACGATGGTCGGACGACGAACAAAGTGCAATGGCAATACTTCATCACGACTTCTAAGCTAAAAATGTATGCAATACAGATTGTCCTACTACATTACTGGAAAAACAAGTGGTGCCAGGCACAACAAATATTGCCCTCTTGCACACATTTGACCTGATTTTCCCTTTGTCTTACATATTGCAAAAACACATTTTTGTGACTGTGACTGTGACCTTTCAACTACATTCACCAAAATGTACTGCAAAAGAGGGAATATTGTAGAAATAAAGGGAAAGAAGGAAAGATAAATAAGTAGTAACTAAGTGGTTTTATCAAGCATTTTTTATATTTCTGTTTATATTTTTTTAATTACGGCACATTTAGTCCTCCATACAGTGTAAATTTTGCAGTGTTAAATCAACACTAAGAGAGTTTATTTAATTTCTTCTAGAGTGTATTTGGTCCCATTGTCTCCAAATTAACATTGCAAAATCTACAGTGTACACTTTGTATAGTTTGAATTAATATGCCTAATACTACAATGGAAAAAAGTTCAAAGATACTCATTGTTATGACTTACGTATATTGGTTATCTTGTTTAAATTTGCACACCTGGTTCAGTCTAAATATGGTCTATGATCTGTTAGTCTACTTTTTGAGAGACTGTCACTAGAGGCACTCATTAAGCAGTTACAGTACCAGAGCTTATGCATACAAATGACTGTGCTACTAAACTTTATCTCTGGGCAAACAGACTCAGAACATATCAGAAATGTCTTTGCCCATTTAAGGAACAAAAAAAAAAATCACTGTACTTACAGTAATAATACAGTATGTCCGAATATGATTGGAAAAAAAGTGGTGTGACCAGTCAAGGCAGACCATAGTGAAATATCTTGGGTTTGGTTTATGTGACTCTGTCTCATTTTCTGTTTAAAACATGTAAACTTGTATTTTGTGCTTGGTATTAAAATGCCAGTGACAGACTTAAATCTGACCTTGTGCTTTCTGTATGCTGCCTCTGTCTTCTGCTTTATCGCTCCCTATTATTGTTGGTGGTGGTCACTGTGGCATCATAATTAGGCTGCATTGATTGGGGACACTGTAAACAGACTGATGGAAACCAGCTTTGACACCTCTGGTGCAGCTAACTATCATCACAATGGTCCATAAGGACAGTAAACCTCACCAGCAATTGCAATAAGTCAGCTGGTCTGGATATAAATGACTTGCTAGTGGTATAATTAAGCTCCTAATATGATTTAATCTCTCACTTTTGATACCCTTTATATTCTAACCATTGCCACCCACCAGTCAACTGATATGGGTGTAGTACTTCAGGGAATTGTGGGAATGTTCATTATTCTTTCTAATTGACTGGTGATAGAGTATCAGAAACAGATATTAAAGCTGGGATGTTCCCGACAGAAACCAGAGGGGTTCATGTCTCATATCTAATTCTATTTGTATTAATGGAAACCTTGTTTTATTGCTAGGAGACATATTAAAAAGACAACAGAAATAAATCACTGTATAGCTGTTTACATGTCAATATAACACCCCTGTTCAAATCAACAAGTATTTAGCAGTCCTCATCTGGTGTGATAGATGTTTGTATTGGCAAATGTAAGTTAATATAAACAAAAGACTTGCAGTAAATGTATATTATATTATATGCAGTAGGCCTATAACTCATCAGGATACTTAGGATGAAAACAGTGTCACAATATAGGAGGACTTTGACAGAATGTGGCTGCTGCCATTTGTGGTCATATATTTCCAGGGTCTTTGCCAGCAGTCATTGCCTGTTTTATTTTCCAAAACTCCAAGAGTCCTTTCACTAATAAGGCCCTTCCTTGTTGAGAAACACCATGGTAACGGAGCTGGCAAGAGCTGACCTCAGCTATCACAACACACACAACAGACACACGGATATTGCTGTTGCCCCAACAGTCCCACCAGAACTGGGTGATTGGGCGATTGATATATCTCCCATGGCCTCGGGGGCCTAGCTAGTCAGAACTGAGCAGTAATCAAAGCAGGCACACTGGTCGAACTTTATTATCAACCATTCAATACCAGCTGTACAAAAAACACCCGTTCTCCTTTAACTGTAAACAGTAAGGATAGATGTGCAAAAGTAAAAAGATCTTTCCTGGCACTGCAGACTTGTAACTTTCCTCAGTTTAAAGGATTTCCACAGTCTTGGGATGCTTGGATTCACAGATGAAGCTTCCATATATCTGATGATGTAAGTGGTGGTTTGGAGAACTGAAGCTGATGACATGACAACGGACTTTAACATCTCTCAGGTAGGATGCAATCTGTGCCTGATAAATATTATCTACACTTGAGATTGTCTCTCAAGGAGCAACTAGTTCAGTTGAATGTGTTCAGAAGTAGGTTTGTTAGACTAGAAGCCAATTCTGATTCATGACATGTTCTTGTGAATTACAAGATTGACAAAAGCTGGAGCTAGATTGTATATATTTATAATAATATTAATAATTACTAATTAATCAACTGAATGACTGATAGAATGAAAAAACATAATAAAAAAATCCTTACTGACAAAAACAATTATTTACTTCTATCTATAGAGATGACATTAAAGAGTATCAGTGATGTGTTTAAAATGATTTTAAGGCAAATAACATAATACACCTGAGCAATCTAATGTATATATTAAACTACTGCAATCAAGATGAAGTTGATTTATCTACTAAACTGGACACATTAACACACTGTGAATTAGTTTGATCAGTACTGATTAACACTGAGCCATACAGTTATTTCATGATAATGTGTTTTATCCATTTTACATAAGCCTTTTACTTATTTCCTAAGGTTCATGTGTATTCACTGCTGAACAGCATCAAATCCAAGTGATATTGTAAAATAGTGAAAATGGCAGAACATTTGGAAAACTAGAATCTCATTTAATCCAGGAGAAAAAAATCCAGGTTTTGGACCAGTGTACTCTAAAGTTATGGACTTTATGGAATATCTACCAAATCCAAACTAAGAACACAAAAGAAAAGATGAATATGACTTGAGGCCCAAAGCTCCCCTTGATTTAAACAGGTGTCAGAGTTGTCTTTCTTTAAATATCAATGATATAAAGAGAATATACAATATTTATTCTTTCAGGAAACGGTCATCTAACGGTGTGACATAAACTTCCATCAATGGCATTAAATGACTTGGACAGTTCTGGGCCAGTCAATATTTGCAAACAAATAACTTCCTGCCAGCCTGTGCTGACATTGTAATGTCAAACTTCACTATATTTCATTTGGGGTTTAACTGTTTGTTGAATTGTAAATAACATTCTGATGTGGTTTGTCTAGGGTCAAGGATGTAAAATAGACATTTACTGTGTAATAGATGATTCACTGTTGGTTGTATTGGCAGTGTTTCCGAAAAGAAATAGAACCTTATAGATGTTGGTTAGGGAGTTAAGAAAGTGGCATAAAAACAACACATAATCTCTGACCTTGGAAATAATCACTTGTAGTCTCAAAATATGAAAAAAAAACCCTTTTTAAAAATGTATTTGCTTGTGATTTTATTTTCCTTCTATAAAGCTGAAAATGAAAACCATGGTCCTTTGTCCATGAAAGATGCATTGAACTTTAAATATTGACGTCTGTGTATTAAAATAAGCAAGTGGTGCCAGGTACAACAAACAGGTACCCCCTCAAAAACATTTTAGCTCTCTCTCTAGCATCGCCCTCTCAAAATGTAAGCCTATGGGTTTGACCTTTGAAAGTGGCTCAAGGTCAAAGGTTATGATGTCATTTTGAAGCCTACATGTAGTGTCCCATCTCTCAACAATAGTAACTGAGTACTTATCACCACTTTTTTTGGAGTTACGACCATTTTAAATCAAGTGACATTGATTTTGACCATTCAAGGTCACTCAAAGTCAATGGTCATGAAATCATTTTGAAGTCCATGCCAGGTTTCCTATCTGTGAATAATAGTAACAGTAATAATAGACTATCTCCAGTCATCCATTTTAGTTTTTTAGGTATTGACCCAGTGACCTTTGACCTCTTGTGTCAACAATAGGTCAAAATGTACACAAGATGCAGAATTAAAAGACCAACATTTTGGTGCTCATTGGAAGTGTGTAAGACGAATAGTTCAAAGGTTACATCCAAAATGAGATTTTGACCTTTTATTGTAACCTTTGACCTAGAGTCTTTAAATTTGTCCTTCAAGGTTCTGATGTCAATGCACATCATCACTTAGAGCAAAAAGAAGCTATATGTAAAACTGAATATACAGGAAGGAAAAGGAAATGCGTTGCTTGCCCAATCTCTTATCATTGTGAAAATACATTTTTGGTGACCTTGAACTTTGACCTACATTCACCAAAATTTCTTGGAACCTATGATAGCCCATCTTGCACCTTTTATGAAAACAGATTTAGTAGTTTTTGTGCAAAATTGCCGACAACCAGACAAACACAAAACTCAAAAGTCAGTTTTTATTTCTGTCTACAGCTTTTCTGCACATCATTCTGAGCCAATCCAGATCCACTTTGAGAGACTCTGTTGGACAGTAGAAGACAACACAGAATATAACTATCACAGGCTGTGAGGACCTAGTGGCTCCTATTCCTGGTGGTCCCACCATGGGGAAGACTGGACAAAGCACAGTGGACTTAAACTCCCCATCAGAGGTCAAACAGGCAGTTCCATTTGAAGAACTGGATCCTGTTGTGTCACCCATGGATAAAAATAAGAACAAAGACGAACCACCTGATAGAGGCAGCTGGAAAGGCAAATTTGATTTCCTTTTGTCATGTGTGGGATATGCCATTGGCTTAGGAAATGTCTGGAGGTTCCCTTATCTATGTGGCAAGAATGGTGGAGGTGAGTGTATGACTATTCTAATATATCACAGTTATAAACTCCTTTAAAAAGGTCACACACACATTTCATTGGGTCACCTGAGTGTTGATTAGGATATCATTATGCAATGTAACAACAATTGTCACCTCATTTACTTCTGTCCAGGGTTGTAATCATTTTTCACCAAGATCTTTGTATTAATACTGGGAGAGTAAGGCTGTTAAATTAAGTCTTCAGTAACACTTTATAATAATAGGTACACACTATGAACCATTAGTTAATGGTTTAACTCCTGAGGCTTTAGAAGTCCAACAGTCAAGAAAATAATAAAATAAGCCAAAGTGATGAATAAAAATGAACAAAAATGAATAATAAACCTACACAATAATAACTAACATGAACAACACAGACATAAAAAAGGAAAGAAAAAATAATAAAATAGAAAGTTAAATGTTTCGTTTCATCACCTGAACCCGTTTTATCCTCACTAGGGTCAAAGGGATCTGTGGGGTCTAATCCAGCTACAATGGGTGAAGGCGGGGTACACCCTGTATGAGTCTCCAGTTCATCTCAGGGCTGAATATATATAGACATACAATCACTCTCACATTCACATCTATGGACAATTTAGATTAACCAATTAACCTATCAGTGTATGTGTTTGGATGGTGGGAGGAAACTGGAGTACCTGGAGAAAACCCACACAGACACGAGGAGAACATGTAAACTCCACACAGAAAGGTCTGGTGTGGGAATTGAACCAGGGACCTTCTTGCTGTGAGGCACGAAGTGCTAACCACTGCACCACCGTGCTGCCCTGAAAAGCTAAATGTAGAAAAAAAAATATTAAGCAACAATGAACAAAAACTAATACATATTTATGAAATAATAAATAACTTGAAAAAATATGTACACAAAATTTACTAAAATGAAGTAAGAAAGAAAGAAAGAAAGAAAGAAAGAAAGAAAGAAAGAAAGAAAGAAAGAAAGAAAGAAAGATAGATCAATTCTAAAGCATATTACTGACATGAATACTCATTAGAATATGGTTTATCAGGACGGTTATGAATGTTTTAAGTTTATGTTTAAGCATATTAGTTATCGAGTAACAAATACTGAATTCATCATTTATAAAATATATTTATGGCCTGAATATTCATTAGTATACGGTTTACAAGCAGTTATAAATCATTATTATACATGGTGAATATATGATGAATTCAGTATTTGTCAATGCTTAATTAATGACTCTTATTATAAAGTCGAACCAAGTCTTCTGTATCACATCCCAAAAGTGAGATTCAGATCTAGATTCACCAATCCAGGTACAGGCACAACAAGCCCTGTCCCCTTTGCACACATTTTACCTGATTTACCCTATCTCTTATCATTTTTAGTGACTGTGACCTTGACCTTTGACCTACATTCACCAACTTTTAATGGGATCTATTGTGGACCACCTTGGGCCTTTTCTGAAAATTTCATGGAAATCAGTCTAATAGTTTTTGCTGAAAGTCAATCAGACAGACAGACAAACAAAAACAAACAGACTCAAAAACAATACCCCTCTCTCCTTTGGGGGGCAGGGTAAAGATGAAAATATTTTTTTTTATGTGACAACAGGGAATACAAAAAAAAATCCATTGTTGAGCAAAACCTAGCCATTCAGTATATGTTGGTTTTTCACCTCTTTTTTGGACAAATGACATTGCTGAGCCTAGCCCTGATTAATAGAATCAACCCCAGACACTGCCCCCACATGTAGTTACAGTACTAGGCATGATGGGTAATGACTTACCTCTTTTGACCCTGATGTAACCATCCACTCTAGTACAGGGTCAATCTGGACTCATCACACCACATGAACTTTTCCCATTGAAACACAGTCCAATCTTTACCTGCATAAACTGTTTAAGAAATGAGACATTACTACTGTATCAGTCAGGTTTAAATAATATGTTGCAGTTCAAATATATTAATCAGAAATTATGAAATCTAGAACCATTTCTTGGTTAAATGCAGGGGTGTTTTTGCTTGGGAAGTGTATACTAACTTTAGTAAGTTCTACTGATAATGCATTTGTGGTCTTAGGGGCTTTCCTGATCCCGTATTTTATGACCCTGGTGTTTGCTGGGATACCTCTCTTCTTGCTGGAGACGTCTCTGGGACAATTCACCTCAGTGGGAGGACTAGGGGTGTGGAGACTCATCCCTATGATGAAAGGTAAGACATGGGTACCAAGGATATGTAAACATACTTCCTGAAGTTGTAAATATATTTTACATGTTGTCAGTGTACATCACTGACAACTTACATCACCTATTTCTTTATGTTATTTTTCTCCAATCATCTGATTCTTTCTTCTTTCTGATATTAAAAAACGAATTTATAATTTTTCTTGCTGTGCCTAATGGTAGTATAGTACTACCTCCAAGCACAAGGAGCCAGAGCACATTTTATCTCCTGTCAGCACTAACATCTACACAGATAGTGAGTGTGCTGCTGTACCAACTGATAAACAAAGCTAAGGGCAAATGGACAATAGAAAGAGCAAACATAGGAATAGTGTGGTGGTCATGATGAACGAGTGGCACTTCATTTCTTTTCTTTTCTTTTCTTTTCTTTTCTTTTCTTTTCTTTTCTTTTCTTTTCTTTTCTTTTCTCTGTCTGGCTTGATGTGTTTTTTTTTTTTTTTTTGGGGGGGGGGGTATTTTGCTTATGCATTCTCTTTCATATTAAAATAGCCCATACCTCATCTTTCTTCAGGAGTTGGTTTGGCTGCAGTGGTTTTGTCCTTCTGGCTCAACATCTATTACATTATCATCATTGCCTGGGCTCTTTACTACTTATTCAACTCCTTTGGTTCGGTATGTTTCATTATGGATACATTTAAGGAACATCTGAGATAATATCAGTGACATTTTCAGTAGTGCATTACAATACTTTAACTTTCTTCTTGTGATTCATTACTATTAAACATATATTTGAGGAAACCTTATGATGAATCATGTCACTCTTTTAGGTTCCACTATTAACATCCTGAAAGATGAAAAAATGTCCCCATCCTTTCCTAAAAAAATCACTTAGATACTTATATATGATCATTGCATAAAAGATGTTGATTGTTTATGTCTTATTTGCTACTGCTCCACATCTATAGTGGTGTATTTAAATACTTCAATGTTTAAATGCATTGTGGAAAAAAAAGCTTGGGTGTTGATTTAAAAAAAATAATAGGTTGTGTTAGAAATGCAGAAATTACCTATTTAGTTTAAGTTTATCTCATTGTTGTGCCTTTTTCTGAAATTGATAAAGCCACAAACAATATTTTCAGCTAAATGTTCTGCTTTTCCCCCCTGCTCCTGCATTCTGTTATTGTTGTATCCATTTTCGTGTACAGGAGCTGCCTTGGCAAAGCTGTGATAACCCCTGGAATACAGAAAACTGTTTTTCCAACTACAGTCTGACAGACACTACCAATCTGACCAGCGCTGTCACTGAATTCTGGGAGTAAGTCAGTGAAGTGTAGACTTATTCCTACAAGAAGTGTGTCTCTGTGTGTATGAAAGTGCAAATGAGCTATTTCTGGAAGCTCTTTGTGCTAATCTATGTCTGAATTTAGTATGTGTGTTTGTCTGTTCCTATAGACGTAACATGCACCAGCTGTCAGATGGTCTGGAGGAGCCAGGGGAGCTCCGTTGGCCCTTAGTGGGCACTCTGGCACTGGCATGGATCCTTGTCTACTTCTCAATCTGGAAAGGAGTGGAGTGGACAGGGAAGGTCAGATTCTGTCTATGTTTCTATGCATTCTTTTATATACAGCATATCTCTGTCCCCAGACCGCTTTAACTGTGGAACACAATCCCTTTAATCGGAGCCCCTTCCCCTTTACATATTAAGGTTCTAATCATGCAAACATTACAGACAGTGCTGCCCAGGAGGTTGAACTGATGTTGTTCGTGGAATTACCTTTTTATGCATGAAACCAATGAAAGAGATTAATGATATGGAGAAACCATGAACTTGAAGAAAACAGAAAGTTAAATAGGTGTCTTTTTTTTCTACAAACTACAGCAGATACATATGACATTATGTTATACAGTCACAAAAAAAGGCTCTGAGAGATTCACAAACAAAAATAAGAATAATTTTTTTCAAATTTGATAGGAGGTCCAAGAATTATTTTTTTCTCAGATGTCACTTCTGTTTATACAATTTATCATTGTGCTATCTATCTGTCTGTCTGTCTGTCTGTATGTCTGTCTGTCTGTCTGTCTGTCTGTAGGCAGACACATATGAAGGAAAAAAACTCCACTCTGCTTAGGATTCTGAAATTACAGCAAGTCGATGCAATATATGTGAGCAGAAATGCCTTTACATATTCACTGCAGAGATAATTGGATTTTAATGTGTGGCATTTTGAAAGTAGTGGCAAAAAATGAATTCCTCTGAGGCCCTATCCTTGACGGACATAACCAATTAAGCATAATCATTATTCTACAGAACTGCAGGCAGTGCTCTGAACTCTGAAAGCAGGAGAAAGATTTTATGGCAAAGAGGAACCCTGAAAATATTTTCGGAGTTTAGAACTTTTTATCCAAGTATTGTATGCTATGTGGGGTTTTACATTTCTTATTTATTTGAGGTAAATAGCTTTGGGTTGGTTTAACTTGCAAACACAATCCCATTCCCTTCTTAGACAGGTACATACTTAATTTAACCAGTAATTTAACCAGTAATGAATCATGGCGAGCCCATACAAGAGAGCTTTTTTTGTGAATCAAATTTTCAAGATTGTCCTAAATCATCTGATGACGCTTCATACTGCGTTAGAACCATATGTAGAGAAATTTCAGGAGATGCATCATATAATTCAAGAGTTATTCAATATAACATTTAGTGATAAATGTACCATCTCTAGCCAGGAATGAAATCATGACAATGCACCTGCATCCTGCCTGACCAGTGTCACCATTTGGCTGGTTTGGATCTATTTTTACATCATGGATCTCAAATTGAGATACTGCATATATTATTTGAAAGGTTGTATTTTACATACATACAAATTTCTTCAATGGTCCATGGTGCTGTATTCATATGTGTCCTCTGTCTCTCATAGGTGGTGTACTTCTCAGCTACCTATCCATACTTCATGTTATTCATCCTTTTTTTCCGAGGGGTCACTCTCCCTGGAGCCATAGATGGGATTCTCTTCTACATTACTCCAGACTTCAACAAACTCATTCGATCTGAGGTACACAATTTTTCACACTAACTTTTCCTGGAAATCAGATGGAAATTTGGGGATATATGAGTAAACAAAATAAATTATATTAAGAAAGTCATAACAGTAACATGTGAATTTGTTGTGTAACAGGTTTGGTTGGATGCAGCGACTCAAATTTTCTTCTCCTATGGACTGGGCCTGGGTTCACTCATTGCACTGGGAAGCTACAACACATATAATAATGACGTGTACAAGTAAGGACATTTCCTTATTTGTATTTATGCTTCTACTAAAATACAGTGGGTAACAGCCTATCTTGGTCTTTTTTTCTTCAGAGACTCCATCATAGTGTGTTGCATCAACTCTTGCACCAGCATGTTTGCAGGCTTTGTCATCTTTTCCATCGTAGGCTTCATGTCTTATATTACCAAGAAACCTGTCCAGGAATTAGCAGCATCAGGTACAAGTGTACAGTATTTATATAGATTTTATGAAACTTACTGATTTGTATTATTACTGATTGTGCTATGCTTCTGGTTCTCTGTGCAGTTAATATGTAATGTGTAGACTTTCTAAAATTATGATTGCTATCATGTAAATCATTCACCAAATTGTAAGTGGTGTAAATTGTCTTTAAGTTCACTAGAGTGTTGTTTGATATGTGTGATATTTGTAGTCATTTTTTTAATCAGGTCATTTTAATTTCATTTGAGAGATATTTACATCACAGCAATACGTTCAGTTATTCTTTGATCGGGTAATTTAATTATATACGAATATTTTCAAACCCCCCTCCCTTGAAAACTAACTCATTTATCCTTTGAAAAGGGTACAGAAAAGACAAGCTCTACTTTTGACCTTACTTAGACACACTTGTCCGCCCTAATGTTCTAGGGGCTTAAAACCAAAATGTTTCACCAAATGGTGCTATTCTAATCCTGTTATCTTTATTTTTCAGATATGTTAATATGACATATTGGGTGTAATGTAATGTGTAAAATGTTAAATATTTTTGTAATCTTTAGGCCCAGGTCTGGCATTCTTAGCTTATCCTCAGGCTGTGACACAGCTGCCCATGTCTTCCCTCTGGGCCATCCTCTTCTTCTCTATGCTCATGATGTTAGGCCTGGATAGTCAAGTATGTTTTTCTTTCTTTCTTTGTAGTCTCTTTAAGGAGTTCATTTAATATAAACAATTATATTGTGTATCAGTATGCTCATATGTGTGTTTCCTCCAGTTCTGTACAGTGGAGGGCTTCATTACAGCACTGATGGATGAATATCCCATGTTTCTGAGAAAGAGAAAGAAGCTCTTTATCCTCATTGTGTGTTTCATCTCCTTCCTCATTGGCTTCTCCAACATCACACAGGTACATCGTTGTGTTTGGTTTTCTATTGCATAAGCTACTGTATGTTTAACTACACACACACACTCACTCACACACACACACACTCACACACACACACACACTCACACACACACACACACACACACACACACACACACACACACACACACACACACACACATGCACACACACACACACACACACACACACTCACACACACACACACACACACACACACACACACACACACACACACACACACACACACGTGTAACAGTGAATTAGGACAGTGTGCGTACTGTATCGACACATTTTGCTGCATATGCCTCTTTTATGCATACAAGCTCTTTGGATTACCGATCACTACAGGAAACTCAAACTGCAGCATATACAGTTATAAGTCTGCAGTTGTGCAGATTTTTCCTGTCAGTAGGGAAAGGAAACCAATCTTGCATTATGCATAATGACAAAACGATCTCACAACAACCTGCGGTGTACATTCATCATACATATTTTATTTAATAAAGACTTAGTCTATTAATATTCAGCATCTAAAGCGATGTGTGTGTTAAAATTTCCCAGGGTGGTCTGTACGTGTTCAAGCTGTTTGATTACTACTCTGCCAGTGGGATGTGCCTCCTCTTCCTTGTGTTCTTTGAAACTATTTCCATTTCCTGGTTCTATGGTAGGGAATCAATTTCATTTTCTCTATGGTTTTAATTACCCTAACCACCTCAGTGTGTGATGAAGAGACATCAAGTAAACTAAGGACATAGTGGAAAAAAAGAAATGTTATCATCAATATATTATGTTACTGAATCATTCATGTAGATTTTTATATACTGTTGCTTTCCAACCGGAAATTATATCCATCTCTTCCATTTTCTGTGATAAGACATTGTCCAATCAGCATTCGTGTTTTGTCTTTCACTGCATGAGGCTTTGTTCTTTGCATGTATTATCCTCACACACTCCTTCTTTGCTTTCTTTTGATGCCACAGGAGCTGAAAGATTTTACAAGAACATTGAAGACATGATTGGCTACCGACCATGTGTCTGGTGGAAGCTCTGTTGGATGTTCTTCACACCACTCATCTGCCTGGTAGGGAATGGTTATCAAAGTCCCGAAAAAACAAATGACTGCAAAGTGTTATCCTATAAATAGTCATAACATGCTTTTAAATCCTTCCTTTTCACATGTAAATCATTCCCTTATGGTCTATATAAAGTAGTAATGCAACAGTACAGAGTATCCAAGGTTTGGTATGTACTACGATTCTGGAGTCATAGTTCAGTACGGTTCAGATGCAGTCTGAGGTCTTTTTTTAAGCATTTGTTTTTGGTTATATATCAATCTTATGCTTTGCAACAATAATTTCATGAATCGAAATGAAAATACCTCAAGCTGTGGTCTTATTTTAGTGAAGCAGATGGGTGTTGAATGAATGTGGTTTGTCTTTCCTCTTCACCATATTGGCTGATGACAGTTCAACTTAAGTGGTTGTTTAAACCAGGGGGCAATGATGAAGAGAATACAAGAAAATAACGCTTTTTATGTCATCTAAATTGACACAGAATGGCGTAAAATATAGTGTTTCAACGAGCCATACAATGGCAATTTTTAATAAAATAATGTAAAAATGGCGTTTTGAGGGAAAATACAAAATTATAGAGCATGGTAGGCTACTTGAATGTCGTTCTAATAGTAGATGTGTTGGGGGTATGGTAAAATGTGATAGAGTTGGTCTGCCATACTGCTTTACCCCAACAGTCCTCCCATATGCACCCACTGGGTTGCTCTGCCATTTTTTTCCCCAGTTTGTGCAGCAGCTACTGTGGCGCCGTCTTCTCTTGTAGATGCTAATGCTAATGCTACTTCAGATTCGCTGCAATGGGGGACGGGCTTAACCCCACATGGGTGACGCCAATGTCCCAGAGATGTGTAGTGGACAGACTATTTCTGAGTGGCTCATTTCTCTGTTGTTTTCTATGAATGCTAAATCCAGCCAGTGGAGGGGACATACCATGGAGTGTACATTACATACGTTACATATTTTCATAGGGTTCCTCACCCTATTTAAAAGGACAGGATGTAATATTATAATTTAATTTAATGCCAATATATTCAATTGACATTAAATCCAACAGAATACACCTTTAACTGGTCAGAAATCAAATGCACTGAATGTAATAATTTAACATTTCAGGGGGTGTTCACCTTCAGTGCCATTGAGATGACCCCACTAACGTTGGGGAAGTATGTTTACCCAATGTGGGGCCAAGTGACTGGTTGGTTCATGGCCTTATCTTCTATGCTTCTGATTCCTGGCTATGTCATCTACATGTTCTGCACCACCAAGGGAAGCATCAAACAGGTACATTTCTCAAAGAACACAGACATTTTCATTCTAATTCAAACTGCACAGTTTCATGTTCGAAGAAAAATAGTTTATATGACAGTTGATGCAAGGAAACATGAGGGTCTTCATTCTTTAGTTGATTCAGGACAAAGCAGAAAACAGGAGGTGCATTTAGAGAACAGTAGATAACAGGAGGGTAAAGAGAACACAGGCTATATTCTACAAAACCTGACTTTTACTTAATGTATTCCTGGGTTTAAACTAATCTGAGATTTATCCTTTACTTTCCACTTGACCAGCGTTGGCAGATGATGACAACTGCCCAGGAGGCTGAAAAGCCATCAGGGCATGAAGAATATACACACACAGGGAGCGTGGGTGAAGCTCCTGTCTAGCCACAATTGGTCAGGTTGAAATAATCCAGCTGCCATTTTCCTCCTTCTGCCAGATGGACAGATAGAAGCTGGTACAGTATTTGATTTTTTACCTCACCTCAGATAGAGACACAAAATGAGAAAAATAGAGTTGTTATGCATTTAAAATAGAGAACAGAAGTTTCCTTACACATACGACTGTGAATCTTCATTCTATGAAACTTTCTTTGCAACTCTAGAAAATCATTGTCTTTGTTTTTATACTCACAAATGATATATTCTATATACATGTGATTATTGTCATGTACTTTACCCAATATACAATACAGAAATATCGTTGTTTCTTTCCAAATAGCAGTAAATATCACTGTAAATTATATCTGTAGACTTAAGAACTGCAAACACAAACAGAAAACAGCCCCCCCCCCCCGTGTGTGTGCATATGTTAGTGCAGGTGTAGTGTTTTGTTCTCACATCACATATATTGGATACTGTACAGTATATGACTTTTTTTTTTATAATGTAATTTGTTCAAAATTTAATAGAGATGAAAAAAAAAACCCCCCAGTAAATGTTTGTATGATTCTGATATACATTTGATTAAAGCTGCACATATATATGTACCATAGATTTGTTTGTGCATGTTCTAAGCTTTGGATATCTTCTAAGTTTTAAATGATGTGAATATTGTGAAATATTAGTGTACTGGGTAAGGTGTTTTTTTTTTCTTATTTTCTTTTCCTATGATGGGTGATAATAGTGATGACAAAGGGGGAGAACATTGCAGATGTTCAATGTGAGAAATATTTGAAAAAAAAGATGTATGAATTATTTGCCCTGGCATTGCTGTACATTTTCATTCCAATAAAAAGGTAAACAATAACAATGCCTCAATGCATCACTCTATAAACATATCTGTGACAATTATCTGCTCTTATATTTCCACACATGTTCACTGAAGCTTTGGGGCACAAGGCAAAATAACTTCTCCCCTACAGACATGAAATAGTTTCAATGTATTAAAACCCAAGAACCAAGAAACCATTGTGGTGAATAGACTTAAATCATCTTTAATAGCAAGTTGATATACTGCAAAGACAGAGGAATTCAAAGCCAACTGAGGAAGGTGATGGTGCTGTTACACTCAGTTTCCACCTGTCTATCCCAAAATATGTCCACGTTTTTGTTTCTACATGAGCAAACACAGTGTTGAAGACCCAGATCCACTTGTCATTCATTCAGCAGTGCACTGGTATAGCAGAGCCCTTTTCACTTTCTTTAACAAAGTTAGTCATGACTGCACTTCCATATTATACTGCGCTCCCAAAAATGCTACATTGATTTTCTATCAAACGTAAACCCATAAGTGCACCTCATGCTCATGTTTATTGCACACACAGCATATTGATCTCCCAAAATGCTTTAACACATTGTCAACTCCAAAAACTGTGCAACCATAAACAGTGGGTGGTGAAAGACAGAGAAACAAAAAAAAAAGACAGTTTGGCAGAGGAGAGGCTTTACATTTTCCACTGAGCATTATGTTTAAAGTGGCACAGAAATGTGTTTGCCCAAATATCCATTTTCTGTTTGAGAGGGTGTTTGTTTTAGGAAATTATGCCCCCCCCCCCCCATCCCCTAGTTCTGCCGCATTTACAGCATGACAATGCTAATCGTATCTCCCCCTTGTGTGCTCCCAACAAATCCAGTCATGCACAAAAACGTTGAAGACTTTTGGGAAACGGGGTCAAACATTTCTAATAAACTGATATCATGCATGAGAAAAGAATCACCCATCAGGATTTGGATTAAAACAATAAATGCAAACACACGTTCTTTAGCAGTCATCATTCAACAAGTGATCTAATAAAGGAGAATTTATTACATACCCTTCAAAACTCTGTCTAATGTCAAAAAACATAATTATATAATATCTCTTCATTCACTTTAAAAGCATTGGGGTTTTTTTTCTCATTGGAGAATGAAGTAATAGCAAAAGCAATTACTGGGATGAACAAGAGATTTGACTTTGTTTATAGAAACACTGCTGTTGTTGCTGTGCGCGCAGGTATCACACGTACACATACTTTCTTGTGTGCTCAAACACTCAACTTCTCTGCCAGACAGCACAACAGACTTTTTTTCTGGAACCTTTGCCTTTCCACTGAGTGACATCATAAGTGGAAAAGGACAGACAGATGAGATAGAGACCTCCCAGCAGTGGCTCTGTGATTATAAATCAACAAATCAGATAGATAGGGGTCAGATAGGAGCAAAGTTAACCAAACATCCATTCTACAGTACCTGGTGGGGCTTATGTTTAAAAGATGGAGGCATTCAGGTTGGGGCAGTCACTGACCTATTTCAGAGCGAAGGACGCTTGACAGGGCAGTAGCATTTCAAAGGGGGTAGCTTGCTTGTCCTTTCCGACACTGCTTGAATGTGGTATTTACAATCTAGGCTAGGGTGAAGAGAAAGACATCGGATAATGCATTCATTTTTGTCCCATTCTTATTTAAAGCAGGCTAGCCAATAGCACAGGCAATACCATTAATGTCAGCATTTGCAATATAAGCTGTGTGTGCCTCTGTATTTCAGGTAGTCTTTTTTTTTTTAAAATGTCAGACAGAAAGGTTAGAATTAGGAAAGAGAAAACAGTCACAAGGAACTGAAACTAAATCTGTGAATTGTGCTGACAATAGAGACAGCATGTGGACACGTTGTCCGACTGCTGAGTGCTGTATCCCTCAGCAGACGGGACAGAAAAAAAGATGTAATGCTTCACACTAATGAAAAGACAGATCTTGATGTTTCACAGTTGTAGCATTAATCATCTTCATAGACATTTTCTGTGATGTCTTGATGCATTTCATTAATATCAGATGAAAACCACAATGTGTTGCGCGTAGATGTTGTACACATGTGAATGTAGAATCTGTTTATAAAAGTCAGAGAACAGTTTCATTAGCTTAACAGTGAGAAACATGTGACCATTTCTAAAAAGTCCTCCATCATTGAATGAATAGAGCAAGAGTTTCCGGGAGGCATGAACAATGTTAAATATGACGAGTAACAAACAAAGACAAACAACAATCAATACGACCATCCTAGGCTGTCTTTCACTTTTTGGTTTTGTAAAGCGTGTGACTGGCTGCCTTTGTCTCCTGTCGTCCTTCACTGTAGAATGAGCTATGAAAGGTGACATCTAAGAGAGAGACTATTTTCTGATGATAGAGAGCCACAACACAATGGAGGAGTAGATGACAAACACAGTTCATCGGACAATGTTTTTTTTTTTTTTATCCAAGGGACCAGAGAAGAAGGCTCTCCATCACGTAAATAAATCAACAACAGCGTAAAAAGGGAAATAGGTTATGATGAAATATCAGTTTATTTTTATTTATTTTTTTTATGCTCCTTGCGGGAAATGACTAAGAAGAGTATTTTCTCAAAAAGCAAAGGAGTTTTCTTTTCTTCTAGCCCTAGCATTTAGTTAGTGCAAAGAAGTCAGTTTTTAGTGGAGGCTTATGTATTTTGGCACATTTTTATTTCAGTGTCAACTATGCACGCACGCGCACATACAGCACAGTAGGCATGAGTTTAGAGATGAGAAAAGTGAACTGGAGCTGTCCTTGGATTGTGTCCATCCACTACTGGGAAAATCCAAAATGTTTAACGGATTTGTGTTTAAGCTTTTGGTGGTGAATAGTGGAACTACAAGGAATTTATCCAGGAACTGAACATGTGTGAGTTTTCTCTATCAAGAATTAAAACTGACAAAAAGTTATAGAAATTTGTTAAAACTACATAATATTTCAAAATACATGTGGAATCAAGTAAAACTTTATATATGCACTTAATTTCTCCTCTTCTCTTTTAAAACTTAGATTTTTTTCTTCTATTATTTTTTTCTTAAATATATGCATATAAGTGTGATTTTCTGTTTTTTTTTTTAATTATAGCTCTTTCATTTGTATGTATATATGTACATTATGTACTATTAACTAAGTAGAGAGGGAGTAGTGAGGTTTTTTTGGATTTTCTGTGTGTGCAAATGTGTTTCAGGGAATACTAATTAAACATTATTTACACCATGCTCCGAGAGCCACTTGGGGTCCGGTGCAAACTGAGACGGGGGTCGGGGGGTATATACTGATGAGGGTGGTTATAAGGCGGTGGTGGGGGAGGCAGCGGGGGCTGGTGGCCATCATTGCCATGGGAGCCGTCCGGTGAGCGAACTGGGGTGGACATGGCTGACTGACTGAGCTGTTGGTGGCTGTGGTGATGATGCTGGTAGTGGTGGTGTGTGGGTGTTTGGCTGAGGAAGGCCTCCATGCGTCCATGGCCGCTGTTGTCCAGCATGATGACCTTGACGATCTGCTGACACTGAATGAGTGTCTCGGGCCGCAGATCAGACATGCTGACAGTCGGCTGAAGGTGCTGCTGGAGGTGGAGGTGGTGGCTGGGGGTGCTCGCTGCCGACTGCAGTTGCGGGTGCTGAGGTGGAGGCGTCGGCCCCTGGGTTAGCCCCTGGGGCCCCTGCTGGAAAAGCAGCTCACCCCGGTGGTTAAGAAGGGCCACGCTCTCGGGAGTCCGAGCCGTGCTGCTGCTGAGCTGGTACGTCTGAAGCCTGTTGTGAATTGACACCTAGTTTAGAAAACAGCCAAGAGAACAGCATCAAATGTTATAAAACTGGTTCCTCCTCTACAGTCCGTCAAGCCCTCTTTTTCTTTTTTGGGGGTGGTGAACGCACATTACATACACACAGGGCATGCGTAGGGGCTTAGGTGCTGGGGGTCAGTGGAGGAGGACAATTATTGTGACTACTACACACTCCCCTCCCTCCCTCCACCCCCGCAGGTACTGGGAATAGAGTAAATCGGATGCTGGGAACACCAGTGTGTGACTGAGGTCAGGAGGACAGTGGTGGGGAACAGGATAACAGTTTTGGTGCAATGCTACAGAAGGGGCCCGGTGGTTCCAAAGGGGACACTGAGGGCCCCTGTGTCACCTTTCCAAACCACTGTGTGGTGCTATGGTGACATCGAACACAAGGAGACTTGGGGGTCGGGGTGACCAGAACATAAAACGGAGGTCATACGTAGAAGAGGAAGAGGTGGAAGAAGAGGAGGAGAGGAGGTGAGCAGAGTGACAACCACAAACGTCCACAGGCAACACGCATCAGAAAGCAAACCTCCATAAAGTCATTTGTCTTTACATTATCTTTGTTACATCTAATCTATTCTCTTTTCTTTGATTGTGTCCTTTGGTTCTTGTTAGATGCTTGAGGTGGTGATTTTATATAATGTTATGAAGAAAAAAATGCCACTGCCACAAAATAAATTGGAATCTATCTACTGTAGCCAAGGGTAATTGATTCTCACTTTAAACTGTTATTGCTCATTACTGACCCCTAAAGTTTCTGTACATGCTATTGCATTTTTATTTTTAGTAGTAATACTATATTTCAATATAAAAAGTAATTGAACTTTGAATTACCAAACATCGGCAGTAATTCTGCAGTAATGCACTTACATTACATTAGATTCAGAATTTAAGCATCCAATGTAAAACTGTTTGTTTTTTTTCCCCAAAAGCTGGTATAACTCTAACAAAATGACACCATTAGCCATTTGCTCCTATTCAATCTGCTAACCACTATCCCCCTTGATGGCATAGTTCTGAAGTACCTCAGATAAAAAAAAATAAAAAATTAAGGATATTCTTTGACTTTCTCCTGTCCTTCAAAAATGTCATATCTACATACAATGAATAACTCAGAATGACCTAAAGAAGTCTGTAATTCACTGTAAAGACTTCACTTTTACACTGGGGTTGTGTTCAAATGTTCCTTTTTTCCTCTAAGTGAGTGACTTGACCTGGAAATATCTTTGAGTCAGCCTTAGTAAAAGCCAAGTGAATATAAATGCTAAGGAAAGGTGATTCAATGGTTCATTTAGTATCGTCTTTACTCGAGGACACACTGGATTAAGAATTCTCAATTCAAACCACCAGAATCAGAAAGCCATAATAATGTTCAACATGACAGACACAATGTGTTTTTTTTTCTCTTTGTGGTTAAGTTATTAAATTGTTTATATAATTTGAACTTTTAACAACACATGGCACTATGGTCAATGTGAAGTGTAAGGTTAATTCTTTTTACCAGGTACTTGGTACCAGCTGCTGTATATCTCTGACCTAACTGTGCTAGATGCCCCTATAGTGGCAGCAAATCATGAAATGAATGGGGATAGCGTGGCTAGGCTAGTATATCTCAGAAAATGTTTTGCAAGTCTTTAGGAAAATCTGAGGGTACTTCAGCTACATTCTTAATAAAATAAACAGTTCAACTATAACCTGGATCTTCTGTGAGTGTTATAAAAAATGAATCCACATGATGCTTTTAGTATATACATGTCACTGTTTCCTATCTTAATTGGTTTATAGAATTCCTGTATTTCCTTTTTAACTTCTGTTTCTGCCTTGATAATGGAGTCCAATTTTTCAGTAGGTTTGTTCAGAGTTATTACCTACATCAAACAATTGGGCGTTTTGTCATTCATTTTCAGAACATGCTAATTTCAACACAACTGACCCAAATTACATGTACGTAGTCAGACTACTTGAACATTGCTAATTTTGTTCTAAGTCCTTTAGAATTACATTTCCTATCTGTGGTTGGCCTCATGATGTCTTACATGGATATCAGAGAAAAATGGCCAAAAAATAATCATAGGAAGATTTTTTGGAATATTTGACCAAAAGAAAAATATGAGCACAAGGTAAGAGGTAATTTGATCTGAGTCTGTAGTTATTAGTTGTGTGCAAACTCAGGTCACGTTTTCCACCAAACATTTTATATTGTTATTTCTTGGTGTGGTGTGAGAAGCCACATTTCAGCACTTGGCTTTAATGAGTGGATATGCTCTCGGTCGCCTTCTGAAGCTGGTGGACAAAGTAGGGGGATCATTAGCTTGATGGGTGCACCTGCTCACACTCATTCAACAGCTTTCTGTTTGTTTGGCTTTTGCTCTATAAATATATTTTGTGTATTTTATTTGTTTTTTTCATTACTATTCTGAGCCAGATTCTGACATTGGAATGTTGATACCTTAATTACAAACCTTTATGTAATTAAAAGCTTGCTAAAGGAGTCAGACATCCTTACATTCATGTCTAGCATTAGCAGGATTTTCTGACCCCTGGGGCCTCATGTACAAAGACTTGGGTGGAGTTCATACTGAAACCTGGCGCAATCTGCAAAAGTCCTTACGCACAAAAGAATCCAGAAAAAAGTCTGCTCCTCCCTTTCCATGCCCACATTTACATATGCAAATGAGTATAAACAAAGTCTGCAGGTGGGATGACCCTTATTCACCTAGAACGTTCAAAAGACATTGAGGGGTACATTTGTTGCTACATACAACACTTTCCCCACGGCAGTGGTTCCTCACTGCTGTGTCCCAAAATGTCCACCCTCAAAGAGGAAAATATCTTACCGTGGACAGACCTTCCATCGTTTCCCCAAAGATAAGGCACTTTGGCGTGAATGGATCAAAAACATAAAGAAGGATCCTCGTCCAGATTTCATGGTACAATAATTATGTCCACTGAAGTGCTTTAGCTAACACATTAAGTTTAGCTTACCAGACTAGCATCAATGATAAATGGCGCTAACAGCCATCTAATCAACCTAATCAATGTCATGATTAAATAAGAAAATATGAATGTGTAGTTACATAACACTACATTCTATATGCTATTGCAAGATTATGCTTTCCATTTTGTGGTTAGCGTGTCAATAGCTGTCAGTACTGATGATATGTTAGTGGTGCCATTAGCCTACTTAAACTTTATGTTGCCTTCAACCCAGTTACTGTCGTCTTTCAGCAAGACAGAATATTGCAGTCCTTAAACGCCCATTTTTCAACAATATCGATCGTTAACTCCAGCATGACGGAAAGATTGGTGGTCCAAACTGCTGGCATGTTGCCAACCCAAAAGTTCACTGAAGCTAGTGATTGACACCATATGGAACTGTGTACTTCTGTTCAACTTCCGTACCCCTCAAGTGTAAAAATGGTGAATAAGGTGATTTTCCCTTGGGATTTCCCTCTCTGCACAATCAGATGATGACGTCAGAGGTGATTGCAAAGCTGGAAAACAGGTAGAGGAAGAGTCCCAGTGGGGACCCTACTGTCAAAAAAATTAACATAGCTTAAAGTCTGACACTAGCCATTAACCAAATAATACATGGACATCTGTAATTATGTCCACTTGCACCTCCAAAAATCAAAACCACAAGATTGGTGATGATTGATTGCAATTTTTACGATGAAACTGTGAGTTTTTGACATAAAGCATTTCAGACTGTCATGTGGGAATGAACATACTGTGGGATTGGACCAGCCCGTCAGTATCAGCTGATGGTTTGGTTCACCGACAGCTGATGCCCATCATCGGCTGTGTCCGAACTCAAGTCACCAGGGGACATGATAAGGACAGTCTGCAGCATCAATGAGCATGGACTGATTATAACTGTTCTCAAAGACATTTAGCAACATGTGAAGTTTGTTTCTGTGCCTCTTTTTGGTTGAAATGTACTGGATTGATTGATATTGGTGGGTCTGAGTGATTTGGGGTGGGGGGTGTAGGATGGCATGTCAGTGTGTCTGTGTATTGTGAATGTGCACATCACTCGGGTGAATTAACTGTTTTATATTATGAATAGTTTCTCAGTACCACCTCTAAGTGTTGCCAAAGGTTTCAATGTATTAGAAACTTGCTTATGCCAGCTGTAGAGTTGTCATAGAGTAGTGCACATTTCCACGATCACTCCACTCTTTATAAATCTGAATGTGAGCATGGAAAAGGCCGTACGTCACTTTTTTGTGCCTAAGTAAGCTTTGTACATGAGGCTCCTGGTTTCCAAGATAAATGTGTTTCGACAGCTAACAGCTCCCCACCAGCCACTGACATTTACTGTAGGCTGCATGGCAAAGGGGAGGACTGTTGTTAAAGGTAGCGCAGACAACCATGAAGAGTGACCTGAGATGAAAAAATAAGAGGAGACGTAAAGCCTTCAAGTCAGCCACAGATAAGATACACTAAAAAAAACAACCTTGTTTCGATGGTAGATGGTTGAACAGAATTTAATTGTATGATTTAGTGCCCCTCTGGTGTGGCTGTTGGAATTTTCCTCTGTAGTAATTGGTGCATCTTTTAATTTCTAACCCCCCCCCCCCCCCAAAAAAAAAAAAAAAGTAAACAAAAAAAAATCATAATATAAAGTGCAAGGGATTGTCAAGATGTTTTGAATTAAAGTTAGTCATAGCTGCTTATTATCAGGACCTAAGGGCTGTTGAAATGGAGAGAGGCTGTGTATGCATAAAATTAGTGGATATTGTACTGTACAATGATAGGATTATTTTATTTTTATGTCTTTAAATGTCTCTTAATCTTGTGCTGTAACTACAGTGATTCTATGACAAGGCCATTTATGTTTATGAAAATAAAGTAGTTCTGATGCCTTCCAGTATGAACTGCAAGTAATTACTTCTGCCCCGAGCAGTGATTTACAGCAGAACATGTTAAAAGTCAGCTGTGTTGAATTAAATCACCACTGAATGACATTGACTCTTTATATTTTGCTTTCCACTACAGTTCCCAACTTCAGGGGCATACTGTCACAAAATGGATCAGGAAAGGTCATCCGATGCCTCCAGGATGGTAATTGCAAAGCCCCCTGGGTGCTGTAGTTCAGCTTGTTCAACTGCTTGCATGAAATTGTCACACAAAGTTTCCCTTAGAGGTCTGGCAAAAGGATGTGACATCTCCAGGTCAGATGAGTGTTAAATTTATCCAGCTGCATGTTACTGTGTTAATTAAGGGTCTCAGTGCTAAATGTGGGTACGCAGGGTATTCAACATGCACACGTGCCCTTAGATTTGACCTACTTTTATCTGTGGCTCCTTGAAGGGTGCTAAAATTAACAAATTCTGAGCATGTGAAATTAATTAAAAGGTGTTCATTTATTAAAGATAACAAAACCTGACATTCCTCTTTAACTATAACACGTTCTGATTAATTAGATATATTCCCATTTTGTTCAGTTCCCCCAAAGCACCATTTAATTTTTTTTTTTTTTTTTTTTTTTTTACACCAAAATTATTTCAATACAATATTCACTTTGGTTGGGTTACTTTACCTGCCCACAGCACTTTACCCAGCAGCACTCGCTCTCTCATGCACTCTCACCCACTTCTGCTTGACGCCTCTAGTTTGGAAGATCCTGTCTGGCTCATCATGGGGTTCTTTCCTATCTCATCCTACCTTTTACAATGATCTTCTACACTAGCTCACAGACTTACCTGCTGTTTGGGACACAGCCCTGTCACTGAGCACTTACCTCTACTGCATTGTGTCCACTTCTGTCATCTACCTCCTGGTGTCCTGGGGAGATGAAAAAGTGGAAGAAGGGTGGCAGCAAAATGTCTGTGTTATAACTTCATCTTTTAATGTATCCTAAAATGTTGAATTGGACACAAGAAATGCAGGACTATGATAGGGTTTTGTTAACAAGTAGAATTGAAGGAAGGAATGCATGTTTCAATACTATATTAATTCTATGTATCTTTAGTCCACAAGGTATAGATAATGTTTTGACTTAATTATTTGAGGGTCGAAACGTCCTAAATTGATTGATTAAATAGCAGTGGAAATCATTGTCGCTGATAGATTGAGGATAGTAACTGCATCTTGGGTCTGTGCAGTGTGCCTTAAAATTGAATAGATACTGTGCACATACACACACCTGATGGGGAGCCCTGTTTGCCACGCAGCTCTAACTGTGTGCCGTTCTTTACCGAGTGTGTCTTGGCTCCCTGCTGTTTTTCCAGCTCCCCTGCCATAAACACAAGACACAAAAGATCTTCATTACCGTGTCAGAGGGAGAAGGAGGAAGGTAGACAGGTATATGGTGAAGGGTAGGAATGACAACATTGACCGGCTTAATTCTACCTTCATTGAAATGCCTGTGGAAATATAAACATACACGCACGCACTCACGCACAATTCCCCTCCCACTTTCCTTTCTGAGCTCTAAATATGACTCTCCATCTCTCTAATTAAACTTCACACTTGATGGTAATTGCATGCCATTTCCAATCATGATGACTAAATGTGGTTTTGTCTTGAACGCTGCACTGCATTCTAATTTTTGATGCAGAACCGCAAAGCTGCTCCATGAGACTTTCATGTTTACTTATGTGCCAACAATGTTAATCTTTCAGAAGAGAAATTGCATTTGCTTTAGCTCGATTTTCTGTTCTTTCCAAAATCTGCAGGTTGTCTTGAGGAAAAGTTTTTTGTTTTTTTTTAAGTTGATCATGTGTGTTTTTGTGCCCAGTAGCTGTCACTCCTTTTCTGCTACACTCAGGAGAGTCAAACATCTTTCTGTCAACCCCTGCCTGTCTCCATATGTTTTTGGTTACTCTCCCTATCTAAGGGGCAATGCAGGTACGTCAAATCCCAGTAGGATGCTTTCTTTGATCCTCACTGACACAACGTAGACTCTGAATACTAAGGTTTTCCATGTGTACCTGATGCAGGCTGCAATACCTTATTCTCTTCACAATCTCGTATGCGCTCATATTCCAAAAAAACTCAAATGCCTGTTTGCTTTCAGGAGCGCTGACTTCTTTTCACCTCCAATTCACTGCCCTCCTGCTGTCTCTTTGAACTGCAGGACACTGACGGAAAGACAAAATGTAGCCCGTACAGAAATATAATGATTCTTGCTACATATTAGCAACAAAGTAGAAAAAAAATCGATGACCTCTGACTCCTGCATACTACTAATTCTCAACAGAATGTAAAAAACTCCACTTGTTAAAAGGTGATATTATTGATGTGGTGTGAAATGTAACCCTTATTTGGTTGTTCAATGCAATTCCACAAACTTACAACACATATAATTAGGTGGTAGACTTGGATCAAACAGAAACAAAAGAGGTTAGTTCTATTTTTATGTTAGACTCAAATGCTCTAGGTAGTTAAAACACCAATTTTCAGTGACAAATTCTGCAAATTGAATGTAGATGCCTCAAGAGACATGGATGATACTAGAAAATAAGTGATAGAACAAGATTATTTCAGTGCAAATGGAAAGAAATAAATCAAACTATGAGAAGTACTGTGGAGTGTTTCTGAAAAAAGCTTACACTCGATACGTATCTGCTCCATCTCTGACACTTCAGCGATTGATTCCTTCAGGTCTTCTACAAACTTAAGCAGCTCCTCAGCACTTTGTGCACAGAAGTTAAGTACCTGCTTCTTGTCTGAGCCAAAAGGCGAGAGGATGGTGATGCCGTGAGGATAATCTGAGGGAAACAGAGGACACAAAGATGTGAATGCAGAAAACTAAAGAATAGTCAAGGATGGCACAATTCACAAAAAGTTATGAAGGAGATAACCTCAGAAAAAGACACATGGAAAAACATATAAAAAAAATACTCCCAATGTACATTTCTAAACAAAAGCTACAAAATGTTACAAAATAAATAACAAGTCCAGTATGAATCAATTCCACTACCATGAACATAAAAGTTATATGTAAGGAAAGTAAAGGGAATAAAAACATCATATTTTATCATATTTTCTGTTTTCCCTTTAAATTGCTTTTATTTCTTAACTAGTTTCCATTTTGTTTCCATTCTAGTGATTTGAAATGAATAACGACATATTACTTACATTCATTTTCAAACAGGTGGAACTGCATGCCGAGCAAGCCCATTGCTTTGCAGAAAGTGTATGCTGCAGAACTCTTCTTCTTTGGACATAATTTCAAGATCTGCAGACAAAGCATTGTAAAACAATCACTGGAAACAACAGACAATGAGAGGTTTCCTTTATGTATTCTGATTTATTTAAAAAAAATAATAATTAAATGGCTTCTGTTTATCTCAACAAATAGTTCTGAAATCTTTTTTTCAACCAGATATTTCCATATCACAGAGCACAGAACACCCAAGCTGTATGATATCAAAAAGGACCAAAAGAGCAAAATGTTTTATGATTAATGAACACTATATCTTTCAAAGGTGTAATGCATTAAACTATGCACTCCCAATGCAATTCCTATGAAAAACAACTTCTTGGTATGCTTGGTATATCAGGACATATTTGAAATGTTGTAGAGCTTTTTCACTGAATGACCTTCCATATAGAGAAAGATGAGGCAGATCTATTTTGCCGTACTATGTGACATAAATTACTAGACGAGGCGTATTAAACCAATACATCACACAAGCACTTTAAACACAGCTTTGGCATGATTAAGCTGGCTAAATTCAAAGAAAGTTGCCATCACTTTCATTTTGTAGTACAATTCTACAAAGACAGCTTCAATGTGCTTTTAAAGCTGTCAGGAGAAAATGTCTCAGTGGAATATATAGTACCATTAACTTTTACTTCCAAATGAACATAATTCCACAGAGACGTTGGAGGCTAACTTTGTTCCCCTCTTACTTCAAAATCAACCTTTTAACCCTTTTTCTTGTAGCTACTGACTGGTTTTACACTTCAAAAGAATATATAAGATATAACCACCGTCTGTTTTCCCTTGAACTGTTATGTTGACAACAGTTCTTCACCAACCGCTATAATAATTAACGCCCAACATAACATTTTTGATATTTCTTTAATCCCCGTGATTTGTGGTCAACAAATCATCTGGTTGTGATTCAACTACCTAGTGACTTGCAGTTCTATAATGGACAGATCACTGCTCCTGATGGCACTGCAACATTATTATTAGAAGGCATAGTTGGAGAGAACCTGAGTTATGAAGCAATATAAAAAAAAGAGAAGGACTCCTGTGAAATGGCTCACAGACCAAGGAGAAGATGGTGCATTGCAGCTGTCACAACAAAATAAGCAGCTTTAAAGCTCAAATGTGTGCAACAGAAACAGTTTTGGAGTGGTTTGGGAACTGCCACTGTAGAAATATCACTCTGAAACTTTAATTAGGATTTCTGAATGACTAATAAAGGGGATTAGGCAATAAATGTCCAAAACATGCCTTTATATACTCACCACAATAAGATCATTGAAGAGGAAGACTTCTCTTTGGTGTGCTGCCTGTTTTTGGGCCTTGTTGACATCTGTCACCTCAAAAAGACGACTACAGCACACCAATCTCCTGTGAGGGACAGAAAGAACCTGCAAACAAAACAACACATCCACCCACTTCCATTAGCTGAGGATAAGACTTTATTTCCCCCCCCCCCCCCTCAAAAATCAAATCAGGAGATTGTGAAAACGTGTACTGAAGTGAAAGAGGGAGAGGCTTTTAATATAAATTACTTTTGGCTTGGGTCCTACAGAGACTGGAGTACAGTACAAGGACAAAATATCCATTAAACGCAGTATGTTGAATTAAATTAGTGATTTGACACTGTCTCAAGAGTCTTAAAGCATTATTTACAACAGCAAATAAAACAATACTCAAAATTACATATCACGTTTTTGACAAGGCAGGTTTTACTTTGAGTTTTGAAATATGGGGTTTCTCTTTTACAACTTAACCAATCATGACCAACTTGTAAATCCTGAGTAAATCCCTGAGTTGCCAGAAGGAGCAAATTGCCCCATGGAGAAGGAGGCTGGAGGGAAAGATGGAAATAAGTCTTCTAACAGAACTCAGCAGAGGTGTTAGTCTAAGACAGGGGATTCACAGCCATTTAAAATGTGGGGGGGTTGTAGGTTGTGGCACATGAGCAAAATATTCTGAATCTATAATCGGAAAATTAACAATTATCCATTAATGGTTACATTTTTATGTTAAAAAAGTAATATATGGTTGAAAATAATAACAAAAATGTGTTTTTTTTAATCAATTAAACATTTATTCAATTCATAAGTAAAAATTATGAGATAAAAAGTAAAAATTATGACATAAAAAAACTGATGTAAGTTTGGATTTAAAAAAAAATCAGACACTGATTTTACAGACACTGTTCCTCTTTTTTCTTACAAAATGTTTTGTCCATGTCAGGGGAGACGACTTAGAATATGTTCCTCAGGGGAAACATCACTGAAAAAAGTTTGACGACCACTGGCTTAGGGTATATGTCATAGTTTAGTTAACTTAGTTTAACAACGGCAACATTTCTCATTACTTACTGGTTGATGACTTTTTGCTAACACCACGAAGAAGAACTGTTTACATTACCACTGAGGTGCGCTTCTTTTACACATGTTGTTGTGCCGCTCGGGCGGGTAAACAGTTTAAACCATAGATATTCTAACAGCCCCACAATGTTATTGCTGTTTGTTTGGCGTGATTGCGACCGACAGTAACCGTTTATCCTGCAATAAAAGTAAGTGAGACCAACTTTCCATCCGTTTCCTGGATCCAGTAACGATACAATATATAAACTCAGAAAAAAGTGGGGGGTATGAAATCATCTGGTTGGAGAAGTGTGCTCCTTTCTCGAACATACTGTGTCTCGGCTTCTGCTGTCTTAACCTTATCCCGTTTTATGTCATTCACTTTCGTTTAAAAGAAAATTCGAGGTGTTCGTCTATGTTATGTTTTGATTAAAATGTCTGAGAACAAGTGTTGATGCTTGTGTCTTACAAGCTTTTTATCCTGATTTTCACTGTACATTATTAATGTTACAGTGAACTTTAGTACATGTTGCTCACTGTTGAATGGCCGTCTGTGTTATTCCTCCTGTTCCTTCCTGTCAATGCGATGACATCATCATCGACTCGACTTTATTGACAAATACATTGATCTGAAAACAATATGAAGTACCTGACCAATTACTGACTCTCTCTCTCTCTCTCTCTCTCTCTCTCTCTCTCTCTCTCTCTCTCTCTCTCTCTCTCTCTCTCTCTCTCTATATATATGTGTGTGTGTGTGTGTGTGTGTGTATAAAATAGAGGCAGCATTCTAATGTAAATTTTTTTCTCCAAAGCTGCAACAAGCAAACGCTTCTCCTCTTGGACTTAAGTGCTATTCCCCATCTAAGTAGATTATACAGGAAAGAGTCATGTCTTCAGAGTGTGATCTAATCATGTCCTTGCCCCTTCACATTCATTCCTCCCTTCTTACTTTCCTTTATGTTTCATGTTACACTTGAAACAATCAGAAAATTAGAGTTATTCCCCTCTTCATGTTAAAATACTAATATCTGTTTATGAAAATATATCATGTAGTCCCATTCCATTCCCTCTGCTTCCTGTGGACAGTTGGCGTTGCAGTGAGTACACTCAGCCTGTGTCTTTCCCCCTTCTCTCATCTCTCTTCCCTGCAGGGTATACACACACTCCCACCCAGCTTGCCAGAGCCAGCCTGTTTTCTTATTACACTAATGTCAGAAACATGTAAAGACATCATTAGCATGATATGCCTCTTCTTCTTCTAAAAAGAATGGCCTCTTCTGATGGGATTACTCAGAAACACAGGGGGGAGTTGTCAATATATTCATTTAAATATTAAGGAAAGTGCAGCAGCAAAAAACATTTAATAACTGTGGCTTCACACTTATCAAGTCTTCAGATATTCAAATAATTCATACTCTAGAGAAGCCCATTATCTGGAATCATTCTCAAGTGGGCAATTCCCTATTAGTATGACAGCTATGAAATTTCTAATCTATAATGTGCACAATGACACGTGCTTTTTCGAAGGAAGAAACTTTATTTAAGCCATTTTCTTTTTATGGCAGACAACTCCCAGTGGCAGGAACAGTCACTTCCTGTCACAACAATCCATCATTGTTTTGGCTATGACAACAGTCTCTCTGTCATCCTATGGGTACTCATCCATCACAAAGAGACACTTAAAGGCATAGCCAAAAAAAAAAAGGAACAATATCAACAACCCTTTCAATGTCAGCCTATTAACAGCATACATATAACCAAATGTATATATTTATAATCATCACAGAGTTTATTCATATTGCAGATGATAGGCTTTATGTCACAACTTGCTTAATAAACAGGGTTCTTATAAAGCCCTTTATTTTTCATTAACATTTGCATGTACTGTGGTTTAAAGGACAATTTTCATATAACTCATTTGTGGATGTAGTACTGTAAACTCTAAAGTTTATTATAACCCCAGCTCATGAAAAACATTCTTTTATGTATAATTTATGCCAGGATTGCAAGGCCTTGGTGCATAAATAAGATTCATGTAGAAGTATAAAAAACATCTTTGCCAATGCATTCAGAGCAATGGCTACAGACACCACATGAATCAGTATAGTCTGTCAATTACTTAACTTAATATTTCTATCCCTTGGCTTGACAAAAATTAGTAAACAGAAAAAAAATTTGTTTTCATCTCTGAAGCTGGGCGTTTAAGGAGACATTTCAGAGCTGGGTTGGCCTATTTCACCATGCACGCCATGTTCGCTGACCAAGCCTTTTAACCTTAAACAGTTAAAAAAAAAGGAGTCTAATGATAGCAGTGGTTAATGACGTATCTTGCTGGTGTAATGACCTGAAGTAATGATTGCTCTGCTGATGAGACATTTAATGGCTAATAAATGGGCTCCACTAACGCTACTAATTCTAGGTGATAGTGATAAGGCCTTGAATAATGACTAAAGAACTTGGCATGAGGTTATAAAAGCGTGTGCATTCACATTTAGGATTTTTTTGTCTTGACTTTTGGATTATTTTGGAAAAATATCCCTGGAACATAGATATACTGTAGCCTATATAATATGTATATATCTATGTTCCAGGGATATTTTGGGAAGAATATCCTTGGAATATGGTTATATATTATAAAACCTCACTTCAGTGAAGTATGTAATCATATTCACATAAAAAAATAATAATTCTGTATGTGCTGCAACCTCATCTGAAATGCTTATCATTACTTCTTCAGAATGATGTCTGCATTCAGGGTAAAATGTAATTTGATGAATAAGTTGACACAAGTATAAACTTGAGTGTCAATATACACTTCCTTGTAAACAAAAAAGTCCCTGTCTGATCAAATAGTTCAGGTTCTTCCATTAAATACTTACTGCATTTTTCACCTGGCAACACTTATTTAACCCAAACAACCATCAAACTGATAGAGGAACATGGCAATCTGATGTAATTAACAAAGGTCAGGTGGTGTGATGAGTCCAGATTGTTCCATAAAGTCATGCCTTTTGCCTATAATACAAACCTGTAGAGTAGGGTTATGAAATAGGGTTGATTCACTTGGTCAGGTGTAGGTTCAGCAACGTTTTGTGTCCATAAAGTGATGGGAATAAAATGTGATGTTGCATGCATCCAAACACTGCTGTGGCAAATACATAAGGATGCCATGATGAAAAGCATAGGCTAAATAAGGCTAAGGATGAATATAACATTGTGACATATTTTTGGACTAGGCTATATATAACATGATATTTTATTTGATTTTGTTTTAGCAGCCTTTAACATTTTTATCATCAGCAGTAAGTGTTTATTTTCAGCAGGAACTATGATAAACCAACTGAACACTACATCGCAACTTAACACAGTAGAAACACAAAGTTAGCATTTACTAGATGAGTACAGGTAGTTACCCTTACGTAGCAGTTTGAGGTAATTACAGCTGCTTAATTTTAAATTACAGCTTTAAAACGGCAAAGGGCAATGGAAGTTATAGAGAAAAGTGTAGGAAATGTGTTCTTACTGTTTTCATGCCTACAATAGACTGCTCAACCTTGGAGACGTAGGTGACATGATCTTCATTAGAACGCAACTCCCTCTGTTGTATTCTTTCATATATTCCCACTACCATGTCTCTGGGGATATCTGCTCCATCATCTACACCTGTGACAGAAACAGACAAATTACAGGCATAGAGTACGTGTGAAAAGGCAACTCAGCAGGTGGCTGTATATTTAATATGGCAACATCTGAGGTGACAGGTGAATGTGGGGAGAAAAACAGTTTTAACAGAGGTAGAAGATGCATAAATGAGTCTCTGTTAGGTTTCATACACCTGCCTGCCAACTGTATATAATGAGCTATGTGGTAGATGTACTTATTAATGAATAAAATGTACAAAGTAAAAATGAAAACCTCCCTTCTGTCTCATCTGTCCTCCTTTGACTTTCTGTCTTTCACTGTCTCCATTAGCTAATGGCAGAAGGCTGTATTAATGGAGGTTAATTGGCAAGTGAAAGGTTAACACCCTTCCTTGCTCTTATAAGATTTTCTGTCTGGAACACTGTGCTTTTCAAGACTGTGGCATTTCATCACAGGTAGGACTGTATGCCATTAGACGGAAAGGTTGCCCTCGAGATGCACCCCATTATATCTGCGCAGCTGTACCACTCTGTGTGGTACATTGAGTTTTCAATGGGGCAGGATGTGTTTGGGGAAAATGAAGGCGCCAAAAGTGATGGTGGTGATAGTGAGGCACCCAAGGCCACCACTGAGACATCGCTGCACATTATGGAGTCAGGGAGAGTGGCGATGACCAGAGGGAAATGTGTGCTAAAGTGTCAGATTAATAAGTGGCAGTTTTTGTCTCTCTTCCTCATTTTCTGCCACTTCTCACTTTATTTCTCTCCTCAGATCCACCGCTTCCACTATCTAACCATGTTTTCCCCGTAGCTCTGGCCGTGCCGTGCTTCTCTCCCCTCCATGTCCTCTCCTGTTTTCATCATTTGAATGGTGCAAAGCTGGCATGTCACATGACCTTTTGATAACCAGCCCACCATAAAGACTGGAAAATTAAAGCAAACTCTGTGCAAATTTGAGATCATCCCCTCAAATAAACAACCCAGTATATAAAAGATCCAGTAACAGAGACAATTAAATTTTCATTTCTCAATGAGCAGACAGATTGGATCGATTTATGGTGAAAGCTAGTTTATAATATCTTGGCTGTCTGTCGAATAGCTTTGTCACTGACAGTCTGTTTTAATTGAGATAATGAATGTTCTGTGGATCTTCATTGCTATTGGTTTCTGGTGGATAATTGAATTTCACCTCAGCCAATTAGCTGAATGGACTATTCTTCTGTTGGTTTATCAGAGAAACAAGTGAGGAGAAAAGAGAAACGGATAGAAAACAAACAAAAAGACAGATGAATAAACAGACAGGATAATGTTCTTTCTAAAGCAAAACAAGATAAGAGAAAGGGTAGAGAGGGGGAAAACATTAAACTGAGGAGAAGACAAATAGAGAGGCCAAGAGAGAGTGGCATATTTTAATTTGCATAAGATGCCAAAATTGATTTTCCAACTTAATTTAATTGTGGGGAACAGTCTGGATGAATCTATTAAAGTTGTTCTGCATCGACCTCAGTGTTCCCTGATTGATTGCAGAGAGGGAGAGCAAAACTCCTCTCTTCTCCCCTCACCCAGCATCTGTCTGCATACGAGAGACAAGAATTACAGGTGCTTTCTGCCAATGTCACGGTGAGTTGTGAATGTGTGAAGTGCATTGGACAGGAATTGTAATGCAACATATTTTTTATCACTGCAATTTATGCAGGGAAGTTTGATAGACTACAAATCCAATGTTGTTGAACACTGAATTGCCTGAAGTCTTGTGCCTTGAGAAAATAAATCTCGAGAGGACTTTAGAGTATTACTGTTTCCTTAAACTATATTTTCTTATCAGGCAGAATACATTATGAAACAATTTCTGTTAGGTTCCTCAAGATGTTCTCTCATGGTCATAGAAGTTATCTATTGCTACTGGGTGTCGTGTTCTGTGTCCCTTACCTCGAAGATTGCGTATGAAGTCCTCCAACAACATCTTGCGGTCTGGTTTGATGTTGGGACTATACATATCGGTGTTGAGCAGAATGATGGCAAAAGCCAGGATGAAGATGGTGTCTGGGTTGTGAAACTGCTGCACTATGTCTGGATTACACATGCAGTAACGCTGGCTGTTGATATACAAAAAAAAAAAAAGAAAAAAAAAAGAGCCAGAGGAAAGAAGTGAGAAGAGCTGGTAAATATCAGTAGGTACAAACAGAATATTAAAAAAAAATGGAAAAAAGAGATACAGATGGTACAAAGAAAATGTGAAGGGATTAAGGGAGAACAGAATTGTATGACACATGTGGGTTTAGAAAGAGGACACAAATTTGGATGATCGGTAGATAGATAGAAAGAGGACGATGTAAAGAAACGGCTGAGGTCAGAGGAGATGATTAGTACACGGAGACGGAAATTAGAAAAGTGTTGGGGAAGGACAGACAGAAAGGTCATAACACAATGAAAAAAAACCAAAACATTTTCAGTTTGAAACTCTAATTTAACTTCTCCAATATATTTGTTTCTACAGATGACAAAACATTAAAGACGAAGTAAAATTAACAATATGAATGAACACACATTTATTTGTCATTATCTTTCCCTGACATACAACAAGTAAATATAAGATACATGTGCACATTCAAAAGGTTAAAGTGACTATTTAGCATGACCTCTAGCACCATGACAAATGTTCAATGAATCTGGTAGAAGATATTTTATACAATATCATATTGTGTGAACAGATTAAAGACATATTAAGTATAAGGAGAGGTCACATTAAATACAGTATCTAATTCACAGACTGTTTTCTTTCCTTAAAACCTTATAATGCTGTACACACTTTATATACATCCTGATTGGATCTTAATACAATGACTGAGAAATGCTTTACTAACTTTACTAAACCAACAAGAATGTCTGTACAGAACTTAGTGAACCACAGTCAGTAAAATGCTAAAAAAAATAAAAAAAAAAATACAGACAATATAAAAGAGGATAGTTCATCATTTACTGGCAAACGTACTCTCACATACTGCTGTTCAAGCATAAATGTATACCACATATACAACTCTGCATATTTCATATTAACACTAACACTATTCCACATCCATCTGCAGGATATATACTGTGTAAGGACTCTGATACTTGTTCAGCAAAAAGAGAGAAAAGAATACCCTTACCCATACTCAACTTATACTATTTTACATGCTTTATTAACCATATGGAATTAACCTTCATTTGAATTTTATTTATTTGAAGACATTATCTAAATTCTGGAAAAGTCCACCAAGTCTTCAGCCATTATTTAACTTTCTCTGACATTGACAGATTTGGCTCCGGGATTTTTATGGAAGTTGTTTTTGTGCCAGAGAGAAGTAATATTAAGTCTAAAAAAAGATCCCTTACCAAGGCACTTTTGTATAAAGATCAAGACAGGGGCCTGGCTGAGTTTGATGTAGTTTCCAAAAACATGTCCCAAAATAAGAGTAGGGGAATTGAAATAACTCTACACTGTGCAGTTACAGAAACCATGAATCTACCAGATTTGTAGACAACTACTTTGGGTGTTTGCACTTGTGTGTGTGTTTAAGAAAGTGCCCAGAGGAGACAGATAAATAGTTTCTCTGTTTCTGTGAAGTGCATAAACCAAGGCTACTTCCTGGTTAGGGGATGAATAATACAGCACTACAACATCTACTGTGTATGAGTAATCAGACAGCCATGTACAGAAGACTGAGAGTGTGTGTAGAGGGCCCCTTGGGCTCTGTATTGGAGTGTATGGTGTAATGGTTATTTTAATCAGTCATCATTTCCACGCTAGGGCTGTAGCAGACCCGCTGAGCCGCATGACTAGAATATAATGCCTCTGTAGACTGAGTAAAGACACACATATGTATATGCTTTCAGTGGGTTTCTATGTTGTCCCATTCACACACACTTTTAATCTGTAAAATCTTTGAAAGGGTATTAAAATCAAAAAAAGTGTGTGTTTGTGTGCTAATTTTTTTCTTTTTTTTTGGGGGGGGGGGGGGTCATATGTGTATGTATCTTAAGAAAGTGCCACTATGTTGGCATCCCTCAGGCTACAGTCCTGGGCATTAATGTTTATTAACATCTCTACGTCTACAAAATCATGACTCAATAGCAACCACTAGTTATGCTATCCATGAAATTATCTTTTAGAGAATAGTCCAGAAAAAAAAAATCTACAACACATAGTGCTGTTCACTCACCAGAAGTAGCATTGTGTGTATTTGGGATTTGGTGATTTAGTGTTTTTATGTACTCTTTGGGGAATCAATTTGTAGATAAGTTTATGTGATTTTATAAATTGATTCAATCATTGTGTGTCTAATAACTATAATATGTGCAAATACAGAGAATGCTTTAATTCTGTGAATGCTGAATGACTAAATAAGAGCCTGTGGATGAACACACTACACTGCAGACACAAACATATACTGAATTTATCTGCAGCATGGGGAACCAGCTCATATTTGGTCATTCATTAGTACACTGACGCAGCAGATACTGAGGCTTCTGGCTGCTTTTCACTTTTCCCCTCACTCTTTTTCACTGCTGCTTCAAATCCCCTTTGCTTACTTTGGAGATTTCTCTCTTTCTGTGTGTGTGTGTGTGTGTGTGTGTGTATGCGTGTGTGTGTGTGTTTGGAGGCATATCAAAGCCCAGAAGCAGGAAAAGAAGGCAGAGAGGCAGTGACGGTTACGCAACTCTGGTTATTTATAAACCTTCCTCCCTTGTTCCTTTTCTCCCTTTGCTTCCTTCCGTCCTTTTCACTGCTTGTGTCTCCTCAGCCCCTCCTCCCCCTTTTGGTCCTGATAACACGCAAAGCCAGCCTGATGTCTCAACATTAGCAGTGCCAACCTCTCTGCCCACTGACTATGACAATGCCACCATTTTTCTCCTCATTGGGCACCTCGACAACTGTGACAGGTGGTTCTTACCCCAGAGAGGCTACAATAAACAGTTAGCATTAACACACAGTGCCACAGCTGCACCACAAATTGCCTGCCTGTCGCAAAATGTGCCCAGAAATTACATGCTGCCTGGATTTTTAGATGGGGCTGTATTGTAAAAATCTAAGCCACGCAGATGGTAATAGGAAGTGTGTAAACATGCGTAGTGGGCAGGGACAGTGTGACTTGCCTCTTGTTGTGACATGTACTGAAAACATCCATCATGTACATATTTATGTACCTATACGTACATTGATGGTTCGTGACTTCTTCGTTGATTTTTTTAGGACATGTGCATGGCTGCAAATGTTGTCTGATCAGGGTTTTTTTTTTTTTCTACTACTACATTTTCTGAGATCATCATAATGTGTTAGGTTGTCACATCTAAGCTGGCATTTTCCAAAGACAAGACACAAATTCACATCTGTACCTCTCAGTTCACTTCAGAACCTGATGCTGCCTGATGTTTTTCGTGATCAAAAAAGCTGTGAGTTGCATCTTAAAGCAGCACAAGACATGTTTGGCCCACAGGCAGCTCTTGAGTGATGGCATTTCATTTCGCTTTTTACACCCACTCAAATATCAACATTCTCAAAGTTACTGTAAGAAATACATGGCACTAAAAGGGGCAAATGAGAGCTAATTTGCATAACCTGAAACACAAGACATAAATAATATAATATTTCTCTATTTCGAGGATCTATTTTTGTTTAATACATGGCCAGATCTCACTAGTTTTGTTATATTATAAAGGGGACATGCTACAGTACATTCAAATTAATGTGGTTTTATTTCTGATGTTAACTTGTGTTTTTGGTGGGAAGGTTTCATTCTGCTTCTTATGTTCTCTGATATATTTCACCTTTTTTCTCCAATAAAAAAACCTCATCGCAACAAGATAGAATGAGTAATCAAGATAAACCTCATCTTTGACAACAATCACTGCTTGCATGGTTACCTGAAAGCCTCAATAAGCCGTTCCACCTTCTGGGCTTCGCCCTGCACACGAATGTGGGCTTGGAACTTTCTCAGGGCTTCATCCAGCTCCATGCCTGAGAAGTCCATTTCATCTACCACGCAACTGTTGAGAAGTGGAGGATGGATGAAGAGGAAATCAGAGAAAAAGAGAAAATGTTAATTTTAATGGAGTAACATGAGATTTTTGCCTTCACTTTTTAATAAAGCAACACATTATGTATTTTAGGAGTAGTATACAATTTTATTGATTGTAATCATAGTTACAATACTAGTGATGCTTATTTGGCTAGCACTGTAGGTTTAATAGGTTTAGAGAGATCTGTGATAACTTTTACCATTTTATTCATACTAGTATAAATGATCCTACTTGATTTAAAATCTAAAATTAATAGATATTTTGTGACAGACTTAAGACGTCACCATTTAGCTATTTACTCAGCAATACACTTGTGTAGCTGAACACCAATTAGCTTTCACGTGGAGGGATATTTGTTTCTTTATAAATCAACCAAATAGAATAGATTTGCAACCAAAAAAAGAGATATGAGAGCAAAACACAACAGGTGGCAATAAAAAAAACTTTTCTTATAAATTAATCTTCTTTGGTTGCTAAAGAAACAAGTGGTGTCAGGCACAACAAACCCCAACGCTCACAAATGTTTTAGCTCTTAATGGACATCTCCCTCTCAAGACCTGAGACTATGGCTTTGACCTTTCATGGTCTCTCAAGGTCAAAGGTCATGATGCCATTTTCGAGTCAACATGTACTTTCCTGAGTACTTATCACCACTTTTTGGAGTTACATCATTATCATTATCATCACCATCATCTTTATTTGTCAGACTCAAGGTCAAAAAACACATATAGTGCACATACCCAACACCAAGAACAACATTTAAAATCATGTGAACTTGATTTTGACCTTTCAAGGTCAGAGGTCATAATGCCATTTTGAAGCCTGTGCCAAGTCAATAATAGTCTCTATCTCCTGTTGTCTTTCCCTGATAGTCCATTTTAGTTTTTTAGGTATTGACACAGAGTGACCCCTAATCTCTTGGGTCAACAATAGGTCAAAATGTATACACATGAGATACAGAATTGAAAGACCAGCATTTTGGTGATCACTGGAATTCTCTAAGATGAATAGTTCCAAAGTTATATCCCAACTTTATTGTGACCTTTGACCTAGAGTCTTCAAATTCATCCTTCAAAGTTCTGATGTCAATGCACATCAACAGCGAGAGCAAAAAGTAGTTATATGTAAAACTGAGTATACAGGAATGAAAAGGAAATTCCTCATTTACCCTCTCTCTGCATTTTGGTCACCAAACATAATTTTGGTGACCTTGATCTTTGACCTACATTCACCAACATTTATAAAATAAAATGGGATATAGAATGGGACCTATTCTGGATCACCTCACACCTTCCCTGAAAATTTGCTGAAAATTGGTCTAATTGTTTTTGCATAAGGTTGATGACAAACAGACAAACAAACAAAAACAATATCATACTTCTGTGTCTATATATAACATTGAAACTCCTGCAACCACTTTCAGCTGCCACAGCAAGTCATCTGCTTCCATCTAACTCTGTCCCCTGCATCTTCTACCTGCATGTGCTCCTTCATTACATCCATAAATATAGTCTTTGTTCTTCCTCTTTACCTCCTGCTATCTGGTAACTCAATCTCCATCATCCTACCACTAGTATATTCACCACATGTCCAAACCATCTCAATAATGCCTCTCTCACTTGCTCTAAAATGCCCATTCTGAGCTGTCCCTCTCATTCCTAACTCTGTCCACTCTTGTCATTCCCAAAGAAAAGCTAAATATTTCCAGCTTTGGCGTTTGTCTTTTGGTCAGTGCATCTGTCTTTAAACCAAATACCATCACTGGTTTCAGTACCATCCTGTACTATACACCTTTTCTGTACCTCTTCCAGATGCTCTTTTGTTAAACATTACTCCTGACACTTTCTCCACCCACGCTTCTCTTCACCTCCAATCTATTCTCCCAATTGCTCTGAACACTTTACCCTAAATCCTTCACTTTCTTCACCTAAACCCTTGCATCCTTAGTGTCTGGCACACATATTCTATCTACTGCACATAGTTAAATGTCACTAATCTCTACTATTACAGCCTAGTAAGATATAAAGGAGAGCTGTTTCCACTGATTGGTAGTAATACACATGAATGAAGTTCACACTTTACTGCCCAAATGTATTTACAATTATGCAAAAAAATTAGATTTGGGTTTTTGGTGTCAAGTATATGCTAAATTACTTGGAGTTAATTTGAGTCTAACAAATACAGTAGTTATGATGCAAATAAGTGACATTTAAGTGGCATAATTTTCATAACAGTAATTAAACAAATTTTTCAGGCTCAGGTTTGCAGTTCATTTTACTGTTGCTGCAATTAGTGATTGACCGATATGGATTTTTTTTGGGGCTGATACTGATTTATTTATTTTTTTACATCAGCCTTAGCCAATGACTGATACAGTTGATAGTTCTAAGCTGATATTTGGAGCCAATAGTTATTTTTTTCTCTGTTAAATGACACCAAATATCGCAAAGTCTTTCTTATTTAGAATTATAAAATTAAAATGATCACAATTAACCTAATAAATACTACTATACCAAATGTTTTATTTTATTATTTTGTTTGTTTATTTTTTCAGTGTGGACAGCAGTATCTCCAAGAACACAGAGGTGCTATAAAACTTCACCTGTCAGTAAATCATGGCAGGGGAAAAAAAGAGCATATCAGCCACTGCAACAAGTCGATACCAATACAAGAAAACAAAAATGGCTGGTAATCCCCCTGACAACCATGAAAGTGAAAGGTTTAGCTTCTTTACATTAAATAATTATCTTGATTGGAAACTGTACAATGCAACAGTTTTTTCAAATACATTTAAAAAAAAAATTGTATTTGTTCAGAATTAATTTTTCAATGGAGTATCATTTACAATGGAACTGATTTTGAAGCAAAATGCCCTACAGAGGACAAAAATGCATTACTGTGTCTCAGGAGGATATATTGGTATATCATTAGATGCTATTGATCACTTCCTCCATTTAACAATCCAAATAAAACAAAAATGATCCTAAAATACTAGAATAGAAGAATACTACTACTAGAACGTTATGAAATAAAACCATTGCTAACAATAATCCATGAACATTAGGGATCATAGGTGACCAGTTAAAGAATATATTCAGAACAGTGGAATATTAAAGCAGATAACAGATGACAATATTCTACAAGGAGTCAAGTTATTTAGCTGCGGGTTAGACATTTTCATTAGTGGTTGGAATCTTCCCTTTTTAGTTACACAAACCAAAAGACGAAAATGAAATTATATGTGGTTTATTTGTAACTGTGTAATTATGTAGTATATGGAAAAAGAGTGGATGACTGCTTTGTGCTCTGTGAGTGTCCTTCTGGTATTTATAGCACAACTGAGAGCAATACATCAACTTGATGGTGGAGCTTGTCCCCCGGCGGTGGGATAGTTGAACACATACTGTAGATGAAGACACAAGATAAAAGATGTGGAAGGTTCACTCATCTGCTCCCTGGTCACGGCCCCACTCTGTTTAGTGCAAGCATTAGCCACGCACGGACACCTGGGATCAGACCACACTGGCTATCCTCTCCACACCATAGTCACGTACACGCACATGTGCACTTATACAATCCCTCAGAGCAGAAAATCCTCCTATTACCTGACAACCTCAGCTTAATGACTTTAATTAAAAAAGCAAAATATCCGGCCCAATCATTTCAAGGGGGGATAAATACAACGTGGGCAATTTGGAGGTGAAATGAGGTTTTAAAGTGAAAGGTGACTTTGAACACAAGTTTTAAGGGATTAAAATTTCCCATGCTTTTTGATGTGTGATGTTCACTCTAGGTACAAAGTGGAATGATAATTGAAAAGAAATTAAAGTCGATTTTTAACACATAGATAGCCTTTCATATAGTTTATTACAAGTCCTTTCTTGATAACATCTTCTTTAATTGCCATTCATGCTTCTACCAGAAACTGCATTTAGATACTTTACTCACTGGACATGAAGGTAAAGCTTTGCAAACATAGTGAAGCTAACTTGATCCTCCCTTTAAACAACACCCTTGACTGTAGAGCTTCTTTGATCGCCCTGTTCATGACTCACTTCCTCGCTCCACCACCTCGTTCTCCTTTCTTTACTGGCTGTCACTCCTTGTTTATGTAACGTCTGTCGAGCTGCTGTATAGCCTGAGTGCATCAGTCCACTTTTTGCCCTCCCATCTTTTTTCCATACAGAGCTCAAACACAATAATGCCATTATACTGCAGGCGTGCTGGCATACGAACACACAAACACACACATACTGCTGTCATATACATACACAGTGATGATCAGTATACACTATAATACCTGACAGCGAAAAACACATCTGTTAGCATTGCAAGGATTATATTGTATGTTTGTAAAGCTGTGACAGCAGGTACACACAAATAAAAAGAAGCAGCAGGCTAGATGGAACCATATTTTGAGCAGCCAATGAGAAGATAACAGGTTTTCTTGCAAAACAACTACACTATATCATCAGTAAATGAGTCCTTTGGGTGGAGCATTTCCTGAAAACTAAATATATAACCACAATTTGCCTTAATTGACCTGCGGCAGTTTAACTACTGTTGTTTATGCTGGAAGAGAATAAGACACCATTACTTTTAAAAGGATCCCAGGAAGATTCAGGAATACAGCAGGATGGTAACTACAACCCTTACACACACAAAAACAGCTGTCTGATGCACTCATATTTTGACTTAATAAATCCCTATGAGCGATTTTTGCATTACACTCAAATCCCTCACCCACTCCCCTGTGACAACACTTTATCCAAAGTGCTCTCACACACGCGCTGCACTCTCAAATCATGCAGCTCTTCAGCTACGCTTTACCTCCAAGTGCTGCTATTTGGTAAAATAGGCTATATATATATATATATATATATATATATATATATATATATATATATATATATATATATATATATATATATATATATACAAATGTTCCTCTCGCCCCACCTGGGCGGTGTCTCTTTCAGACTCAGGTCCTCTACCAGAGGCCTGGGAGCCTGAGGGTTCTGCGCAGGATCTTAGCTGTTCCTAGCAACGCGCTCTTTTGTACAGAGATCTCTGATGTTGTTCCTGGTATCTGCTGGAGCCATTCTCCCAGCTTGGGGGTCACTGCCCCTAGTGCTCCGATCACTATTGGTACCACTGTTGCCTTCACACTCCACATTTTCTCTAACTCCTCTTTCAGCCCTTGGTATTTCTCAAGCTTCTCATGTTCTTTCTTCCTGATGTTGCTATCACTGGGGACTGCTACATCTATCACCACCACTGTCTTCTCACGTTTATCCACCACCGCTATACCAGGCTGATTGGCCATCACCGTCTTGTTGGTCTGGATCTGGAAGTCCCAGAGGATCTTGGCCTGTTTGTTCTCTGTCACCTTATTTGGGGGGGGGGGGTCTCCCATCTTGACCCTGGGACCTCCAGTCCATACTCTGTACAGATGTTCCTGTGCAGTATGCCCGCTACCTGGTTATGCCGCTCCATGTATGCCTCATATTACACCCTGCTGTGATGTGCTGGACTGTCTCAGGGGCTTCTCTACACAGCCTACACCTGGGGTCCTGTCTGATGTGGTAGACCCCGGCCTGTATTGTTGTGCTGTTCAGGGCTTGTTCTTGCAAAGCCATGGGTAGTGCCTCTGTGCTGTCCTTCAGTCCAGCCTTTTTCCAGCCACTGGTATGTTTTTTCCATATCAGCCACTTCCATGCAAGGCATATACTGTATATATATATATATATATATATATATATATATATATATATATATATATATATATATATATATATATATATATATATATATATATATATATATATATCCCCTTGTGAATCTAATTTAAATCCTTGAGAGCATGAAGCACGAGAGTAACCTGGGGTAAAAAACCCCAGGGTGTGCTGTGTTGTGGATGTCTGACATTACAAAGACTACAAATGTGTTATTGGTTTTATTACTTGTACAAAACAGAACATGGATCTGCTGTTCTCTGAGGTGATGTGCAAGTGATGGAGAATATAATTGCATAAAAAAGAAAGTTATTGCAATAAAATAAGGAAGGTGTTAAAGTAGATATAATAGTGGAAGGATCCTATAGTTTGATATCCATCAGGATAATAACTGTGAATGTAACTTACAGGGTGATTCATGGCAAATTTGCATGTATGTATGCATGTTTACACTGAGTACTGCTTTAAGGAGGCATCTGTTCTTATTCTTCATGCCTCCTGGATTTTCTCTGCCTTTATTACTTCAATTTAAGGAATATACTGTGAAATGCTGATTGAATGTGCTCATTAAAATACAAATTTATAAAACTGTTTTTTTCTGAACTTATGCGGATGAACTTGTCTACAAATAAAAGTAGTCAGAAAACTATGAACATGATAGCTCAATATAAAACAATGTGACTAGAGGCACATATGCATATAAGTACATCTTTTAACAACTCTGAAGCTTTAATCTCCTAAGACCTGAACTCTTGCATGGCATGCATTTTTAATTTCTCTTGGCTATTTGGGGTGCTTAAAAACAAAGAATTATCAGGAGTGCTGATCTGAAATATATTATATTAGCTATAATATATATAATCTAACTAGTATTATACTCTTCTGACATCATGTGGTGTTAGTATAATGTCGTCCTAAGTGGACACCAGGCTCTTGTTGAACAAATTATGGTGTTGTGGTCTAGACAACAGAAAATCTGAAGTCCACATATGTGGACGCCAGGTCCTAGGAGGTTAAATGAAATTGTTCATGCTATGTGTGCCATAACCTTTCCCCCAGTGCTCACCAGCTTCACCTGGCCTGCACCATCCAGCTGCGAGTTGTTGCTGATCTGCAGCTATTTAAGCAGTGAAGCTGGTGCAGGACCATTTCACTATTGTCACCTCCATAACCCACTCATGTGTTGTTCTGGTCTCACCTCACCATAACCCAGACATGGTCTCTTCACCATACACTCTAGCTGAGCTTTCCCCAGGTTTTGTCTCTGTGTTTGTCTTGTCTCTGTCTTATTTTTGCAAATAAATCAGTTTTCCCTTCGACACCGTGCATCTGAGTCTTATTTCCACCTCACCCCTCATGACGATGTGGAGTAGTATTTTGGCTGTATAAGGGAGCCAAGTTCCCGCAAGTGACTGTAAATAAGTGTATAGGTCCACAACATGATAAATATAAGGCCAGTAGCCAAGTACACCTCTCTGCTCACTGTTTTCCTCCAAACAGAGAATATCGTATGATCTACACTGAAGATCTAATTTAAAGATGACAGTAACAATAGATGAAGGCCAACACTTTGTGGTGCATATTTCTCATCCTGCTGGGATAAGCTATGAAATATTTATATAATCTGATGATTGATTAATCAGTGTATCCTTCTTCTTGACAAGTATTCTTGTCTAACAGGAAATGTGCTTTTTATTTTAATGTGATACAAGAACAAAGGAAACAGACAGGATGGGAACGTTTTTGATTTTATTTTCATCTCATCAACTTTTATGATTCTGTCTGAGATGAATGAGAATGAGGGCTTGCTGGATCATCAGATTTTCAGTTTGTTCATTTTCCAAACTGCTTAAGCAGAAGCCTATTGAAAATGAGTTAAAACTTGACCAACATTTTCAAGGTCAAATGGTGACATGTCTTTTTAACGACATAATTGCATTATCTGAAGAACAGTGAGATATGTCCCAAATGTCTACTGTGGATGCTTCTGAGCATAGAGGAGAAGGCTTTTGAAAATAAATGATGTTTGTCCACTTTTTCAAGGTCAAATAGACTTGTGCATTTATAATATCTGAACACATTCAAACATAAATATGTATGTAATACATTTTACACAAAGACAATCTAATCAAAATTATAGGGTGGTAACTTTCAACAGAATCTTACAATATTTTTAGCTGAGGGGTATTACATGTGCACAGCACGTTATGTTTCTGAAGTTATTTCCAGCACAGTAAACCCTTATCGTATCACAAGACACAAGGAGCACTTAATTTCCAGAAAACTACAGTAATTACAATTGCAAAATATAAAAGAATGCAGAAAGTTAAACATGAAACACAGTAAGGGTCATCTACTCACTCAAGTACATCTTTATTGAAGTGCTTCTTGCTATTGCCGAGGAACTCTCCAATCATTTGTCGACTCAGCCCTTTCCTCTGTAGCAAGAAGTGAGCCACGCCGATGGGTGTGTCTGGGATGAAGCCTCGTGAAATGAGAAACTGAAGGCCTTTATCGGGGTTTCTGTAAAAAGACAAAGGAGAAGCTTAATAAAAAAAAAATTATATGACTTGTACTTGTGTGACCGTGGTAGAGGATTTGGTCTTTATTCACAGTAGCAGTTCTGAATACATTTGTTTTAGTCTAATAGCATTCATAACAAGATATAGGTGTGTCAAAAATGCAAATTACACACATAGTGGAATAATCGGTTTATGTTAATGCGTGTTGTCAGCATGGCATGGTGTGGGTGGCGACTAAAGGTTAAGGATGATATTACAACATTTATTAACAAGTAATATGCAACTGAACTCACTGCATAATTCAGAGGAAAGCCAGATGTTTTAGCCTTTGCTTCCATACAGACACTGAGCTGGAACAGGTCAGATTAGCACAATAATAACCCACCTTTATATCTTTCATTCATTTACTAACAAAATCTTCCTTTTGATTGATGCTTCTTTCATCTCTAATGATATTTTAACAACACACCAATATGAAACGAATGGCAAATTGTAAATGAACTAAAATATGCTGTTTTTCAGTGACTAGCACTAAGACATACAATCAGTAGCAAAAATTTCCATCTTTGAAAATAAGATGCATTGTAATTGTCATTGCCATTATTTGTGTATTAATTGTGTCATGACTGAAACTTCCAAAACCCCTGGCAGATCAATTTTGTACACTAAAGTCACATTAGCTGAGGTCCATATTAACAAGGATTTGGCAGGGTAATGAGGTGTGTTCCACGCTGTTGCCTTCAAAAAATTATCTAAACATCTCATTGCTTTCTATGAATCATGATTTAAATCATGATGTTATGTATGATACTATGTATGAACAAGGGAGTCATATCTTCACTATTTATAACCCTATTAGATACAGGGAATAGTTGCTCTGGGGAGGTAGCTGCATCATGGCCACAGCTCTTCGTCTCCATACAGTGCTTAAAACACAACCTTTACGTAACAGAGCAATGTGTGCACCACATCTAATGGGCTTACTAAGGCAAGGGTAGGACAGACAGGAGGGGAGAGGGGGGATAAAGGGCAGGATACAAGGAGGAGGCTGGAAAAGGGCCAGGCAGAGCAGATGTGCAGGAATGGAAGTGTGAGGACATGGGGAGGGCGATCAACACAGGCTGGCCTTCCTGCAAACATCTGCTGTGACAGTCTCAACACACTTCCAGGGTCTAGTTCACCCTCTCTGCTCAAGGTAGTATACTGCCAAATGAATGTGGCAGGTATCACTCATTTGATGTTTATCCAACAGCAGATGGATCACATATGTTGATAATTATTTGGAGTAAGAAGTGGATAGAGGGGTGAAATTTGGGAAAGAGATGAAGAACATTCAAGATGCATTTACACAGAGATATTCTAGTAACTCTAGTGAGAGATGTTGTAGACTTCCAGCTGGGCCATTAAAGATCCACAGAAAAATTCCACGCGGTAGAGATGGTGGTGGATCGTTAAACACCTGACCAGTGAGAAAATAAAGGACTTTGTTTTATTTTTATTTTAAAGACTCATTTTCAATTGATTTTAATTTTTTTTTTTTTTTTTGCTTTTTATTACTTTTCATTTTGAGGCACAATTTGGGTTAGTTTAGGCACCAACAAGATAAAAAAACCCAAAAACAACTCCCACCTTTGCCCTACCGTATCCATATTCTCTAACTTTATGTTACTAGAAAATCCTTTACATCTTCCTTCCTCATCCCTATGTGCTTTTTTTTTCATCATCTCATTCTCTCATCCTGTCATAAATACAAACCTTGCTCATCACCTTGATACCCACTTTGACTGGCTGCCTATTTTATTACTAATGTACAGCTGTGGCAGTACATCCAACCTGTGTTTTATGATGCATACAAGTGCTTCACTGTCAGCAGTCCATGTTGCCTATTTCTCTAGAAGCAGACATTTCTGTTTCATTACTAACCAGTGATAGATTGATGGCTGGTTAGGCCTACTGCACATTTTTTTTCTGAGCGGGAACATGATTGGATGGTGTAACTGTAAATGCTTCAAACTCCAAATCATTGTGCTGATATGGATGTGCTATTGCGAACGCTGCTCTTGTCCATCAAGTGCTTTTGCTGAGAGTGCAGCTGAGGGGAGAGTTTAGTGGGATAGGTCCTACACAGTAAATTTTGCAGTGTTAAATCAACACTTAGAGAGTTTATTTAACTTCTTCTAGAATGTATTTGGTTCCATTGTCTCCAAATTAACACAGCAAAATCTACAGTGTACTTTCTTCCTTGGGGCAATGCTTTCTTAGTTTGTAGAATACAGATATTAAAGTATATGGGTGTTGTTTTAAGATGTTTTAATTAAGAAATAATGGCAATTAAAAGTCTGCTGCACAGGGATAGGTAATAGGTGCAGGTAGAAATGAGTCGTTATTTCCTTTTGTCTTTCCACTGAATTTGTTTACTCTAGGAAAAATATGTCTCGTTCCTTTAGATAATGAGAGCAGATGATGGTATTGTACAGTAGTCACTGGGTTCAGTGAAAATACATCCTCTGTTTGCCATCTGGATTTTAGAGTTTGTAATTATGTGCTAGGTCATTTAACACTAAGGACAGAATGCTAATAAATAGTTGGTGTATGCAAAAACAGCCCACATCTACACAAAATGTTTGTGGAGTGTCCCCTACTGACGCTATGCTATCCCTTGTGAGGACATCAGGAGGCGATGCTCATCTGCTGTGTTAATTAGCTTTCCTTAGCATATGTATTTCTCTCTTTCTCTCTATTTTACACTTGTTTCTCTAACACACTCACACCACTGCCTACACATCCTTATGCCACGCTGTATTTAACTCACCAATTTCAGCTGCTGCTTTATTTTTGGCATCATGTACAATCTGGTGTCACTATGATCTAGCCTGATCAATGCTTTCACTACAGTTTAATGTAAAATAGAGAGAGATGTGAATTAAATATATGTCTGATCAGGAGTTATGAGATTGGAAGTCATGCATACGAAAGGAGGACTCTCGAATCTGTCATTAATGTCACACCTACTTACACCTCCATCCCTGACTTTGCCTCTCTCCCCTTTGGGTGCCAGTTCTCTTCAGTAACATCAGTGTCCTTGGCAGACTTGTTCACACTGCAGAACCATCCAAACTCAAGAGTTGAAACTTTATCTACAGCTTTTATCCATTTCAGTCTTTACCATGTCTACTATCGCTCAATGCTTATATAATGCTCATCTCGTCATCCAAACCCACTTTATGAGGATAGGGTTGTGGGGGTCTTTGGGGGCCTAATCCAGCTACAATGGGTGAAGGCGGGGTACACCCTGTATGAGTCTCCAGTTCATCATATATAGACAAACAATCACTCTCACATTCACACCTATGGACAATTTAGATTAACCGATTAACCTATCAGTGCATGTGTTTGGATGGTGGGAGGAAACCGGAGTACCTGGAGAAAACCCACACAGACATGAAGAGAACATGTAAACTCCACACAGAAAGGTCTGGTGTGGGAATAGAACCAGGATCCTTCTTGCTGTGAGGCACAAGTGCTAACCACTGCACCACCGTACCACCCCATCATCATCACCTGTTTTTGCTCTAGATTCCCAGAGTCACATTTCCACACACAAACGTATGATTTTGTCATTAATTTACATGCTCCCCCCTCCCCTTATTCTTCCCTCTGATAAAGTGACTACCTGCTGCAAGACCAACACACACACACGCACACACAGTGTGTATATATGAGTTTGTCTGCATGATCAAACAATATCCAAGTTTTAGCCCCAAGCAAACAGCCCTATTTAAGATGCAAAGGCTACAGCAGCCCAGGTATTAGAGGGAGGATATGAACTGGTGGAACTAATAAGCCTCAAGCTTGATTGCCCTTCCCCCACCTCTCACTTTTTTTGCTCTCTTTTGCTATTCTATCTCTCTGTTCCCTTGTAGCCAATTTATTAAAAGTCATCTTATCTTTCAAGGTGTTTGATTAGGGGGAAGAGAAGGGATTCTTGATAGACAGGGAAACTTGTCATTTCAAGAACATTTCCCTAAAATGTGACAGAGTATTCAAGTCAATCCCAGCATCATTAGCAATGAGTTTAAGGCTGAATATCACATTGGAAATCTAACACCGGAAAATGATAACTGGGAGTTTAGAATGACAACAAAAAAGTGGACTTGATTTGAACTACAACAAAGAGGAAATCCAAATTAAATACATGATTTTTACTATTGTATTGATTGGACTATATTATATAGTGTTGGTACATTTGTGATTTCAATTTCATTCTAGTATAAGTAATCTGAGTTTATGGTATATATGAATAAGAGAGTAATTTGTGTTCAGATTTCTTAAGTAACAATTGATTTAAAAATTCCTCAAAAATGTATGTTTCCAAATATGCCTTTATGCATAACTGGTTTACTATATTTTTCTATTTTATTGTTTTTATTCTTGTACTCTTGTACTCTGTATTCTTGTACTTTCTATTCATGACTTGGTGGGAGTTTTTTTTTTTTTGCCTTAAACTTGTTTACTTGACTCCAAGAGAGCTGTGTGGACAATTTTTTTTGTGCACAAATGGTAAAGAGTTAATTTAGAATTCCTCCCATTTTATAAAACAAATACATATAATAAATAAATAAATAAATTGAGAATTTGAAAATGAATCTATTTCTGTAATTATGAATATTTTAGTGAGTAGTAAACTCTTGACTTAAGGGTTTAATTTCATTTAGTATTTTCTTTATTTTGTAAATAACATTTGATTATTATTCCAACAGCACCATCCTTACACAGCTTATTCTTCCTCTTGTTTCCAGTATCACGCTTCAGCATTGAGCCAGAATTAATCGGCTTTATTGTGCACTTTCATTGCGCTTCAGAACTTGGCACTGAGCAAAAAAGATAATATGTGTTTATGAACTCCAATCTGCTAAATTTGTATGAGATGGCTTAATTGGTTTAATATTTTAACAAAATATTTTAGTGACTTTACCCCCAAGGGACCAGTGTATTTATTTATTGTGTTTTCGTTACAACACAGAAAGCAAAAAAAAACAAAACTCCATACAAATAGCTGATGGAGCAAAGACAGGAGAAAAAAAAAAAAAAACTTGGATTGAAATATGAGAAATTTTTTTCAACACAGTTCCCAAGGTGGTTGTTCACACAGTGCTGAAGGAACTTTTAATTACATTTACATCTTGCAGCAGAATGACTAATGAGAATTTTAGGCTTTGTGAATTGTTTCCATTATTTCCAAGATTCTCCTCTCATGTTGTAAGCTATACTTGAAGTAACTACTTCATCAGGAGGTTGGGCTCAGCTAGGAATACATGTACATACTTCTATTGTATTTATTAGAATATATGGCTGGTTTAGGGCTTTCAGAATAACAATAAAATCGAACAGAGTATATGGTAAATGTTCTTGTTTACACAAAGCCTCAGGATTTGTTTTTTAGCTTCTATAACAAAATTAAGTTTGTATGTCACATAAAAAGATTTAGTGCTAACAAATCAATACTTCTGCAGTCATGGTTGGCCTTGTGTACTGTTGTTGCCATGGTAACACCTTACATCTGTCTTGGTTAGTTCTTACAGTATGTGTGTGTTTACTTTTTTAACTATCATTCTTCACTAGTCTATAAAGGGAATTTAATTTAGACTGAAGACTGAAAAAGTGTTAAACCTAAGAATGCGTTTCAAGACAGAGAGCTTTTCTTCCCTTTTTTGTATTCATGTAAAATATAGAGGATAAAGTAATCAAAAAGAATGCATTTCAAGTAGAATCATACATGTCATTGATACTATGTTATATTACATGCACAAACCTTCCAGCATGTCCTTCTATATCTACAATTTTGGGTCATCATTGTACTAAAATAGTTTTCATTTATTTTTTTTTATTAAAGATCAGGATTTTCTTTCTTTTCTGGGTCAGTAATTCATAACTCTTCTGCTATGTCTTTCTGAGAAGAGGGATGACACATGTGCTTAGGGGCCTCATTCAGTTTGTTCTTGCAGCACAGGAGGGAACTGTGAGGAAAAAACTTTTTTTTGTTTTAGTTTGAGCCCCAGGTCCCATCATCCTTCAGGTACAGGGAGGCAACCCCCAAAAAGGAGAGGAATAGACTGTGTTATAAACCCTTCTATACATGTTATGCCTTGTCTTCTCTGATATAACCACTGTTTTCTTACTTTAATCTTTACAATAATGTTAATCCTTTTGGTGTTTTATCAATACACGTGTACTTAAGTTGTTGAACTTTTAATCTCAATTTGAGATCTTAAGAATGTCACTAAATGTATCACTGGACCCCCTTTCAATTGGACTCCATTTGAAAGTTAAAACTACAAACACCTAATACCATGATTTTTATTCATACAAAACTTGAGACCCATTTTCAGCCATTTCCAAAAGTTAAGACTGTAGGATGGGTATTTTGTAAATTGAATAACTGACTAAAAATCGACAAATGTAATATTTGTTAATGGATCAACCAATTACTCTGATTGCTAATCAAGTAAAAATTAGAACAACTCACACATTGAAGAGGTTCAGGCCGATGCGGTAGAGGCGTTTCCGCATCACATCAGTGGACAACGTGGGTGACTTACAACTGGCAGGATTCTCACAGTGGTATCTTGGCAGACTGAGGATCATAGCTTGCAGAGCCTCCTTGGAGGAAGCTTCGGATGTGGAGCGCGCCTCTGTGGACGTGCTACTGCTGCTCATCTGCTCTGAGCTATTATCTGCTGTCTCAGAGCCGCACCTCTTTACCTCCAGTGGCTCTACCACAGGAGAGCTCCCCAGCTGTACAGGCTCTTGTGGTGGAGGGGCCTGAGGGAATTCTGTAGGTGGTGGGGCAACCACCACAACCTTCTCTGGACTTTGAGGAGCAGCCATCTTGTCCAGGGGGGTCAGTGGAGGTTGTTCCTCCAGCTCTTCTTCACTTGGTGGGGGTGCAGGAAACTCAACATCCTGCTCGCTTCCTTCTATCTCTAATTCTAGTGGTGGTGGTGGTTGTTGTGGTGGTGGTGGGGGGACTATAAGTTCAGCTGGGACCTCTGAAGGGGAAGAAAGGGATTCATGTGAAGGAACAGGAGTAGAGGAGACTGGAGTGGAGGTGGCTGTTGTGGAAGTGACGGTGATGGAGTCTCCTTGTGTTTGAGCGCAGCTGCCCAGGGTCACAGAAGTAGAAGATTCCATGACGGAGGATGAAACCCGGAAGTTCTGGTTGTCAATCTGCACTGTTACATCCCGAAATGCCATCATTAACTTGCTTGCACTTCTTGACAGGTCACTTGGGTCCACAGGAACTTGATGAACAGTTGAATCTCCTGCACTCCCTCCTTCTCCTCCACTTACTCCTGTCCCAGTTGCTGCTGCTGCTGCTGCACCAAAGGAGTCAGCACTGAACTGATAAGTGCCACCTTCTTGCAATGAACACATGGTCTTCAGGCTCCAATTGCTTAGGGCATCATCTATAGACTTTGCCAGTGACTGAACCTGTTCAGTGAATGAGTCTTCCAGGTCGGTCAGGGTGCCTCCTACTGAGGCAGGCAGAGATGGTGAGCGCACCAATGGGATGCCTGCCAAGTTGCAGCCTTCAGCCAGGGCCCGTTCAGCAGAGAAGCCCTCAGTGTTTTGCACACGGACCTTGCGCATGGAGATGCGTCGAGGAAGACGACTCTCCAGCAGTGAATTGCGGATCTTCTCAAAGTTCTTGCTGAGCTGGTACTGGCGGAAGGCGGTCTGGATCTTGCAGGCAGCACGTCGGGAGATGAGGTGGCCACCGTATTTGTGCTCTAACATTTCGATCTACAAAATAGAGAAAAGAGGCATAGAAAAAGAAAAGAATAAGTTGGTACGAAAATATCAACAGTGAGAGCTGCACAGTTGTAAAGTTAAGGAGGATTAATCGATTATTCAAATTGAAGATAAAACAGCATATGTGCTACGCCACTTCTTTTTGTGGAAGAACAATGAGGGATAATTACGGAAATGAAAACTGGAGCCTGAAGAAAGGCAGATGAAGCATGTAAAGAATGTGAATGAATGAGCTGGACAGTCATGATGGAGTAAGCATGGTAGGAAATATAAAAACATCTAAATAAATTTAAATGAAATAAGTTAAAATTGCCCTGAATGTGAATAATATTATTCTCAGATGATTAATTGTATTTTGTGGGCCAGGCTTATGATGTGTAAACTGAAAGTGTAACTATTTAGTCAAATCTACTGTATTAAAGAGGGCTGACTCATGACATTTGGACAAACTGTTCATTTCCTCAGCAAATAAAACTCACAATCTGTGAATTCCACAGAGAGGTCCTTCACACAACTTTTAAATTGTCTGAAACTGAACAAGCCATTAATCTTTCCTGTGAAAAATTGCTCAAATGCTGTGGGAAATAGATAGAGATGTAATATAGCCATCCTCATCTGGCAGCAGCTCAAACACTAAATGAAGCCTCTTTGAGTTTCCCAGAACAATCAGGTTGTGGGTATCTTTGGAAGTGCCCAGAAAGCGCTCTTATCTTCTTAACTCACTCTGCACAGTGCACATCTTTTGAAATCCTTTCATTCAGAATAAATCAATGAGTATAATTTTATTTCCATCGTAATCAAGCGAAGCCCGTTTCGGCTTTGAAAAATAGGGGGCACATGTTACTCTTTTACAAACAGAAAGAAATACATATCTTGTAAATAAATGTATTTAAAGCACACATGAGAAACAGCTAAGCATTTAATTTTAGAAAATAGAAGTACATGCTGTTCCCTCCCTCAATGTTCAATGGAGAATTGGAACTGGCTTCTTAGATCTGGATGATGTGTACATGAGGATTAATTTGTATCAAGTAAAAGATCTCTTGTAAATGTAAAATGTAAATTAACAAATAGTTCATGCGGTGATGAAGAATCAAAATGGGTCTTTTAGCTGCTATCCTTGTCTCACTTCAGTCCTGGACAAGGTCACGCAACCGGGTCGTATGGACCATAGCACAGACATACTGATGGGCTTGTATTGCCTTGAGGGCTTGCAATTTTTGATAAGTGGTTAGTTCAACCAGATGCAGCCTCTCCCATTGTCATTGAGGGAGAGGAATCACACACAAAGCTCTTCAGAATAGTTGAATGACACTGAAAAGCCGTCTTATCTAGTCCATTTACATTTCACTGCAGAGCCTGTGTGAGCAAAGTGAAACGTACTGAGAATATTAAGGTGGCTTCTGAATAGGACTCTGGGTTTGAGCTCTACTGTATCTGCTGATGGTAACTTCTCAGAGTACACTGCCATCAGACCTTGTAGTCTGGTGACACTCAACCTGAATATTCATTGCTATTTCATTTGTATTCTTCTCTGACAGTGCTTGGTGTCTATCCTAAAATGACAAGGTTAGCCTTATCACAGTGACTGTGCTGTAAAACAGACCTTGTGCTGTGTTTTTTTTTTCAGACGGAGTGCAGGTAATATGATTGACCTCATTACTCAGGAAGGTGTCCCTTATCGAAACACATTCTGCAGAGTTCCAGTGCAGAGGTGACCTTGCAAGTGAGAAAAGGCTGTCAGCATGGCTGTGTTTGATTAAATGTGGCAGTTGAGCTTGTTTGTTTTGCCTTCTGCATAAGCCTGGCTGAGGGATGATGAATAAAGCATTTGGGTCACGTTACTTTCTTTATCAGAGTGTATCTGATACACTTTGCCATTCAGATGGAATTATAGGCACCAGGGCAAACTAGAACATGATGGATGGAAGAAGTAAGAATGAAAAGTGAAAAAAAAAAAAAAAAAAGCAACAAAAGAAGACAGGAATTACGCTGCGATTGAGTTAAGATTTGACAACTGTACAATGAGCCTACAGTAGCATCTGTAGGCCACAGGGAAATGAAAGGCATTCATGTACAAATCTGCAGCAAAAGGGAACAAATAGAAAGACTGATGGACAAACCACTAGAGGTAGGGCATGACAAGTGACTTGGGGTATTGAGGGGAAAGTAAGATAAGGCAAGAGGTGGTGAGAGTGATAGCTGAGCCAAGAGTGGCACAGCTGAAAATCCCCCTGTTAGCCGACTGTCAGTTCTACCTCTGATCACTTCACTAAGCGCTGATGGAGAGAGATTATTCCAGAGACAGTGGTCTGAGAGAACAGTGATGACACTGCTCTTCCACCAGGGGCTCTAAATCAATTTTGATGGGCAGATCAGCACCATGCTGACCCCGTCATCCCTAAACAATGAGGGAAAAAAGGTGCAAATAATGCAGTGAAAAATGATGCTAGGATACTGCAGCTGTCATGATTAAAGTTAATGTGTTATGAACAATTAAATAACTATTTCACCACATAGAAAGAGATACTACTGAAACAAAAAGACACATGTGGGATGGTAAAGGGGAATATCAAAATGTAATGTCACAGACATGAAAACCAGGTGAACAAAAGGGTTAGTGAAAATGTCCTAAGCTTCAGAAACGAAGGATTCAAATAAGTTTTAAAAGAATATGGAAATATAGTATAACTGACACAGAGGTCTGACTTCAGCACTGAGAGGTTTGGACTGTTAGATATTAGTTATCTAAGGTATTTTGACTGGAGCTGCTTCTGTTTTAGTCTGGAAATGATTACAAAACTTACTCAGATGTGTCTCCAAATTAAAGCTTATCTGGATGTACTACACACTATGACTGATTTTATTGATTTGTCATTGTAGATAAATAATATCATATTATAAAAGAGCAAAAAGCACTACGCTTTGCAACACTCAGTCAGTGTCCTGCATCGCAACCTTAAATGTGCATCCTTAAATAAAACAGCACATTATTCAATCTCACATTCTGCAGAAATGGAGGGCAACATGCAAAGCTGCAATTATTAGCTTTCATGCTCATGCTCAGTGTCTTACAGCAGGGAAACAGCTGCATGATTAATGAGATGATTATATAAGAGTCAAACTAGGACACAACTAATGCTGACTGTATTACAAAATGAAGATGACAATAAAAGACATGATGTCATATGAGAATGTGATCTGTTCAAATGATATCTTCTTTAAGTCATTTGTTCAAGGTCGGTGGTTACAAAATAATTTATTATGATGTAAAAATCTGGAATAAAAAAAAAAAAGCTTGCACTGACAAAAACTTGCTGCTTTTATTGCTCTTACCTGTTGAACAAATTAATCACATTTTCCTAATACATGCTTTTTTGCATCAAAGCATACACACTATGTTACTGTATATTAATGTTGAATTAAGTTCTTGTCTCGAACTGTTTTACCTTATACAGATATCTTAAATACTGAACCATCATATGCTATTTGTGACTTTAAATTTAGTGATGAGTGAATATAGGCCACCATATTTAATTTATTGCTGCAGACTTTCTTGTGGAGATAAAGGCATTTTGGAAAGTCATTTGTCCAAGCAGAGATTAGCAGCAATTATGCAGCTGGAGCAGCCATTAAAAGTCAGACAGTCTCATCACCTATCGCTTCATCATGTGTTGAAAACAAAAGACTCTAAAGTAAATATAGACTGAACCTGCAATTCATACTCTTTTAAAAATGTTTCATTTAATTAATGTTTTTTTAGGAAATGTATAAATCACACAGTCAGATACAATCAAAGTCATATGGGAAAACACAGACACACATTCAAAACATTTAATGAAAGCAATTTTTTTTTTACCTTTTAATTGATTATTGTTAACATGGAGAACGCTACCTTGGGATATCTGATATTCTTCCATTAAAATAAAGATTATTATAGCAGTAAAAACAGTAGAAAATGATTCTTGCTTCTTTTCCAGATTGTTCCCTGTTTGAATAAGAATGACATTATCAATCATGCTGTTCATTCCAAATCAATGGATTCAGCACATATTAATTAATGATACACCAATATATCAGGGGGCTGATATATTAGGCTGATATTTACTTATTTATTTGTTTGTTTGTTTGTTTTATTTATTTATTTATTTATTATTATTATTGGCTGATATGCTCTTTTTTCCCTGCTATGATTTACTGACAGGCGAAGTCCATGTTCTTTAAGATACTGCTGTCCATGCTTAAAAAAGTATTTTTGGGTGTAGTACTATTTTATTAGGTTAACTGTGGCAATTTTTATTTTCTAATGATGAGTAAAGAAGATTTTCTGACATTTGTTATCATTTGACAGAGAAAAAAAATCACTATTGGCTCCAAATGCTGGCACAGAAATATCAGCTGTATCGGTCATCAGCTAAGATGTAAAAACAATCTGTATTGGCTCCAAAAAATCCATATTGGTCGATCATTAATGGCAGCAATAGTAAAATGATCTGCAAACCTAAACCTGGAAAATTTTATTACGATTATTTCATTTCACAGAAAAAAAACAGTATCAGCTCCAAATATCATCTTGGAAATACCACCGGCTAAGGCTGAATTGAATTGTTACCGGCCTCATAAAACCCATAGCAGTTGATCACACTGGTTTACATGTAAAATGTTTCCGGAATAAAATTCCTGAAATTTTACCATGCGTGCTAGTGATAAAGAAAACTCAAGTTTTAAATGTTGGTTGGCTCAAGTTTCCAAGATAAGTTGGGGGTCAAAATGTGAAATTGTTAGAAATAACAATAGAGTAGGTCTTAGTTCAAAGGAATAATAGTCTCAGAGCTACTTCAAAACACTGTCTGCACATTGTGATCCATTCACTTTACTGGTTCTTTCTAGTGGATATTTACTAATCCATTGTATACATGTACATAAACCAGCATATATGTGGAATAACACACTATCATATATATTAAAAACATGAACTAACCAACACTTTTGTCATTTGTTTTCTGATTCATCTTATTAAAATATGTATGATTTAGCACATTTAATGTCTGAAGCAGATCCTTTCTAAAAAAAAAAATGGTAAAGCAGTGTTATTAATATTAATGAATGGATGCATGTTTGTCCTCTGCCATATCATTTGGTACTTTAACGCTGAGCTTTCCTCATCTCTACCTTAGAAGAAAAACTTATAATTTAAAGATGAGATCTAAAGTGACAGCAGTCCTCATGTTTGTTGAATGTCAGGAGTGGGGAGGACAAGGTTTCTGGAGGTTAAACAAGGGATGTGAAGTAAGTTAATGTTCCACTGCTAAGTCATGAGCTTCTTCCACAGCAAATCAAGGTATCACCCTGTAGATCCAATTATCCTGACATTGATCTGCAGATCCATCAGGCCCCGGCACCCCCCGCTATTCAGACAGAAGATCAATCTAACTGATCGCCAATCTCCAGTATTGTTGACAGGGAGATAGTAGAAGAGGGGGATTTTCAGATGTGCGGTTAAAAAAGTGGGAATGGAAGTAGGAGGGAGACATTGGTTAGGGGGCTGAAGTTGATAGAATCTTCAGTCTCAAATAGGGAAGTGATGAGTGAGGAAAGAAAGTTAAAACTGAGGCAAAATTAAGCTGACACAGACCAAAATAAAATAAATTAAAATGAACCATCTCACCAAAATACATCTTTCACTGACCAGTTTTTTTAAACGAGGAAATTCTAGTCCTCCATCATATTTCTGGTTTCGTCTATTTTTGTTGCATTCACTGAATTGGAAAAAAAAACTTTAGCTGCGTATCATCAGGACAGGGCACAGACTCTGCTGCCTTACCTGGTAGTAGATCCATGAACTGAAGGATGTTGGATGTTAGATAGATGATAATGCAAAAATGATGATGGATGTCTGATGACTCTTGATTTGGGGATGATTATGTAATGGCTTTTTGGTCCCTGATGAGCAACATGATACAAAACATGACAACATGGAAATGCATACACATACAGATCACAAACATACAGTACATCTTCAGTCACAATCACTTTTAGCTGGCTGTGAGATACTGAGACCAGATACCACTTTCATTCTCAACAGAAAAACTGTGTGTGTGTTTTTGTCACTCACTGGAAACAAGTAAAAAGGTTTTTCATTCATTCATATACTATATACAGGTATACAAGTACCACAACCTTCCCCTAGAATACCCTGAGATATGAGTGCATATATATATATATATATATATATATATATATATTATCCAAATAATGCAGTGTATAATAACTAAAACTGCAGCACATTAATTAGTGGGTTTCCACAAACAACAGCAGATTATAATAAATGCCTGAGGGAAAAAGAGACACTATATACTGTCCCCTAAAGCACACTTTAACAATACAGATTTGGTGAATATGAAACTGTTACGTAATGTTAGGATGTTGGTGAAAATGACAACATGACAATGACAATGGTGATTTATGAGAATGATGAAAAAGGAAACTCATTGTCAGTTATAGACACATCATATATAAAAATATACAAATGAAAGCAGCAGTTTTTTTGGGTTTTTTTTTTTGTTTTTTTTGCAGCGCTAATGCATTTTGATCACCAGCGCTCACCCGAATCTAAAGACACAAACTGCAGATGGTAAACTAATGAACATCACAAACATGTCAGACCACAAGATGTACGACACACTCAAGGTTACGGCCCCCTCCCCTCACATAATCATCACACCAACCCCCAACAACACAACCCTACCTGCTTATTTTTGAGGTCAAGTGACAGCTCATAGTCGGAGGTGGCCGAGTGTGAGCCGGCCCCGTTGCGTTGCACCCTCAAGGGCGAGGCCGTATGGTGCAGACTGGCTCTCCTCCCTGCCCCACCTCCTTTAGCTCCTCCCCCTTCCTCCTCTTCTTCCTCCTGTGGGGCCTCGCCCTCACGCCGCTCAGCCGGCGCCTCCACTCCCTCTTGCTTTTGCTTTGGCTCTACAGCTTCTTCTATCTTCTGCGCCTCCTCCTGCACCTCCAGGTTCTCCTCTCTGCTCTCAGGTGTTGAGACACTGGGGACGTCCAGTAACGGTTCCTCGCTTGGGATCTCAATTTGGGGTTCAGGTTCAGGTTCAGGTTCTGGTTCTGGTTCAGGTTCAGGTTCAGGTTCTGGTTCAGGTTCTGGTTCTGGTTCAGGTTCAGGCTCTGGCTGTGGTTCTGGTGCAGTCTGTGGTTTTGGTTCATCTTCTGGCTGTGGTTGTGGTTCAGGTTGGGGCTCTGATAGAATGTGTTGTTGTAACTGGGGCTCAGACTGGGGCTGTGGTGGCGGCTGAACCTGTGGCTGGATCTCTTCCTGTTGCGGTTCTGGCTGTGGCTGTGACTCGGCCTCACTCTGCGGCTCACCCTCTCCTCCCTTCCCTTCCTCCCCCATAGACGACTCTGGAGAAAGGTCATCGCTGCAGAAAGGAGGAGAAAACGCAGAGTGAGGTTGCTGCTGCATCCGTGGTGAGCTCTGACCTCTTCTCCAGGCTGCCTGGGTTACTGGTAAGAAGTTGACCTTTTTTTGTATCATCTCACTCACTCTGCACTGTCTGCAGGGCCAGTTGATCTGTCTACCTGCTCTGTTCTGTCTCTGCTGTCTGTCTAGACACTGACGGACAATGACACAAAAGAAATTGTGTGGCATAGTAGAGCTGATAACAACAGTGTGCATCAGTGGGAAATAAAAAAATAAATAAAAATCATAATTTACAGTAATTCAGCAAGATCAGAAGAAGAAAAGTGAAGAAATATTAAATTGACATCTAACACACACGCAACACACACGCAGACATGGGAACAGTCATGCAACTAATACAAATGCCTTCTCGAGTGTATTTGTGTTTCTGTGTCTGTGAAGAGTTAGCATTAGTGTGGGAAACATTAGCTTTTTACAGTGGATTACCAATAAGAGGCACAACCTGGAAGGAAGGTGGGGATTTATTTTCTTGGTTGGTTGGTTTATGTTTGGAAACAGATCATCTAGACCAGGAGTGTCAAACTTATTTTTGTTCAGGGGCCACATACAGCACAATATGTTCTAAAGTTGGGCCGGATCACTCAAATAATATAAATAACAGGATAATAACTTAGAAATGAGGTTAACACGAAAGTTTTTGCTGTTTTTGAGTAAAAAAAAAGTCAAATTCCATAATGAAAATTATTTCTGTACTCAATAATTTTCAGGATGTTCATGTTTATAAGTGCAATTTTAACAATATTACATCTTATTTTATCACTATCACATGTGCATCACAACTTACAGATCACAGTGGATTTTACAAATACACACATTAAATGAATGACATGCAGAATATTGATCAAATTTCTCTTCAGACATTTCAGTTTATTCATATTTCTTCAGTTTTTTCAAATTTTTTGTTGTAAACGTAAACATTTTTGTGCAATTTTACCTTTTTTTTTTTTACACTACAACAGAGAAAACATAGCTTTTTCTATTATTTTCAGGTTATTATGACAGTACTTTACTGATCTTATCCACTTTAGATTTAAGTGACCTAAAATTATTTGAACATCTTTGTTTAACATTTTCAATGTAGTTTTTGCATTTCACAAATCCATCCCAGGGGCCAGATTGGACCCTGTGGTGGGCTGGTTTTGGTCCCCGGGCCTTATGTTTGACACCTGTGATCTAGATTCTTCTTTATGTGATCTTTTTCCCAGATATATCATCTCTGATACTCAAGATTTCTGTGTGTTTTCCTTTCATTCCACATGTGATAAATACAAACTTAATCACTATTCGTCTGTGTTTCTATGTGAAAGATGTCAAATAAGAAAAAGCACTGAGTTTCTGACTGACTCATTATAAGCCCTTACTGCGGTATAAATAATGCCACGACCGCCAACGGATTGATGGTTGACATAGAACATACGTCATCCTTCTTGTGGGCAAAATAATTAAATAAAATTAATAATGATAAATAAAAAATAAATATAACAAAATAACAAAATAAATATAAAAGACAAATTAGAAATAAATATGAATATAAATTAAAATTAACAAAAATAAATGAACGCAATCAGTCAAACAGTGGCTGAAACAGAACATGTGTTTCTGTATCATGCTTCTTGTAGCCAAAATAATTAAATAAAATTAATAATTAATAAATAAATACATTTTTTATTATAAAATTTTAATAAATAAATAAAAAACATAAATAAATTTTAAAAATGAATAAAAATCAATTTAAAATATTAACCTCAATAAATAAATACATTTCAAAAATAAAATATATACAAATAAATCTAATTAAAATAATTGCAGGACCTGCACTGTGACTGTTGTGCACACGTACATTGCTATGTCGATGCTCAAACAATATATTGTGCAGGTCTGGTAGTATACCAGCAGTATATCACTATTACCTGTGTACACTATAGAAATATGTAGATGTTTTCCTCTAGTGCCTTTTACATTTCTACTTATTGATGTGCCTAATCATGTGCTTTGTTTTGTCTTTTTTCTTTATATTGTAATTAAGAATAGACAATAAAAAACATGTGTGTAAAAAAAAATAAAAAATTAAGTAATTCTGTAGAAAAATATCTTACAAAGATATAACCCTAACACTGACAAATATTTTTTTTAAAAGAGGCAAACAAAACATGATACATTTATGAAAACACAGTAATTTATATAACTAACTTACTGTATAGTATATTAAAATATTGCTGTAGGTTACAAATTGGGATTTTAGTATAGTATGTCATTTATGGAAGCTGATGCTTTGTGCAGTCACATAGTGGATATATAATGACAAACTCAAAAGTGTGTAATAACCGCATACACAATTTTACAGTTGTCCTCTGAACAAGCGTTACTACATGTTATATGGAAGATATTCCTGGAAGATCCATTTTCTTCACAGCAGGTTTACACAACAGTTGACAGTTACTGAGATAACAGTGGGGCATTTCATTACAAAAATTAAGATAAGACACTTTTCTTTACATAATTGAACAAGGCGATAAGACTGAGTCAGTGAGCATAACATTACAACACTTTGGCTGGCATATGCAGAATGCCGCAGAAGAAAAGTGGCTGGTTTACTCTAAAAGGGAGAATAGACACTTACAACACCTACAGTAACTACAAATTATTTTCTTGAATAAAAGTAAAATGTGTAAATCTACGTAAGAGCTAAAAATGTGTTGGGGAAAAAAAAAAAAGAAGCTGTATGAAATATAAGTTCTGAAGCACATAAGAGAAATGTACGTGTATTTCTGGCAACAAACTTTCAATAAATGACAAAATATACCTTTAATGTTTACTTGATAATATAGTTTACTGTAGGTATCTATTTTTATTTTTTGTGCATACACAACTATAAAATTTCCATGTTGCAAAATCCATCTTACTTTCTTTCTTTCATCACACATGGCAGCACATAAAGATTGAGAAGAAAGCATCTTTAATGGTATATAGCTCGGCCTGCTACTTTTAAAATAGAGCTTGTATGAGTGATGAATAATAAATGGAGAAATAAAGTCTTCTGCTTCTACACTCTGCTGCAGGTGAGTTTTTCTTGTGCAAAAATAGACCTGCCTGGAAATACAAAAGACTTCTTTTAGCTTGAGAGTCATAGCCTACTAACTCGGCTCACAACGTTTCATTGTTCTGAATCTAAATGTAGTCCTTCCTATTTGCATTTTGCTGCAGAACCTTTAAGAGATAATCTGAGACCCAATAGTTTAGGTGTGGCTGGATTTGAGTCAAAGTCTGATAAGGTAGCAAAAAAAAAAAAAAAGTTTCACACACTGTGTACCTGGATAAGGTGTTCAAAGGGTTTATTTGCAAGGTGACACATGGCGTTACTGATAGCATGCACTATGTGTTTGTGCATAGGTGTGTATAGGATACGTGAATCTGCTCAAGAATTATTGTAAACAGCTTCAGTGTCGGCTTTATTTTCATCCAACCTCCTCGTCTGTCACTCACACTCTGCAGATCAACTTCTCTCATCCTTCCTCCTTTCATCCATTTTGTCAATCTTCTGTCATCCTCTCCGTCCACTCACCTCACTTGCACACACACACACATACACACACACACAAACACACACACAAATGCATCCTATTTCACTGTCTGCCACCTGGTCGTCCACCAGGTAAGGAGATTGAGCAGTTCCAGGTGTCAACGAGACTGACGAGGCGAAGACGAGCTCTGGATTCTGCTTCTCTCTCCTCTCATTTTTCCATACGTCAGTATTAAAGATAGATGAGTGCAGTGGTCTCCATGCGTTCAATCCAGAATATAATTACAGTGTCAGCTGACGTCTCCCGCTGTTTCTGCCACAGTTACTAACAAGCTGACACTATAGCATGATGTGAGTCCTAGTTTGTGTGTGGGCACTATGCAATGTTTAAGTGCTATCACCTGAGGATCCTAATAAAATAAGACATCTTCAAGTGCAACAGGAATCTAATCCATTCAATCCAATATGGGTAAAAAATACAGTTTTTTAAAGTAAAACAGATAATAATTTATCATAAAGAGAAAAACACATATTACACTGGGAAACACAATTTTTATTGAGTTAGTTTGACAGCTGTTTTAACACATTTTTGGGGTGCGGAAACTTAGATTTTTTGTAACTATAGGATCCCTGTGTTCTAAATACATGAATATTACTGTACTTAACAGATATGTGCTTGTTTTAGAACAATTTTCAAATACTGACATACAATGAAATATGAAAGAAACAGCCATGACTGCAATATTTATTTAACACTATTATGTTTTAACAAAGGATAATTCTACCGTAATTGTACTGACCTATTGGGAACTGCACACACCTCTCGTCACACAAACAAGTTTCGGCATCGCTGTAGTTGAGTCCAATCATAATCAGCTGACAAGTCTTACTACAGGTGATCAATGGAATTTTGCTTATCTCATTTGCTTAAATTTGATGTGCTCGAAAAAACAAAAACCTGACTACAATTTTGGAATCAGCATGCCAATATATATATATATATACACACACACACACACACGCTATTTTTTATTAAAATTATTTCCCAGTGTTATTATTAAACAGATTAAGATGCATGAAAGAGTGAGATTTTTTATTTTTGTAGTATTGGAGGGCTAGTAAACAGGATACATCTTCAGGATGTTCTAGTGCAGTGTCCACATGAGAATGACTTTAATCTGCTTATGTGTGTTCTCCATGTTTTACATCTAGCAAGAGTATGCATATGATGATATATTAAGGATTGTTTTTTTGTATTTTCATGATCTTAAAAACAAATAAATGACTGCATTTACTGTTGATAAAGTAGGAAATACAACCAGACAGAATTTGCAGCAAATCAGTCAGCACACACACACAGTTAGGTAGTTAATCTGTGAAGCTACACTGGAGTTGACATCCTAACATTAGAACCTGCCGATGGAAGGAAATGACTATAATCTAAAACAGTAGCTGTTGGCTGCTACATCTTTCATTAACCTTGATCACAGAAGTTGTGCTGCGTCATCACCATGGAGGTGTGCAAGAGCAGAGATGAGATATTGGACCTTATGACTGTGGGTGTCAAGGGGTCTATCCTCTGGTGGACTGCAGGCAAAGAGTTGCTGAAGAGGGCATTATGTGAGGAACACTGCATCAGCACAAGTCATCACAAATGAGATCCCTGAAGAAGCTGCCTGGTGTTATCCCCTCCTGATAAAGAAAGTATTTTTCCTTCAGTCAAGACGTGATTGTTATCATTTCAAAGCACTTATGCAGATTTTTTTTGTTTAATTTTCTGGCTTTTTTGTATTTTTTTAGACATGACTGAAGCCTACCAATCTCTTTTCTGCCATTTCCATTAATTCCCCATTTCTTTTTCCTGCTCATCTATATCTTATAATTTTGTTAAAGAATTAATCAGTCCATCAGGCCAAACAAGAGTGACTGTAGAGCAGAATCTTCTGCATAAATAAGCATATTTCTTTCTTCTGACACATGGTGAGGGTAATGTGAGGAGTAAATTTGCTGAATACATCACCCAAGTGCTTTTGAAATTCATCATAGTCTCTGCAAGCAGGAAAATCATGACTTACTGCTGCACGCACAGCAGAAAACTCAAGCTTATAGGGAGAAGCATTTTTTTAATGAAGTGTTTTAATAGAAAATGTCTGTTTGTCTTTCATTACTATGTTACTATACTGCAGCTTCTCACCTTCTCATACACAGTTTTGTCGAAAAGCATATATTATAAAAGTGAAGACTTTTATCACATACATATTTTTTGTACTTCTTAGAAAACTACAAGCTATCACTCTTGTGGTATGTATGATACCAGTGGAATAATATGCTGTCTATCTTTCCCAGAAAAGAGTTGAATAATTGATAGAAAAGGTCATTTTTACAGAACATTATAATATCACACTGAATATGACTTCTGACCTTCTGATATACTGGTAAATGTCATCATTTCATCTTGTTATCCCATTATACATTTGTGTGAAATTGGGTCCAATTACCAACTTCATTCAGCACACTCTGTTGGGTCACACTGATAATCCTTTTCCAATTGCCAAAGAAAAAGAAACATTATACCGGCTCCTCTTAATCACAAGAAAAACAGTCTGAGTTATTGATGCAGAGTATGCTTGAAATAGACACAAATGTACCTATCACCATACTCTGTATATTTCCAAATATTTTTTTTTATTTCAGTTCCCACACTGACAGAAAAATTAAAAGAAAACTTGCAATGTAAATGTGCAATGTCAACTTCCAGAAAATTAGCATCAAGGAGTATATCCAAGTTCACTTTCTGCTTAATAAAATGAATGTGTGACCTTAACCTTTTACTGAGGAGCAGAATTTATTTTAAAGCAAAGGGATCGCTCTTAGTGAAGTTTTCATTACAATAATTTAGAGGGATAGTCTGTTGACTGGTACCTATCATGTGTATTTTTTAACTGGATTATAATGTTATTATAGTGAATGATAAGCCTGGTGGATATCTGTAAGAGTGTGTGTGAATGGTGAGTGTGATCTGTCTGCAGGAAGATGTGGTATGACTGTGTGGAAGTGAAATGTGCTGCATTAGAAATGAGAAGATGATGCAGAGGATGAAGGTGACAGAAGCTTATAGACAAAGCTCTGACTCAAAAACTCAACCGGACCAACAATCATAATACAAATATAATACGTACGATACTTAAAGGAAATTTCACCATTTTATAGAAACTAAAGATGACTCTGTAGTTAATCCCTTCAGAGGATTTAATAATGGTTGCTTTCAAGAACCAAATGTTGGATCTCAGGAAAAAAAAAAGAGCATTATGATAATGCAGCATCTTTGGAGATTGATGGTAAATCAATTTTGAATTGACTGAACTGAAGTAAGTGAACTGAAAGTCCCTTATGTTATTTTAATACAAAATGTAAACTTTGGAGACTCCCTCTTTATAAATGAAAAATACAACAAACAAATACATCATACTGACAACTGCAGCAAATGGACTTGTTCCTTTTTCTTTAAGAAGTAGCACATTATTTGCCAGTGTTAGACTTGATTTGTTTCTTTAGTTTCTTCAATTTTAAATAAAATAGTCTAATGTTTTCAAGTGACAGATCTGATCAAGGTGTAATTTTGCAAAAGACAAAGCAAATATATCTAACTCGTAATTTCATCACATGCACTATGTGGAAATAAGAATCAAACAAATACACACATTTGTGGTCCTAAAATTAAGTAATTAATTTGACAGTGCAGAATGTCTCTATAATCTCACTGTATCTCACCCTGCATCTTGACTTTGCACCTCTGTGGCCAAGGTCAAATGAAAACACAGCAATTGTTCCCTCTCACATCTGCAGCCAGTTTCCCTTAGGAGTCACCCTCTTTTTCCAAAGAGAACAACAAGATCCAGAAAATAACTGAGGAACCATTTAACAAGCTTTCTGCATGTTGTGTAATCTCCACAGAGCCGGCAGCATATTCCAAACTAACAGAACCTATAGTGGATCCTCAACAAACATACCCATGGCATGTTTAAATCATGAACTAGCAACTGGATGAGTCAGATTACAGTACGTCTAGTTCACAAAGATGCTTCTATACTATACTGTACTGGGAAGATCATATGACTTGATGTCTGAAAGTGGAATTTTACCAAGCAGGACTGAATCTATGCTATGAAATTCTCCTTGAGTAGGTGCGCAGTGGTGCATGGTAGGTGGTGTCCACATTGGGCTTTCCGCTCACCTCATGTGATCAGTCTTGAAGTGATGGATTGCTTACGGAGAGGCACAATCAATACAGTGTTCACTTGGTATGGACAACATGGCTCATAAATGGCACTACTTATATTGATAGCAGTAGAGGGTGTTTGTAATACAAAATAAACTGTCTATGTTTTTAAATGTATTTTGAACATTTCCATGTCAATGGGGTGAAAAAAATGAGATCATTGTGGAACAGGTTATATCTCCAAAAGCCAGAGAATTAGTCAATTCAGGTCTTTAATGTCAGGTTCAATGATTGGAGTCATAGAGTGAGCAGACTGAGGTATGTCTACAAAACAGGATAAGGCAGAAAAATATTCTGGCTTCCTAGGGTAAAGTAAGCAGACTTGTTATTGTGAATGAATCTGAATGAGGGTATTTGTTGAAAGGTGCTAACATACTGTAAAGTATACATATAATGTGTGCATCTGAGGGGGACCAGATGAAATTGGCTACAATTCAGGAGGGGGGTGGTTTGTTGATGGCAATCCATGGGTATTTCTCCACCCACTCTTCCTAGTACCTGCACTGATACTTTTGCTTGTTAGTGGCATGTTGGGGTTACCAGCCATGGCAAATGAATGAAAATTAACTTATCGTTAGCACATACTCGTGCATAATTATAGAACGTAAAGAAACACAGTAATTTCCTATCAGAGAACAAAGTTTAATTAATTGCCATTCCAACATTTATTTCAATATCACTGAAATAATTAACATTTATTTCAAACAATGTCTTTGTTTTAGATAATCTCTTGTGGTCCAACTAAAGCAAAAATAACTTTAAAACACAAAAAAGTGGGTCATTAAGCAACACTAATGTGTCAAATTGTCGGTCTCTGATAGGACATTACTGTGTTTTGACATTAAACATAATAGATCCATTGTAGCCGAGCCCTTAGAAGTAGAGGCCGACTGATCAATTGGCCAATTTTAGCTATTTTTAATCAATCAGCATTGGTCGATTTTCTTCTTTGGTCACACTGATTTTAAATCAGGCACATATGCAGGCAGCTACTTAGGACGCAGCACGATGCTTCAGAAGTCAGAGATATGTCCTAAAGGTGCATATTTATTCTCATAACAGGTTGTAATCTGTGATGTGTTGCTTCATTAAGTGAAAGGAAAAACAAACATCATTTCAACTGCATCAGAGTTACAATATATGACACATTGCTACAGTATGCTTTGCATTTGGCCACGAGTGCTTTGGGAATGAGTCAACTATAGCCGCCCTTAACGCTGGTGATCACTGTGTTATGAACTATAGTAACGGACAATCTTAGTGAAAAATTAACAAAAAGAGGACGCAAAATTAACATGTGAACGTTTTATAACATTGTCATCCAATGTCCATTCATTTACATGATATATACATGTTTAGTTTGATGATGAACCAAAGACAGATAACACAGAAGCTCTCTAGTTCTTATTTCTGGTTTACTGCACAGCATGCTGGGAGTTTTATATTGTTAATACAGTAAATAATTATATATTGAATATTTAAGTCTCAAGAGTTGGTATTTATTAATTTGGTATTTTATATATATATATATATATATATATATATATATATATATATATATATATATATATATATATATAAAATTTCACAACTGTTTCTCTTCATCATTCTCATGTTTCTCAAACACGACAAAAAGTGGCAAATTTCAAATAGTGGCAGAGTTCAAACATATATATATATATGTATGTTGTTTTTTAATGTTCATTTTTCAATAAATTGTGTTCAAGTTTAGAAGTGTTGTGCGTCCTCTAATTAGTATATGGATACCAATTAAGGACAATACGATAGCATATCAGCCCTAAAATTCGGCCATCGACTGACTAAGACCTCTAAATATCTGCATCAGCTTTAGAAAAACCCATATCGGTCGACCTCTACTTAGAAGCCATCAAGGGTTGCATGAGTTGACTCACCCTCTCTAATAACTACTCAGTATTCTGTTGAGTGTACAGTACTTTTCAGGACATTAGGGCCAGATTCGGGGTTTGAGACAACAGTTTAGATTTTGGGACTATCCTGAATTTTGCAGGACATCTGGTCACCCTAGTGCATCCTGACAGAGGGCATTTCAATCCGATGTCAGTGAAGTATCTTTTGAACACAGTGTATGAAAACAGGTTGGAATGCAAGACAGAATCTCAAATTGAATCTCTTCAAAAACCCATAGCCCCAGGATGATGGTAAAATGGAGAAAGAGACAGCAAGAGACAGAGGAAGGAAAATAAAACAGAGAAAGAGTAAGGCAGACAGTGGCAGTGGATATTGCAACGCAGATGTATGGCTGACACTCCCCAAGAGTACGGATTTATGAGCAGTCCATACCAAGAAGGCAGGACTTTGACAATGCACCAAAACAAATAGAAAAAAAATGGCAGCCACAACATCTGTAAAGTACATTCAGTGTCACAGAATGTCATCTATAAATCTAATATCTGAGCACATTAAGCACCTCTTGTCCAAAACACCTGCCTCAGTTTTGTAAATACTGCCCCGAATGACATTTGTTTTCCAGAAAAGGAATTATGGGAATTGTTGGGGTTTTGTCTACAAATGGATACTGTGAGAGAATGGAATAAATCAACTTCAGATTTTTGTATATTCAATAAATACATAAAGTTTGTACCTGCAGTGAAGAGCGTTCCCTGTTAATATGAATGACTGTAAATATCTAACTATAAATTCCATAAAATGCATGTGATAATACAAAGGATGTATATAGTACATTTGTTTGGTCAGTGGGTAAATTAATCAAGTTTAACCCTTTAAATGGCACTTATAGAAATACTCACAAATGAAGATGTTCAACCTTAGTAACTGAGTGTTATTGGAGGACGTAACAAAAATTTCACAAAAAATACAAGTAGTGTTATGTAGAAAATCAATAAAATTTGGTTCCTGACCCGTAGCCTGAGTGGCTAAAGTAAATATTAAAACATACAAGAAAAACACATGTAAGATGAAATAAACATGCACATTAGGACATTAGAACATGACTTTGAGAACATTAAAACATAAGTGCATTATCACTTTGAACTTACATTAGTACCATTACGTCATGTTACCAAACAAAGCAGGTCTGTTCCTGCAGAGGTGAACCTAACAGACCCTGTAGACCACATCGGACCTGAGATTGTTGACTCCTCACTGCTGTTACTTGCCTGATAAAGGGTTAAACTCAGCACTCATTGCTGTTACTGTCTTGTATTCTGTGTGGAAATGACCAAAAATAGTCACTTATTACACCTATTAGAACAGTATTACAATTCAGTACATCGCTATTACAAACATATCTTGAAATGACATATTGATTATTCTGTATGTAATAATTTTGTGATAGATAGATAGATAGATAGATAGATAGATAGATAGATAGATAGATAGATAGATAGATAGATAGATAGATAGATAGATAGATAGATAGATAGATAGATAGATAGATAGATAGATAGATAGATAGATAGATAGATAGATAGATAGATAGATAGATAGATAGATAGATAGATAGATAGATAGATAGATAGATAGATAGATTAATATTCTTATCTCTTTTTAAACAAGTAACAAGTTTTCATGTGGTTTCTGGAGGCTGCATGTGAAGGTATTTTGAGCTGATGTCTGGCCAGAAATTCTGTATTTTTTCCATTCTTTTGGATCATGTTATTGCAATGTTTTGACAACAGCTAATGAGATAAACAGTCATGGACACTTTTCTCAGCTTGTCGTGTTGGAGCTGTGTATAATGAACCACTCAATGCATTTCTTCCTGGGTAAATCAGACTCACTGCACATCAAAGTTTAAAGGCAAAACCAGAGACTTCATACGTCATTACTCCTACGTACAGTTGCAGCAAAACAACACATTACACAAATGCTGCATCTTAACATGGGCTAAAGCCAAATACGATAGTGAAAGAACACTAAAGAACACTATACACAGACATAAAGAAACACATTACCCAGCCACTTTAATCCTAACAGATGCTAAAATATCAACTTTAAAGTGATATATGAGTGTTATTTAATGATAAAAACCTATGCAGCTCCTCTGAAAAACAGATAATATACTAACATACTAACACTAATCACAGTCTAAAATCTTGAGAAACATATCTTCATGCACATAAATTCCATATACACTGTACTTTTAGAATGCTAGAGTTGTCATATGTGCAGAACCATGTTTTTTCTAGTTTTCAAGCATAGTCACATCTCATTAGAAATCTAAAAAATCAACTCTATTTTTGCACTTTTTAAGGCAGCCTCAGAAAAAGACAGAAATAAAATGTGTGTTCAAGAACAAAACTGCTTTGAGAAAGGACTCGACTGATACTGCTTTGCCTCACTGTGAGTGGAACAAACCACTGAGCCATCCCCCCACCCTGATGATTTCACAAGCTAATTGCCTATTATGTGGCCCGTCAGGGAGAAATAACAGTTTTTTTCCTTATTTGGCTCTCTCTTCCTCTTGCGCACATTTGAAAATATCCTCAGGCACTTTCCCAATACTGGAGTCATGTTTTCATTCAAAGTCATACTGAGCCTTTTAAGTTCAAGACTGTAAGCATCACATGAAAAAGGCTCAGTATGAGGGACATTCTAGGAGTTTGGACGTTGCTTTAAACAGGTACAAATCAAATCTGGCATAGCTGACTAAATGTGCAGTTATGTGAGAACGTCTTAAATCTGCTTAAAAGCTACAGAAAAAGATTAGTAGGGCAACTTGTAACACATGTAACAACATGTCATGTTCTATGTCCCAATGGTTAAGAAAATCAGCTTAGGGAACAATCTGAAATGTAAAACATGGTGTTAATTCTCGCTATCTGGTCCTTGTAGGTTCTTATAAATAAATCTCTTCCCATTAAATAACTGTGACATCTTAGTAGATAAAGTGTAATTGTGACTGGGATGTAGTCATTATACTTCATCAAAGGTGATTATTGATGATCCCTATTAAATAGGGATTAAAAACAGGATTGTGTCTAAAAACAAAATTATGGCAAATTTTTGGCCAAGAGTGTATTTAGGTTACGTTAAATGAGTCATATTCAGCTATTTTAGTGATTTATTCATCACAGTTTACTATACATTAATGACAGACCAATATATCAGCCGGCCCATAGATTGGGCCAATATTTATGTTTTTGGGTTTTTTTGTGTGTTTGTTTGTTTTTGTTTTTTTTATCATAGCATTAACCTCTTCCATTGGCCACTATACTCTTTTTTCACAGCCATGATTTATTGACAGGCAAATTCACGGAACCTCTGTGTTCTTGGAGATACTGCTGGCCATACTGAATTTTATTTTATTTTTTTCGGTGTAGTAATATTTATTAGGTTAAATGTCACAATTTTTGTTTTCTAATAGTAAATAAGGAAGGTATTCATACATTTGTTATCATTTTACAGAGAAAACGAAATCAGTTTCAGCTGCAAATATTGGCTTAGGCTACGAGTTTAATACGGGTTTAGTTTTGAAACCGTGTCCAAAAGATATTATGTAAAAATGGAACGGTTTCGGTAAAAATCCACGTGAGCATGGGGGTGAAAACGATGCAATTCATATGTCACACCACTAAGTGCTCTGTAAGCCAGTCCCACCGGATACAAGAGAACAATAGAAGTAGTGCGCATGCGCCCACATTCGTTTTTCTACCAGCGCGACACATACACCAGACACCAACAACAATAATAACACTGCTAACACCCTAACCCATTCACCACTGCTACTCTGTTGTTCACCATGGTCGCTGTCTTGTGACGAGAATGAATGTTACGCCTGCAAAGCTGCTGTTTTTTTCTTGTTATATGGTCATTACATGGGTGTGAACACACGGATGAGGCTAGATCAAGAGTGTTTCCAGGAGGTGTCATGGCGCCACATTCGTTTTTCTACCAGCGCGACACACACACCAGACACCAACAACAATAATAACACTGCTAACACCCTAACCCATTCACCACTGCTATTCTGTTGTTCACCATGGTCGCTGTCTTGTGACGAGAATGAATGTTACGCCTGCAAAGCTGCTGTTTTTTTCTTGTTATGTGGTCATTACATGGGTGTGAACACACGGATGAGGCTAGATCAAGAGTGTTTCCAGGAGGTGTCATGGCGGCATGTTGTTTGCATCATTAGTTTCAATATGTGCCGTGTTTAACAGATTGTGAGAAATCATCCACTGACAATACCCCATGATCATAGAAAGTTTCGACAGGAAATGAAGGCAGTCAAATGGTAAATGACCAAACTCCGAGCTCTTAATAAAAGAAAATTACCTTAGGGCAAATTGTAACTCTGTAAAATATTGTATTATTATACCAGTAAAAAGAAGTTTATTGTAATAAAATTCATATGTATTTTTACATGTGTGTGTGTATATATTATTTTCCATTTTCAACTAAGAATTTTTATTATTCATAATGAATGTAGTGTTTTGATAATTACAATAACTAGTTCTTATTCTGAAATATGATCTTGAAAATCTGGAAATAAAATGAACCATATTAATATTTTATGAGCTCAGGATTTAGAAAAATCACGGATTTCAAAATATCTGAGGGTTTTTACATATAATTTTTGTTAAAATCTTCTTCGAGCATGCCTAGAGAGTAATACCATCTTAATTTGTTCAGAAATAGAAGTTCCTAGTATAGGACGACAGCACCACCATATAAACACAGCACATATTGAAACTAATGATGCAAACAACATGCCGCCATGACACCTCCTGGAAACACTCTTGATCTCGCCTCACCAGTGAACACACATGGCTACCCGTCAGGATGGATAAGACACCATATCCAGATCTTCCCACTGTGGGACAAAGAGTTCGTTTTTGGGTATCCGCGAGATAGGTCCCATTTTGTTAAGAAAGTACGTCAGTTTCACACAAACTCATCTCCGTGCAGACAGGGCCTTAGAAATATTGGCCATCTGTATTTACGGTATTATTGGCTAAGTTTGATGTAAAAAAACAAAACAAACAAAAAAACGGTATCGGCCCCAAAAAGTTCATATCAGTTGATCACTAATAAATCAGAGTTGACAGTCATGGTCTAACTCCAGTTACTCTGCGACCGTTTGCTTTGTTCAAGAAATCATGAAAAGCAAATTAAGTAAAAGATATGAAAAAAAACTGCTGCTGTGAAGGCTCATGGTACATTTGAGCTGTCCACACTAACATGGATATTCTTTGACAAATATTTTCTTCACACAACCTTTGTTTTAGAAAATATCTGTTTATATAGCAAAGTAAACATGATTATAAAGCAGTACAAACCCTTGGACAAACCATTATTTCCTTTGGACTTAAATCTGTGTACATTACGGATAATACTGGATTTAACAGACAGAGGCAGCGCCTATCCGGTCTATCTCCTAACGGTATGTGTACTGACTTTGATCTGCTGCAGGTCATACATTGATTTACATAGTGGTTGATATTTCAGGTGCAGGTTCATTACCCAAAACAATAAGACACATGCAAAATGGAGAGTGATGCCATTGTTTTTCCTGTCCACACAAATACACACAAAATAAAATAATCCTTCATTAGTATCACAGTGAGGAAATTTGCATTGTTAGAGGAGCATAAGGAATGGTTATATTAAAAGTGAGAATAAAAGGGAAAAAATATGAAGTTGCATTCACTAAAACCACTATCAATTAAGAAATATAGAAAAATATATAAGACCAATGTCTGAACAGTATTTACAGTAAGTCCTGTGCCTTGTTGAGTCATTTCTTCTACTGTACAATAATAGCACCATAAAAGGGAGCTTCACTCATTTTTGCGAAGGAAAATGTATTGAAATCTCAATTTTTACCATCTTAAATTATATTTATGGATGGACAAGGGTCCCAAACATAGAAAACAATATTAATTTTACATAATGTCTGCACAAGTGCTACTTTAGAAAATACTGGAGCTCTATAATACATTATGCTTCTGTGTTATCAAAGCATGAAGATAATGACTGGACCTAAAGAAGTCAGAGTTTGCAATCTTGCAATGAAAAAATTAGCAAAAACTTGACCAATGTTCATCATCTTAAGAGTTTACATGCTCCATGGTTTGCCGGTTTCGGTCAGAAACCAGAAAAAAATTCACCAGGGCACAATTTTTGACAATGATTAAAACTTTTCTTTCTACTGAAATAACTTTTTTATTACTTGTACATTTATTAAACAGAAGATGATAAGGCACCCACAGCACCCTCCGTGATATGTACTGTTCTGGGAGCAACTATATGTCAAACTGGCGAACATGCAAATAGATATTACACTTTGAAATGTAATTACATTTCTCTTTGAATTGTCAAGTTTATTCAAATTTAGGTGGATATAGACACCATTTCCATTTGAACTGTTGCTCTAGGGGGGATTCAGACTTTACTTCCATTCAGAAGATGGAAAAGTGTGGCCAAAGTAAGGCTGCAAGCTCATAATATCTGCCTGTTCATTTCCTCTGATGTTGCAGATTAAGAGTCACAGCTGAGTACCTGAGACACTCTTGAGAGGAGAATTTTTTTTTATGAAAGGCTTACAGACTCGTGACAGAAAAAAATATAACTGAAATGAAAATATCTTGTAATATTAACACAGGACAAGATATCAAGTGGAAGGTGTTGAGGAATGACTTGGATGAAAAAAATTAAGTCTAAGTACAGGACTGAGGCTTATATTTAATATCTTATATAAAAACAACAGATTAATAGAATATATAGTACAAACAAATGATACTTAGATTACTTCAGAGTGGGTCATCAGTGCAGGACTGAAGCTTGTGTTTAATAGATTATACAAAAAACAACTAATTAATAGTTGAATGGAGAATACAAAAAAAAAGACCACTGATGTTAACAGTTAACAGTTTACATACATAATAAATGGAGGAGAAGAAAATAGACTACACTGATATTTTAAAATGCAAGATAAAGAGTCAAACAGCAAAAAATTATACAAGACACTAGAAGGGAAATTATGAATATATTATTATCCATGGAAAAGGGTAAATGGAAATTTCATTGCCTTGCATATTTTTTTCCCATATAGTTCCGTCCCATAATTAACCATGTTAATATTCATTAATTTTCAGACCTGCTTGATTCTTCAGTGTGCTATATGGATGCTGGAGTGTAACCCAGCTTCCTTCAGGTGAAGGTGGGTTAGACCCTGTATGTGCCACCGGTTCATCTCAGGACCAGAGTACTACACTGTTTTTTGTCAACTATGTTGTTTTATGCAGGGACTAAAGATGGAAATTAGCCTTGGCTATGACCTTGAATAATTATGCATATTGTGTTTATGAATAAACACTGTCCCTTTGAATAAAACAAACCAAAAATCTTCAAATAGCAATTTATTCTCACATTCATAATTTTGAAGAAGCTGGAGTAACCCCAGAGAACCCATGCAGACACAGAGAGAACATTCAAACATCCAAATTCTCACTGAGATCAAACCCAAGCCTTTCTTACTATGAGACAGTGTGTACCACAGCCAGTTAACTTTAATACCCTTAATTTTACTTTTTTTTTCTGGTTTCCAGCCAGAGTATGTTCCATTTATTATATTGCTTGAAGTCAAGTAATAAAGAATTATATCTATTGGGTGTAAGTGCTATTACATTTGTACCAGACGGTAAAAATTTACCTCCTAATTAAATTATACGGTTACAGTTTAAACCAATATTTACATTCTTGCTGTAAATATAGTGGGAGCTACTCTGCTATAGAAAGTTTGTGACTCTTTTTTATGATATGCAGGTCTGTGGTATGTGAAAAGAAGTACCATTAGATTAATCCACTACAGTGGTGACTCCTGGTCTTTCAAAGAGGGGAAACTCATTTTTGGCTTACATCATAAAAATTTGTCAATGTGTAAATTCAATGTGTAAAGCCTCCACTGAGCTGGCCAATCAGAGAACAGCGAGATTTGCCAGAAGCCAAACCAAGCATTTCAGACATAGGCAGAAATCGGTCTGAGATAAGTATGGAGTTTTTTGTGCTGGAAATCATGCAAAGCTACTCTGTAGGTGCTCAAAACACACATAATGATAGTTAAAACTTAGTTAAAGTATAATAGGTCTCTTTTAAACAGAAATCACATCTGATTCACTAGCATCCAGTGCTAATATCCTCCAAAAAACTTAAAGGTCTTCTGATGATTAGCTCAAACACACACACACACACACACACACACACACACACACACATATGTATACACATACACTACATCACTAAGTCAGGGTGGAAACTGCCCAGCATATACAGACTAATCAGTTTGATCTCTCTTTACAAGATAAAGGGATACAGCAGCACATTTGGCATCTGATAAAACTAAGCTCTTCAGTGTATTCCTCCACAATAGGCCTTGACGTACACACAAAGAAACCCAGCAAAGCCAAAAACTCAGCTTTTGTCAAGCAATAACTCGGGGGCAACATAAGACCGACATGCACACTTGTTTGATAAATGGACTAACAGCATTGTAGCACAATATAAGTACAGGAACAAAACGATAATCTGGAACATACTGTGATCTATCACCATCACACACAATGGACTTAATCACCTGTAAAAATGCAAGCATGGCAACTATAGGATATTTTTAATAAAGTAAATATCTATTTCATAGCTATATGGTGAATTAAAGAGAGTTTGGAAACTAATCTAGATGAAAAGAAATAAAGAACAAGTGGTGCCAGGCACAACAAACCACAACCCCTTGCACATATGAGGTATGAAAACAGGTCTGGGGTGAAAAAGATAAGAAAGGTGCGTGAGGGGCAACATGACCTCTGGTGTATGTGCGTGTGCATGTGTGTGGTGGTGGGGGGCTCCTTATTAAGTAGTTTATAAGCCATTTCATGTAAGCCTGTCAGTCTAACATTTACAGTATATGAGGAGCAATGAAGTGAGACTCCAAATGGCTTAATGCAGGACCAGTATATGCATTCTCCAATGACTGACAGCTAAGGAAACCATATGACTGAAATATAATAATCTATAATATGCTATTACAATAATATACAATATTGCAGTATAGTATGGTATTCTATAAACTGCCTCTTGTTTGAAAGAAAATAGACTGTAGACTGCAGTAATTAATCTGTTAGAATACAGCATACCATTAATATTATCGCTTTGTTCAGTGCATACCAAACCTGTGGCAGAAAGAAGTGAAGTTAAGCCAGAAGTGACAAAAATTGCAGTTCACTAGTCCTCCACTGGGGTCTGGCTCCAAAAGAGAGCCAGCCTTAGGGTCTATCTCCATAGACTCCCATGTTAAAAAGGCCTGATTAAAAAAACCCAAAACTTTACCTTCATCACAACTGTGCGGGGGTGATTTTATTTTTTTAGAACTCATCCATTTAAATGTCAATTAATCTTAAAATGATACATAATTAGGGTATGTTCTTTTGATTGACAGGTGTCAGATGCACCGCCAGTGCCAGCGCTGGTGGCTAATGGCTAACTCCCAAAAAGGCTTAAACCTTGGCCTCACATGAAATAACTTTGGCCATTTGGTTTCACTGAACTGGACCTGTTGGTGAGTTTGAAGTGTTCACGTTAATTCAAGTTGGGATATTTTCATGGCACTTACTGGACAAATATGGGATATTTTTTCATGGCCTTATTGGAAAAATAATACTTCCTGTGCTATTGATTGTACAAACAGACCATCTGACAAGTCTGTGCTTCAGTTTTTGTGGTAAGTGAAATTGTATTTATTTACATTAATCAGGCTCAGCTGGGGGCTGCTCTCCTCCTTTCTGCCCCAGAGTGTTGCCAGGGAACATTTTGGATCGGTGGGGGATGGAGGATGCAGCCAGCCCAAGCCGAGCTCCACCTGGGTCGAAGTCCCAGCTGCCAGTTGGGCTCTGTCTCCCTCTTGGCTACGGGCTCGCTGCATTTTTTTTGTCCCTTGTTGATTTGATTCATTATTGCAAATTAATGCTTTAGATTATATTTGTTTAACTTAACTACAGATTACTTTAAACTTTAGACCACATAACAAATGCTCTTGTGTTTTGCGGGACAGTTTATGTGCAGATTGACAAGATAAAAGTATTTACCTCTATGCTTACAGATAAGCATGGAGTAACCATCGCTAAGAGCTACACACTTTATAACACAACAGATTGGTTTTTTTTTATTGTAAAAATGGAGTTAAAGTAATTGAGTTATGTCCTAGCATTAAGCAACACCAGTCATTCTTGGACAAATTCTCCATTATCTGCCACTGTTCTCAGATACACACTCATATACTCCAAATCAGTCTCCCCTCATCGGTGAAATTGCTTCTAAAGGAAGGGAGGAAAAAAGTTCTCTCTGTTCATTCTATGAAAAAAATAAAGATAGTGACCAGTGTTGTGTTTCCACTGACTTCACACAAGAAAGCATTGAAACGCTATCCCATCACTACACCGATAAGGGTGGGGGGGAATTCAATTACATCTTAGCGAAACGTGAAAGGTTTTTCTTCCAGAATGAGAATCCCTCCATGCCTGCGTAGACCTTCACATTTAATCTATTCTCTGACATTTGTCCTCTTTGACAGTGGGTTGTTTGAAAACATTCACACACGTTGGTCATGTCACAACAGGTCTATCTCAAAAAAGGCTTAGTGTGCTACTGTACTTACAAGCTATTGATGCTTTTTATAGTAACGAATGGAGTGATGAACATGAATCAAGGAAATTAGAGCTTAAAGGGATTATCCGGAGTAAAAATAAGCATCACACCATTCAGATGTACATTGAGAAATTTCAATTTTGCCATTTTTGAGCCAAATTGTGTTAGCATGGAAGTGATTAGGGCTAGGTCTTTTTTGCCGAAGTGAAACACTATTTTTAGAGCTCTTCTAAAGTTCTAAACAACATCACACTTGTGTGGTAGTAAGTAGAGGGTCCCTAAAGAATGGTAATGCTATGTAAATAAATGGTTCAAACGAATTCCTGCAGACACAGGTCTGTCTTGATGTCTTTTTGATTATAATTTTCATTGCTCAAGGTCTAATACACACTCCATCTCAATGATGTGATTCAGGATAAAAGAGGAAAATCAGAATGGATGATTCACATTCCCAGGTTAGTCCTTTATGACCACCTATCATGTCTTCAAAGTAAGGCCAGAACTGACACTGGGAAATAATATAGCAAAGATGATTCATCATTAAAAAAAAAAAAGGTGATCTCACAGTAGCAGCAGCAGCACACTGCACAAAGCATGGGAGTACAAAGTGATTTTCTCTGAAATGCTTGCTTTAATCTGTCTTCAATGGTCTGGAGGCATGTGAAGCTCATTATTATTATTATTATTATTTAATTTTAATTTTAAAACTTTTTTGTATAAAATGCAGATACAAATAATGCATTCAAATGCACATTTCCTACAAAGTGTCCAATGTCCCAGGTGGAAAAACATGTATCTTCAACTAAATCTCACCAATCTCTCCTTAAGTTTCTTCTTCATGTTCTCTTATCTAAATCTTGACCCCACTCTCTCTCCTCTTCTTTCCCTTCCCCTCATGTTCCTCCTCATCGTCCTCATTGCTCATTATAATGAGCCGAGTAGAAGCAGAAGCACGTCGCCTTGTCAGCAGTTTTTTGCATCCTCTTCTCCCCTCCCACTCTGCTCTCCCTCCACCTCCTTCTCTCCGCTCATTTCCTTGTTGATCTACTGACGTGAGGCTGTCGGAGAGCTGTCAGGACAAGGACTCTGCCCAGTGATGTATGCTGAATCTGACAGTGTCACCCACGCCTGGGACACCTAATGTCCCTTCACATAGAACAGTAGGGAACAACCTGTACCCATTAGGTTGCTGCCTAGTTCAGCGCATTCAGAAGTAGGAGGTAAAGCAGGTGTGCAGCTTAAATGGAGTATTTTTTTTTTTTTAAATCTCTGTCTATGAATTTCTGAGTTTCCTGTACTTGTGCAGTTGTTATTAATATATTGGACTTCTGGCACCTGGAAGTACATTGGTACCTAGCTGCACAAAGGCCCGGCATTCAAACAATAAAATAATCAAATATCTGATCAGTTAGTGTTTTTTGTCAGCCTACATACTGTAGGTCCCCTTTCAAGTATTAACACCATAGCATAAATAGAGTAAAAAATGATAAACCTGCTTTACTTCCAAACCCTTTATACATTTTCTGTTACTTGCCAAGACCCAAAGAGTGAAGCAACTTGATCACACTCACAATTTAGCCTCTCAGCGACCTCTTGAGTTAATGGGTAGGGCACCAAATGTCGGCTTTTGTGCCATTTTTTAAATACTATAACACATAAAATATGGCAAGGAGTACAGAGGTGACAGTGCTCCAACTATATAACTGCATCTGTTGAGGTCTTTACAGTTTAATAGGAAGAGTAGAGATGAGTAGTTGACAGGAAATGGTCAAAACATGGCCTGACACCAAAAATAGAAAGGTCAGGAGTAAATGTGCAGACAGATGACTGTCTGCCTCCATGTCTGCTCTTCATTAGCACCCCCTGCTGTTCAGAGCTGTTCTATCACTTCATTTACCTGCAGGTTATGACCTGGAACACATTTATGCTCTTAGAACAGGAACACTAACATATCCTACATTATGTTTTTTATTTTTGTGTCTTTTTCTTACATACACAAGCATCCACCAACAGACACATCTTAACGCAGCACGATTTTGCAATGAATAGCCGACAGAATGGGACTAGGGGTATCCTGGGAGGATGGAAACTAATAAAATGGCTTATTATTAAAGACAGCTACACAAAGGGAGCAAAAGGAGAAAAAGAAAGAGCATATGGCCTTGGTAGATGTTGTGTACACACTCTTTCACATGAGTATGTGAGAGGATGAGTTAATGGGTGAAAGAACATGAAAGAGAAAGATTCTTAGGTCAACAGGCCTGTTTATCAAATAGGTTCACCAGTACACACACACACATATATATATATATATATATATATATATATATATATATATATATATATATATACATTCAGAACAAAAGATATATATCTTTTGTTCTGGATGTAATCTAAGTATGCAAGCCATCTCAACTCAATTAAATAGATTTGTATTCAGACTGAGAACGTAAATTGTGGTAAAGGAAGATCTTCAACCCATAATGGTCACGTTCCTTTACACAGAGAAGATGGAAACATTATGAAAAATGTACACCCATTGTTTTATTTCTAGCAGTCTAGCTAGCACAGAGTGGTTATTATTGCATAATAGGCCTGCGGCAAATTTCAATAGTGTAGGCATAACAGTAACAGCAATGCCTCCAGGGACGTGTCAGTCATCTCCCTCAAATGACCCAAACTACTTTTTAACTTGGAGCAGTGTGGGACATAAATGATCACTATTCCAAAATACAGGCAGAAAAAAGTGCATATAGCATTTCATGTAGTTTTAGGTCTCCCTCTGCAGGAAGACAACATTTCATATATAGCAGGAGGAAACATATAGCTTGTACCATAGTGTATTTGTAACTAATCTTGTAAGATTTGAAGTAATATTTCCAAAGCAGACTAATACAATGACAAACCATATGATAAAAAAAGTGCATTTCAATCTAATAGAATTTGCTTTTTGCCGTACATAGTATGTGTCTTAGATTGGTGGATGGACGTTTCAGACTTGGATGTTTTGGACTGCGCTTTTTGCAGAGTAGGACTTTTCAGACAAATCATATTTTCAAAAACAAACACCATAAATGTATGTTTATTTATTATTCACTTGAAGACATATTAAAAATGTATATAATATACTCTAAGTAAAGTATCAAAATTATACAAATTACATTGCAAGTATATAACCTCATTTTTCAGTATTTTACACATTGGGCCTCATCTCAAGTTATGACTGACACCCCGAAGGAGTTCTGTAATGGATTTAGCACCAGAAACTCTATCCTCACAGAGAAGTTGTTGATTGAAGTTCCTGGGAGGCGTTTTTTGTTCTCTTCTTAGGTCGGACCCCACGTTCATCTTGTAGTAGGACTCCAGTGACACGTGAGGTTATTACTTTAATTTGAGTATATTGTATAAATTGTGTTTGAGTGAATAATAAAATAATATGCAAATAAACATAAATGTATCATGTATGTATGTTTTTGAAAATATGATTTGTCCAAAAAGTCCTACTCTGCAAAAAGTGCAGTTTGAAAGATCCTAGTCCGGAACGTTCAAGTCTGAAACGTCCTACATTCCTTAGATCTGAGGTCTGGACATTTATTCATAGGTTCAAACTTAAAAGAGTGCTGATTCATGAAACACAGTCTAACAGCACATGCACATACCAGATGCTAAACACACAAGAGACGCTGCAGCAAAGTCATCAAAATGTTGCGCTTTTATTAAATCTCCTTTGTAATAAAAGCCTGTGCCGGCTTCACAACGCTGAGATAAGCTGCAGAACGGAGAGTGAAACTCTCAGATCTTTAACATTTTACGCTCACACACTGTAATACTGTTCTTCTACAGAGATGAGCTGATGTGTCACTGTGCACGGATGCAGCAGAGATACCTAAGACATAAGGTGAATGACTTGTAAACTCTTTTCTTATGTATTTTCTTATCTAGGAATACATGAGTTAATGACGTCCATGATCACTAAGCATGAGGAGATTTGGTATCACTGCTCTGGAATAAGTGTGTTACATAAGACAAGCCTTAGGGTAATAATACATTTGACTAAGCATCATTTTAATTAGAAATTACTCAAAGCACTCATTCTCCTTCAGAACATCTTTCATTCATTCACTGCGTACTGATTTCAGGTTTTGAGTGAATTGGTACAACTACAATCCCAAAGGATTTGTTTGAAAGGAACAAGAAAGAACAAAACCAACAGCTGAATGAATAGACCTCGAGAACATTGAGAGCATTCATCATTGGCTAAGAAGGAAAATGCTTTCAACCAATAGGAACATGGCAACTGATAGACAGGGAAATTAAATATAAGGAAATTATTACAAAGTCAGCCCTGCTAATTTATCCCTATATGTATTCAAAAGCTCCCGACTGTGGCTTGTTACCAATATGTTGTAGCTGCACATCTCTCTCCTGTGCCCTCTGTTCCCATGACAACAGAACAGCATGCCGACAAGGTCACTTTCTCCAGTTGAAACAGCATGGTAACCAAACAACAGGATTACAAAAAGGGATAAAGGAGACAGATGCAGAGAGAGAGAAAGAGAGAAAGAGATGAACACTAAATTGTTGGATGAAAAGGTGAAATCGTTGCCAAAACCGTCTCGGGATACTGTGTGAAATTAATTTGCAGCTACAACAGTAAAACTACTGCTGGGTGTCAGCCGGTGTGAGGACAAAAGTAGAGGTGATCTTGCATGTCTCCAACAAGCACAGCCTGTGCAAAGAATGGGAATATGTATGGAACTACAAATACAGCACAGCAGTCTTGACTGACTAAAAAAAGATTATGGCATACTTTTTCATCATGCCCCTGAATGTCCTCCAACAAAATGGATCAATCATTCTATCAGTTCCTCCTTCTGCATCAATGCATCATGGTCCCTGTAGTCCTGCCACTCCCCCTCACAGCCAGAACCTCCATTTGTCTCGGTTGCTACCAAAAGTGACAAAGCATTTCCAGCTGTGTCCTTATCCATCCAACATCACCTTTCCATTTGGCAAACAGCATGACTCCACTAATTAGTGCAGTTTATTATTAATTCTAATGATTAATTAGAGGAAAAAGTGTCTTAGCAAGATGACACAGCTGTCTACTTGTGCCATGGCCAGAGGTGAAGTCATTTCCAGTACAAAATACCTTGATTGTAAGAGATCAAGGTGTCAGCAGTTGTGTATTTATTGATGTTTTATCCACATTCATGACAATGGGATATAGTAAAAATTATGACCATTTTAATCCATTTTGGCACTGACCCCAAATAAATTGTCCTTTTATTTCTGTAGTGTCATATGCTTCACCAGGTACAGTGTGTAATCCTTTTTTTTAACCTCTACTGCAGCTCTCTTTATTGCCTATCATAAAACTTCTAAGCTTTAATTACACTGTGAACTCAAAAGGGCAATTCGGCCCTAATTTACTCAGATTAGACAAACCTCATTTTACACACAAGTGTCACTTTCAATATTAGATTAAGCAGATGCACTAGTCAACAGAATCACAGGTGTCATTTGACTGTCATATATTGATCATGGTGAAATTTTCCTGCAAAAAAAAAACAAAAAACAGATGAGATTCAAGAACCTGATCACTAATTTCCTCTGACAGGGTAAATCATTATGGCAGATTGTATGAGCTAATTAGCATAGTATACCTTATTAAGATACCAGTATGTGTATGTGCGTCCAAGTCATTTGTCAGGGGGAGTGCTAATTTAAGGGAGTTTCAGATGATGAGAAAGATGTTTGTGAAGCTTAGGAAAAACAATCAACTTGGCAGGTGAAGCTGAAGCTCCGACAGGCTTGACTATCTTGCCAAAAATACTCGCCATCACCTGCCAAAGGCTGACTGGCCTGTTTATATTTAACACTGTGACAAAAAGACTGATTGTTTACTATCCTACCAGCGTCACAGAATGTGGCCAGACTGACTCAGCTATGAGTGGTAATTGTTTTGACAGAACTGTTTTTCATGAAGATGTACTGTGATAGCATGGAAAGTCAGCACAAGTGTTTGGTGCATTATACTTAATTACTGATACTCTGTAAAGAAAATTACCATAAATTTTAGTACTGGGGTCATCCTAAACTGAAGTTGTCCACATCCACATAAATGACTACAGCATTTTATGAACAGTTAGTCTCCATCAGACTTCATCTATTCAGTTACTTGTGCCCTTTCTCTAAGGTGTTTTTGCTGTATCATTCTCTATCAGTGCCAGGTATTACATCTTTGACATTATAACTTTAAATGGCAATTCTTACTGATACTGGACAATATTTCATTGAGTACTTCACTTGACAATATAGCTGAGGAAGCAGCTGCTCCCTTGCTGCTCAAATGATAGTAGCTACAACTCACTTCTCAAGTGGACAAGCTGCAGCCTGTATTAAATTTCTGTGTTAACACATTGACATTAGACTTTGTTTTGGGGGTTTTTAAGAACTACCCCTGTTCAGCACCTGAACAGAACCTATAGTTCTAAAGCATGAGTGCATAGCTGATGCAAACAGACAATGATTTTTCTGTAACAGTTCAATAGCTTCAATGCAATCTCTAAAAACTGTATTTTTTTAAAAAAAATGGGAACCTTAAAATATATTGTCACCAGCTTGCAACTTATTAGAATAAAAAATAAAGCTGCTTGAGTATAATAGGAAACTCAAAAATTGCAGGTGTAAATCTTTAAAGAAAAAAGTGCTTGTGAGTCATATCAGTTCTCTCTGGGGAAATATTTATTTATAGTTCTGCTGTTTTAAAGGAAAAAATATTATGCAAACACACAGACTACAGGTTTAAAAAGTAAATAATTCTACCTGCCAGCTTTTTCACCATCCATCTTTCTGACTGCCATTAATGCCATTACTGTCATTCTCCATTTTGGAATATTCTACTTAGAATTCTCTCCTTTCCTTTATTAGCTTTATGTGTGTTGACCACAGCAGTTCTCAGTTTTGCTGCAAAACAGAAACCTAAACCTATGGTCCCCTATGGAGCTATAAAACTAACAACAAAAAATGAGTGTAATTTTAGAACAGAACAGCAGAAGATTGCAACATAGTAAAAACCTAGAGTCTGAAGCCACCCCACAATCAGCCTGATCCGAGTGATTATAAATCTGACACATAAATCCTGTGTAGTATCTAAACCTCTGGTGTCTCCTTAAATCCTGCAGTGAGTGACCAGATAGTCAGGGTGAGTTTCCAGCCTCCATAGGGTTCTCATTATGTGTGACAGTTAAATCCTCACTCCTCCTTTCAGTTCATAACCTCCTACTTTCGCCTCATTTAAATGATCCCAGGTACACAGTATTATTACTGGCTTATCTCCCCACATCCTAACTGATCAGATATAACTCCTAAGGTGCTTTCAGAAACACACCAAGAGCAAGTGTATCTTCAAATTAGGACATTGGGATGTTGCAGAAACTCATGCCGCTGCCCTTTTCCTAGCTGACCCCTGTGACAGAGAGGCTTGAAATAGTCTCAACGAAAGAATCTGTGCAAATGAAATATCAGTGACTGAACTTAGTCTTTAGATTTGCTGTGTGAAATACGACATTATTAGATCCTAGAGTGGTCATTCAAAAGATACAGATGCAATGACATATAGCCTTTTTACATGTGAATTTGTTCTTGTTTGGTGGGTGGAAAATAATCTGTTAACTTTAATATCTTCCAGAAGCTCTATATATATTTTTTTTCCAGCAGGGCTAAAATAAAGATGATAAGTCACTCATGTATTTCACCAGTGTATCATTATGGATTTGCAGACCTAATGGTGTCCACAGTGTCTTGTGTGTAAGTGAAGTATATGTACCATATTTCGTGACACACTAGCACACTCACATGTACAGTACATTAACACACACATATAGACAGGGGGCTATGTTCTGATCACTGCCAAGCCAAAGCATGCAACATGATAAGAACTTTTTTTTTCACATGAACACAGATGCATTACATGTGTCAACAAGAAGGTTCACTAATCTTCAGCATGGGAGATACCCTACACACATCAATGCATTATGGTTGTTGTAATCATTGCATATTTACACTTTTTTCACATGGTAATATTGATACTTAATGTGACCACAATGAAGAGACAAGCCCAAATGAAGTGAACATGAATGACAATGGATGCAATGAGGTGTGGTGCTATGTGGAGTTATGTCGCTGTGATATATGACTTGGTGATGCCACATGATTGAATGATCAACAAATCACTGACAACAATGCGGAAATACAGAAATCAACAACAGAATACAGCTTCCAAAAAAGAGATAGACGCAACAAGAACAAAAAGAACAAAGAAAAGAAAAAACAAAAAACACAAGCCGCTTTCTTTCTTAGCCCCAGAGAGTCCTGCTTTGAAGTGGTTTGCTTCACAGATTGGAAGGGGGTATTTTGAGGAGTCGGAGGGGTCGACTTGTTACCAAAGACCTTCTGTTGTGCACTTTGTTTGTACCTTTAGCTAATGGTCCCAAAGCACAGAGTAATCACACAACACAAAAACACCAAACACTTTCTATCAAGCAAAGTTCAAGGTGCTGAACTGTGATCGATTCTTGTCTTTTGTCTCCATCTCTTTTGTCGACCTATCCAGTTTCCTCTCCAGCTTTCATCTCATGAAAGTCACCCCTGTTAAATTTTAACCGCTGCCCAAATTTTCAACTCTTTAAGAGACGTGAGGTTACTTTTCTGACAACAGACTTGGGTTTTGAGCATGTGTACAATTTACAGCTGACAACTGATCTGAATCAAAGCTTCATGAGGTTTTTTTTTTTATGTTGTTTAAAGTATCAAACAAAGCAAATGTTTCTACTTTCTTCATATTTTTTATTTTTAAGTCTATCCATGTGGCTGATTTTATACAAGACAAGCTTCTGAAGTTTTTTAAGTGAGATTGTGTCAAAGCTTTACAGTCTTTTGCCACTTATTCAGTCTAGCACCACAGTGGCTATGATTTGCCATCAATATGTGTTTGTTTTGCTGCTATTTTCTGCCGTGTTCAGACAAAGCAGAAAAATAACTGTGAAACATACAGTCCACATCAAAGAGGTAGGTGGCTTAATTGCTATTGACGGGCCTTGTACTGATGAATGCAATGATTTTCAGTGAAATTCTGGTGGTAGACTGCAATTATGTAATAGAAACAGGGGGAAAACTTCGTAACACTTTATATTACGGATCACTACAGTAATTATGTGGCAATTAAATGGTAATTTTGCCTTTATTTCCACTTATTACAGGCAATTTCCATGGACTTTCCAGTGCTATTACTCTGCAGTTTCTAGGTAATAATAATAATAATAATAATAATAATAATAAATTTTATTTGTATAGCGCTTTTCATGGCACTCAAAGACACTTTACATACATTAAAAACAACAATAAAAACAAACAAGAGAAAACAGAGCAATCACAAATTAAAGCAGACAGAATAAAAAGTAATCGAACATTCAAAACAATGTTGAATAAATGTGTTTTTAAAAGGGATTTAAAAGTGTTGAGGTCGGAACAGTGACGGGTGGTTGGGGGGAGTGAGTTCCAGAGGTTTGAGGCAGCTACAGAAAAGAATCTGTCCCCCCAGGTTCGGTGCTTGGTTTTAGGCGATGCAAACAGTTTTCATTAATGCAGATATGTCTATGTCATTTAGGTGTAAGTTCATGGTAATAATCCTAGTGACAGCTTACATAAAGTCATTTCAATGCAGTTTCTAGTGCTATTACTCAGCAGTTTCTAAGTAATAAGTGATATAAACAGCTTCTATTTCAAGTATAATAAAATAGCAATTATTTGAAATTAATCTGCATTTATTGAAACGACGATTCCAAGATTGACTTATTCTATTTGTTTAATTACCAGAAAAACACAGAGTTAACTTCCAGGAAATGACCCAGCATCAGGACTTCTCCTTACCTTTTCAGAGCTTCACTGAACTTGCACTCCAGGAAGCTCCTGAAGTACAGCTGTCACTCTGGAGGCTGCTTAGATCATCTGCACACCCAACAATGGACAAGCCGACTTTGCAAATATTTACTACTTGTAATAAAGTAATAAACATTGTGCTCTACAAGTGTTTGTGTGTTGAATGTCAGAAGGACACATGGTAATAACTATTGTAACTAATTGAGTGGAAACAAGTGATAATGTATTTTACATCCCTGATGCTGTGTCATTTCCTGGAAATTACCTCCTTGTTTTTGAGGTAATTAAACACAAAAAAATACTTACAATGTCATAAAACTAATTGATTGTTTTATCAACAGAGGTAGGTAATAAAGTAGGAAGAGGTAATAGTGTATTTTACAGCTCTGATACTATATAATTTCCATTAAATTACTAAACGTGTTCCAGTGTAGTTATAGCCACATACTGTCTTTTGTACCATCTTACTACTACAACGACTTGATTTGTCTATTTCTTGCTGATAACTAAGTAATTGAGTGGAAATGAAAATGCATTTTACAATCCCGATGCTGTGTAATTTCCTGGAAATTACCTCTATGTTTTTGAGGGAATTAAACAAAATAAGTAAATGACTTCTATAAATTAACTACAGATTAACTTCAAATAATTACCATTTTATTATACTTGAAAAAGAAGCTGTATATATCACTAATTACAGCACTGGAAACTGCATTAAAACTACTTGATATAAACTGTCACAAGGATTATTACCATGAAATTACATCAAAATGAAATAAAAATGTCCACATTAATGAAAGCTGTTTGCATCATTATGACCTAGAATCTGCAAAATTATTGCACCGGAAACTCTATGGAATAAGTGGAAATAAAGTCAATATTACCATGAAATTACATCAAAATTACCATGTATTTACCACGTAAATAGCGATCTGTAATATAAAGTGTTACCGAAAACTCTACATGGGTTTTTTTTTAGCTGTCTGTGTGTTTTGCTTGAGGGACAAGATAATACCAAGTTCTGTGTTTTCTTTTTGTCTTTTCTGATTTTATGCTGCTGATGTCATCAACACTAAAAATGAATTGTTATGCTCCCACAAAACCACCTGCTAGCTAACAGCTATACAAGTGTAAAGTAATTGCAACAGATAATTATAATTTGTTGTTTTCTGGTTTTCATATTCCCCCTGGATAAAACATGCAAATTACCACTATACTAATATTAGAGCTTTAAAGTGGTCAACTTATTAACAAACATTTATTCACATAACAGTTGGAAATCCAAATGTAAGTCTTTGTAAATAAGAACTTGGCCAGACCCCATTTGCCAGCGTCTGTTCTGTTACTATCTTGTGCTAATCTACCATAACAGATAACAGTGTCATCATCATATTTCACTTGCTAAACTCAATGTATTTTTTTTTTTTCAATTGTTTAATTTTCAGATTGCTGTCCAGGAAATGGGATCTTGATATGATTGACTTGGACATTACTTCTGTGTTCCAGTGGATTTATCTCAATGGTCTGACAAATGAAGTACTAGCACAATGACAATAACAAATCACACCAAGTCTATCTTAGATTCGGTCAGAAAATAATTTTGCAGCCTCAACAAGACTCAAAACCCAAGCTGATGTGACAAACTCCAGCTGAAAGTGTGAGGTGTGAGTAAATGTCACTGGTCTTCATCAAAATCTTTGATTTTTAAGATTATGCCATCCCTCTTCATATTTGCTCCTCAGATGGGAAGTCCAAATTTCCCCCTTGAATAGTCTTAAGCATTGAGAACCACATCAACTCAGATAACGCTGCTGGGGAACTTCTTGAGTTGCCTAAAGTAGCTACTGCAGCATCACCATTAAGAGGATGCATGACAAGTGGCTGCAATTAAAACTTACAGCAAATTAAATTAACTGTTAAAATAAATAAATACATAAATAAATACATATATAAAAAAGAAATTAATTAATAAGCAAGTTTTTTTGGGGAAAAAAAATTGTGCAGGTGTAAAAAGGATGCAGTCATCTTACCTGGGAACACAGGCAGTAGAGGTCTCCCCCTCTGGGGCCTCAGGGGCTGGGCAACAGAACTGGTGAAGAACTGTCTGGTTTCTGAGTGGAAAAGAACATAACATGTCTGTGATGCCTTTTTTCAACAATAAAACAAAGGAATAACTTAGCATCCTCATCATGACCTGTTGTTTCAGATATATTATTTTTATACTGTAACAATATCTGGGAAAAAGCATTAAACAAATGATCTGTCAGCTGATAAATCATGGGATTTAAAGATTCACCATACCAGTATTTACTTGAAAAGGCCATTTTCATTTCCTTTATATGCTTTTACTATTTAACAAAAAAACACCATTGAAATTCAGGATGTTGTTGTTGTTGTTGTTGTTGTTTTTTCAAATTTAGCTTTTTAAATACATTCATGGAAATGCCCCCCTGTCATTTGTCATTGACGTCTATTCTTTGGGGGGGGGGGGGGGGGTTGCTGCTACTCTCTGCCATAGGTTCTCTATGAACTGAAAGAGCAGGGAAGTACCATAAAACCTAAACTTACTCAAATCTTGCCTGAAATCAGTCAAATTCAATCGTTTATAACTAATAACAGTAGTTAGTTTCTACACTGATGCAACCTCAATGCAATTTGACAACACTGTGTACATCCATATGCATCTGCATATAATAAATTCTGCTTATCTGCATTGCAAAAAAATGTCCCAACGTCCTTTGTGATTCATGATCCTGCAATCCCAGGAGTCCACAGTGAGTACTTTTACAGTATATCACATAGAAAGCCAGTCTTCTTCCTGAACCTGCTTCCTAAAAGGGTCATCAACCACAGTCTGTTTTCTCTAGTCATTGTGTACCATACATTGTAACTGACAGCTTTTTCTTTGTTTGACATGTCAGTATTTTGTCTGTTTCTTCTTTTGTAAATTCTCCAGTACATTTCTTTATGTCAGTATTTATTTGTGATGTCTTGACAGCAGCACCCCTGTCCTGATTATTTACCTCAATAACTTCAGTCTGCAGTGTCTCCCCCCTGAGACAATGTTATAAAATCAGCCTCTCAAGGCCTCACATCATTTTACTCAACACAGATCTAGTGTTGCTGAACTGTTTGTAGGGAGGCTTTCAGGATTAGCCTGGTAGTATAAAACTGTTGGGCCAGTGTTGCTTAGGCTGAAAGATAAAAGAGACCTGGATATGAGCCAGTGGTGGTTTTTGCATGATTTACAGCAGTCGTACTAACACTGCACTGAGACAGATGATAGTTTTTATAGTTTTAATGTTATTAGTGCTCATTTATTTTCTCAAAAGCTGCTACAGACCACTGCCAGAAATCTTACCCTTTTATGCCAGGATGTTACTGAAATTTTATAGATTGTTAAACTACAACTGAACCTTTTAAAGTTGCTGTGTTAGTCTGGAATTATCTCATCTGTAGGTTGTAAAAAAAAAAAAAAAAAAAAAAAAAAAAAAGTGTGCGCTTATCCAATGTCAGACCACTTCCATCTGGGTTGAGGTAAAGTACTGGTTTTTGTCAGGAAATGATCATTTTATGTTGTGAGTAGCGTGGCATAGTAGGGAACAGCTGACACAGCATATGGGAACCCTCATAATGCCTGACTGAATTATTGTATGATTAATTTTTCTACATTCAGTTCTGACAATTATGAGACATTAGGAACACAAAACAACTAACAGTTATAAATATAATATAAATGTTATTACCCTTTACATCCAGTTCTATTATTAACAGCCAGTACCGTCCTCACATGTGACCAAAGAATGGTATCAAACTATAGAAGTGTAGAGAAGCATCAATGTATGTTCTTAGCAGGTATCATTCATTTTGTTTTGTGACACTGTTTAAGTATCTGGGGATAATGAACTGAACTTCTAGAAGATTATAATATAAGGGCCAAATCTGAAATGAGAACAGAATGTTTCACAGCTTCACACATTGTCAGCTGCTGCACATCTGAAATCCACCACATCCATTCTTAGCTTTCACAATAACAGCTCTTGCCATGAATGAGCTTTATAAATTTCCCATAGAGACTTTTAGATTTACATAATTTTTCTGGCACTGGCAACACATAGTCTGTCATGTCACAGAGCCACAACATAGCAAGAATTTGTGATTTTGTAACCGCATAATCTAACACACATCGGTCATCGTAAGTGAAGTATGTGATCCGTCACAACATTTAAATCCAAACTCAAAAACCCATCTGTTCAAACTGGCACATTCACTCTGACTGGACACTGTATACACTGTAAAAAAAAAAATAAGATTGTAGAATTAACAGCAAAAAGGTGTAAAATTGCAACATAAATATCTGTAAGTGAAAATACAATGCAAAGTTGTAAGATTTTTGTGTTAACAATTAAATACAAAAAAAAGAGAATGTTAATAAAACCAGAGGAATATGTAGAAAAAACTGTAAAATTGAAAAACAATGGGATGCCATTTAAATTGACCACAATGTTAAAATAACAGCCTGTTTGCTTTAAATGATACTACTACCACTAATAATAATAATAATAATAATAATAATAATAATAATAATAATAATAATAATAATAATAATAATAATAATAATAATAATAATAACAGAGAAAGAACTAAACAATTAAACATTTTGAATAGGTCAACCAAAATATGGCCGTGGTTCACTTGGTAGAGCGAGTTGTCCAATGACCAAAGAAAGGGTTGGTAGTTCAAATCCTAGCTCTGCGTTACATTCAATGTTAAATTTTCATGTTTAAAATGTTAAATATTTATGCTTAAACTGTTAATTCCACATGTTACTATTGTATATATATATATATATATATATATATATATATATATATATATATATATATATATATATATATATATATATATATATATATATATAGTTTGATGTGTTTTTTTACAGGATTATTCTGGTAACCAAGGCAGCCAGTTCTTTTTACATACATGTACAGTACATATTTACTACCATTTTTTTTAGTGTACTTCACTTGTTTTTATTGTTATAATTATTGTTGTTATTGTTATTATTATCACTATTGTTATTATTGGCGGCATGGTGGCTGAGCGATTAGCGCTCTTGCCTCACAGCAAAAAGACCTGGCTTCAATTCCCAGACTGTGCGGGACTTTCATGTTTTTTTCCCTGTGTTAGATCATTATCCTGGCTCTACAGCGGGAGAGAGGTCCCCAGGCACCCCCCATAGCTGCCCACTGCTCCGTACGGGTGCCCTAATGGCAGGGCGGCTGTGGCTCAGTTGGTAGAGCGGGTCGTCCAATGAGTGAAGGGTCAGCGGTTCGCGTCCCAGCTCTGGCTGTCCACATGTTGAAGTGTCCTTGGGCAAGACACTGAACCCTGACTTAGTCTCCCAGTAGGACTGACAGAACCTTAGAAATCTACTGGTGTGTGAATGGGTGAATGTGAGGCTAATGTAAAGCACTTTGAGCACCAGGAAGGTAGAAAAGAACTATAGAAATGCAGCCCATTTACCAATGGCATCAAGGATGAGTTAAACATTTTGTTGTACAGTGTATAAGGTATGATACCTTGCATCCCGCCCATTCCTAGAAGACCCCATTAGATTTTGAGCAATGAAGGTCAAAGGTCAAGGTCACACTAAAGGTCAACAGCTAAAACACATCAGTGGTAATATCTTAGGATTCAGACAAAATAGAATCTGGTGGCTTTTGTCATTCACATCGCCTCACCTTCAGCATCAGATGGGTACATCTATGGCTCGATCACGTCACATGTGAATGAAAAATCAAGCCTTGGCGGAGGTCTGTCGTCTCCTACTGCCTTATTATCATGTACAGCAGTTGGACTATTGCTTTCTAAGTGCTGAAAATATGTCCTTTTTTACCCTGAATTCAGCCTGTGCTCAGCTAGCAGAAAGAGATACAGAAAAACAGAGAGTGAGTTTGAAAGTTTCCTCACTTTGGAGATTGACACAAAAAGACCTAGAGTCTCAGTAAAGTTGCACATCAAGTTCAATGGTACAGGGAAAAACACAGAGTGAAGTTTGACTGCATCAGCGCCATGGAGTTAGGATGAATGACTGACTTGTGTTGTGGTTCAGCAAAAAAAATATAAGTTTAAAAATCAATTCTTACTTTTTTTTTTTTTTTTTTTTTACTTTCACAAAACTCGGGAAAATTTTCTTTGAATTTTGCAAGAGATTGTTTGGCACATTCCTCTTGAATCAATAGCTTTGGATTTGTCTCTAAAAATATACATTACTGCAAATTCATTAAAGATGCATTCATTTTACTGCATCTGATTCTGCAGAGACACTGACAGCACAGTAACATATGAAGAGGAAACTGAAATATTCTACAAAAAGTACAGGAAGATCAAATTTTAATGTGCACACATGCGAAAAAAAAAGTACAAGTGCACTTATTTTTTCCCCTTGCCAATAATACGTCCTCTTTGACTCGGACACTGCGTCTTCATCCATCTCTTCCCTGAATATCTCCCTTCCCCCACTCCTTTCCTCTCTCCATCTTACACTGATTTTCCATCACTCTCCAAGACTCCCCATCCCCCTGTTCATGGTGCTACAGGCTCATAGCAGCACAGGAGAGGTATTTGCTCAATAACTCCTGCTGTCAGAGGATGCAGGCTGTAAAAAAATAAAATAAAATAAAAAAAAGAAGGGTAGTGTCATGATATATGCTTCGTCTAATCAGTGAAAACTGGACATGGAGAGGAATAGAGAGGAGAAACGTGAGGTACAGCAGTTATACGACAGTATATTAAGAACCGCAACCAGCCTTTTATCCCTTATCAGTTCTGGGTTTCCATTTGATCTTCTACCTTGCAGTCAGTCTCCTCATTCTTCTCTCTTACCCATCCTGTCTTTTTCTGAAGGAGGACAGAGAAACTAAAGCGGACCTGCATGTTCTCTAATGCACTCATCCAAGGTCTTCACTCTTGGTTTATCTAGGAAGCACTCAATTATTTGTCTTTCCTTCTATCCCTTGTGCAGTACAATGGTTTACCAGCTAAAATAAAACCTGTTCCTCTAATGTTAGACTTTTTACACTAGCTGGACTTCAGCATCTCTGTTGCTCTAAAGGGAGGACAAACGGAACAGCAAAGGGAGCTTTAAAGGGAGGTTCCTAAGTATCTGTAGTAGACAGTACAGGGAGGGGATGACAGCAAATTAATTCCCATTGTTAATGGCTCCTCTAATTGTGTTTGGCTTAATAACCATGACACCACTGTGGTCGTTTCTAATAGGTCGAGAACACAGGCGGTCTCTGAGACAGATTAGTGAGAGCATTGGGAATAGTAGAGCTACTTATTCACATAGATAAACAGTATGTGGCAGGATGTGGTTAAAAAAGGCAGGTTAATAGTAGATTTTTTACTTCCTACTTTCTTTATTTGTGTATTCTCTACAGCAAATGTCTGCTCATAGCTGTGTGAAAAGCAGTAATTCTGAAATGTGTGTTCATTATAAAAACTGCCAACCATTTAAACAGAATATATTGAAGGAATCACAAAATCAGTGGTTTGGAGATTCATGCTGTCTGCAGTATACTGTGTTCACTATGTGAAATGTATTACCTGGCCTCAACACTTTTCATTGTGACACGGTTCAATTTCAGTGATGTTTGTTTAACATTACATTAAAGTAAACTTGGATATGAATCATACTTCTTCTTAAAGGAGTCATTCCATGGTTATTTCATTAATATTGCTGTGTTCTCCATTGTTCTCGAATACATTGTGTGTTGGTTGTATTTAAAAAACATTTTGTTTGTCAGCTTTGTTTCAAGCTCATACATGTCCATGATGGTGTGATGAGGCGTCTCTGATTGGCTCAGAATGTGTGAAGGAACACTCCCCCCTCCCCTTTTTCTCTGTCTGTGTTTACCTTCCCAGAGTAGCATCCAGCAAGATTTCATGCCGTCGCTTGTTTTGAAAACGTGCAGGGGAAAAAAGGGCACATGAACCAGTTTGATCCGCCAATTTTTTCCAGTTTGTGTTGCAGCTACTATGGTGTCATCTTCTCTTGTAGATGCTAATGCTAATGCTACTTGAGACTCACTGAAATGGGGGATGTCCCTGTGACATATAGTGGACAGACGTTTTCTGAATGGCTCGTTTCTCTGTGTTGTTTTCTATGATTGGTAAATCCAGCCAGAGGAGTGGTTTTCAATGTAATGAGTCCTTTAACTTGTGTAATATTTACTGTTTAGCTGAATGGTAAGGGTGCTAGTGCTACTTTTATCGAACCTTTGCTACAGTAAATGCAAACCACCTGGATATTTTGCTGCTGAATGCATATTGACAGGATAACCTCAGATACTGAAAACCTGCTGAGTGTTCTTTTCTTTGACAACAGAGCTCTTCTGAATTCAATCAATGCATATTATTGGCGAGAAGGTATAGTGAATGTCAGGGTTAGTTTCCTTTACTTCTGCCTCTGCCTTTGATGCTAAATCTGCAGCAGATGCACAAATCTATACAAAGCTTTACTTGACATATAGATGCACACGCACAGTCCAAAACCATGTAAACCTCAAACACTTAGCAGAACAGTGAAATTGAGCATTTGGGGAAAACACAAGAAAGTGGTTTGGAGTGGAGAGGATAAACTTTTATTCCTTTCAAACCACCTTCCTTCTGATTCATCTCAACTGTCTACCTTTTTGTTCTTTGATCTACATTTTTCATGATTCCCTCGGCATTATAAAAATGAACTTCTCTGCCTGGCTTTACTTTGCCTCTTTACTTTCTGCTCAAAAACAGCTTCTATAATAACTGTCTCTAGTTTATGATGGAGCCTTTATAATGTACACTTCAATGTTCAAAGTGCAAGGTTACTTTATGTCTACATATGGATAGATTTGTTTTACAGACAGAGTAATTGCATTTGGCATTACGACACAACACACATTGACTTTGTTAGGCGGGTATTTGATCGAGTGTCAAGATAAAAAGTCCTCAGTGTTCCATCATTCATCAATAGATAGATCTTTATTTTGTATATTTTGTCATTGTAACATGTACATAAATGTTAAAGTGCCAACCAATCAGTGCAACAATCATAGAAACACTCATAAAATCTTAAAATCTAAAAAAGCTAAAAGAACTCAAACACAAAACTAAAACAATATAACAGCATGAATAACTAAAAGGATAAAATAATAGGAATACAAAATCAAATTAATAAAAACAAGATGCAATAAGACACTAAATAACCTGAAGAAAATAAAAACCTAAGAAACAAAAATTTGAAGACTTTTTATTTCTTATTGAGTTCAGTGACAGCGACAGGAACAAAGATTTTGTTATAACATTGTGTTCTGTACCTCCATCGAGATGTAAGGAGCTGAAATTCACCCTATAAAGGATGGGAGTCATTATTAACAAATGATGAAGCCATACTCTGTACCTGTCTAGTGTACAGAGGATGTGTACAGTGTGTACAGAACTAGCATATATATAACTCATCCTACATGAAGTGTCTGTTAAAGTTAGAAACATGTTGATGTGAGAGAATAGGAACTCTCCATGGTCCTGAATGTCTTCTTTCTCATGTCTGCACGCACGCACACACACACACACACACACACACACACGCACACACACACACACACACACACACACTGCAACACGAATGATCTATTTCCAAGTTTAGCATTACTCACACATTTCCACTACAAGGCAACTACATATATTGTCTACCCATCTGAATAACAGAATCAGTTAAACCACTAACCCATCCACATGCACTCCTCTCTTGGAACATCACATGGTGTTTGATCAGTGTGGGTTCTGAAGATTAAACTGAACTCACATGACCTTCTTTCTGATCTTCCACACCACTGACTCAGTCATGGCCTAAGCTCACTAATACCACCTATAACAAATCTATAAGCTTTTATAAGCTCTTCTACACACTAGGTTTGTTTGAGGGAGAGTATAATCTGCGCATCATGGTTTCATTGTATTTTGTTTAAACTTCTTGTGTCTAATGTGTTTGTCGATGTGCTCTTCTCTGTGTTGAATTCAGCTTTACTGTGTCCATAGATCTCTGCCTGGTTCAATTCAGCTCAAGGCGGAAAAGATCTGTGCACATTGAAGTGATACACTTTGAAGCATAGGACAGAGAAAGGGACCAGAGAGAGGAGGAGAGGGAGAGGAGGATCAAAGCTCCAAATAATTGACGGATTAGTTTTCACAAACCATTTCCTTGGCAGTGAGGGAAAAACATAGCTCTGAACATCATCACCCATTGACATAACGTAATATGCAACATCAGAGTCTGCCCCTGAAGGCAAAACATGGTAAATACAAATACATTTGACCTTGGAGGAGGCAAACACATTAACAAAAGTGGTGTGGTTGAGGCATTTTCAGCTACCCAACTGCTTATTTTAAAACTGATTTTTGTGCTTGTTCACATGGTTTCATTTAGAGGTTTGTTTTGATGCAACACTTTGGAATAAAAGCTTCTTAAAGTCAAGGTCAAATCAAGAGACAACTGTGGAAAAAAGTCATTAAATAAAATAATGGCTGCTATTAAACAATCAATTTAGAATGAAACAGTCTGTTATTGATGATGGGCTTTGAAGCAATAAATTCAGATGGTTATGAAAGAAAATTTCTGCCTAAAAAAAAAAAAAAAAAGAACAAAGCACTCCACGGTCAGCTCATACATAATAAGCCTTCACAAGGTGGTCTATCTCATGGCAGTTTAACTACAGGCACTCTAATAACATTACATTTACAAAAGACACTCAAAATGTTTTTGTAATAGTTCACCTCCATTTGGAAAATTGGCAGTAGCTTTAAGTGTTATTTTATCATTGTTTTACAGGCTTATAGGTGTAGCAGTTTCTGAGCAAAGGGAATTCTCCACACAGTGCTCTGTAATAGTGTGTACAGTACATAGCAGTTTAAGGTGGAAATGATGTGTTTCAATGAGTGTGCTGTGGAATATAAAGTAAAAAACTATATTTATATTTAATCAGACATCTCTCACATGAACAGTCTGATCTTAAATGCACCTTTGTGAACATGCACAGCGGTATGAAAAAAAAAAAAAAAAAGAAGAAGAAAAAGCATCTTTGAAAGGTTTGTGTCAGCTTGGACTCTTGGTTGTCCCAAGCGGCTTAGCTCGCCTTCTGCAACAGGACTGAGAAAGCAGGAGATGGACGAGAGAGCACGAGCAATTTTCTCATGAAAAAAACCTAACAAAGGATGAGAAAAAAACTTCATGTTCTTTTATACGTTGCCTAAAAAGAATGCTCACTGGGATGGTTGCAGGAAAAGTGAAATATTTGAGTTTCACTTTCACTCTTTCAATCTCATTGTGTTCTACTTCTTCACAGCAGCTTTTATACTATACTTATATCATACAATTATATACCATTGCAATGTCAAGCTCAGGCATGCTACATTATCTCCGTATGAGCAATAAATTATTTACTCTTGGACTCATAACATAAGGCTCCGTGTAAATTTTGGTGTTTGGACTTTCCATTTATGAATGGGAATTTAAAAACTATTTATTTGACTTGTTTTGAAGCACAGCCCATTTTCTATTCACTTAAATTTTTTAAATTTCACTTTAAAAAAAGAACTTCAACGTCAACAGAAACAAAAAAAACAGACCAAAAACAAGTCAGGCAAGAACGATTAGTGGGGAAAACGCATAGATCATTTTGGCGTCCACAGAAGAACGGCAGTGGGCATAGTTTTTGACGATGAGCTACTCGGCTACAGAGTCTAGAAACATGAACCTGACAATGACAGGCATTGTTTCACCCATTCTAAAATGGCCCCAAAGACATAATTCTTGGTTCACGTTATTTGCACTTTATTACAGTCTGAGCGGTGCGAGAATATGAATGTTCTTTCTTTTTGGTCCATTTTTTTCATTTTTCGTTTTGTAAAGTGAAATAATGAAAGGAAAATGCTGTGTAATTCAATTGTTGATTTTGTGCTTCAAAACAAATGTCATTTTTTGTTTTTTAATTCCCATTCATAAATGGAAAATCCAAATACCAAAATATACACAGACCCATAAGGTATGACAAACACTGTCTTTATCATTAGCAGCTACAAGTTGATTTTTCATACATTCTATTTTCAATCTTTTATGGTATTATTCTTGCCCTTGAATATCCAAGTCTATTTGACCAAATGCACACATCCTTTTAAGAAAGCTGAAGAGTCCTTCACTGGAAAACTTAGCTATTCTTTTAAATCAGGAACCAATTGTGGCCCCCAGGATGATATTTTATGGCCCCCTACTTGCAATCAAATGTACTGTTAGTGCGGCTCACATGCAGTTCTCAAACTAATCTTTGTGTTTTGTTTTGTTCATTTTGATCATGTTTGGGCTATCATAAATAGTTTTGTGACAGATTCCACTGGCAGTTGTCAAGCTAGCCAAAGTATGATATGGTGAGGTGAGATGAGATATTCCTTGATTAGTCCCACTAATGGAAATTCCCATCTCCACCAATCACATTAGCGCCTCTCCTCACCCTTATCCGGCTGTGGCGAGGCGCACTGCAAGTTTCATCATTTTGCCATGGATGCCACAGTCAGACGACCAAACTTCTCCCTGAAGGAGACTGATGTTTTGGTCCAGGAGGTCCAAGCCCACAGTGCCCGAATATATGGAGCTGTGAGCAGAACCTCCACTATCCGTGGAGGAGGTCACAAATATCATGAACAAATTAAGTTTGTCCTGTTACAACTGAGAACCGTTGTCCAGTGTAAAAAAACGGTTCAATGATGTCCATAGAGGAGACAAACAAAACTTAGCAGAGCAGAAGAGATGGGAGAGTGAGCAGGAGAGCACAAATGCTACGGGGGAGCGCATCAGAGGCCATGATGCGGGTCATCATGTGGACCACCACGGGGGTTAGATGTAATTTGTTCCTGTGTAATGATAACTTGCACCAGTACATTGTACATTGTATATAGTATCTGTTTATTTATTTATTTATTTTTCTCTAAAGTAGATTTTTTTTTGGTACATAAGACAGTATTTTCTATATATTTTTTTATTTCTAGTTGAATTTTATTATTTATCTCTATGATTATTATTATTATTATTATTATTACTCTATTATTATTTGCACTGCTTTACTTCCTTTTTGCACGTTTTTGTACTTTTTCTGTGAGCTCCTGTAACAGTGAATTTCGCCTGTGTGTGAGATCAATAAAGTCTTATCTTATCTTAAATGACTGACAATCTCTGTAGATCACGTTAAGAAAGTTATTTGTACGTGCAGTCACATGAAACACGTCCTTAAGACACTGAACATAACTTACAATTCATTGCCAGCTTCTCTCTCTCTCTCTCTCTCTCTCTCTCTCTGTCTTTCTTTGAATATTCTAAGATGAGAGATGCTGAATATATTCTGTGTCTGATGCTGAAGCTGTTTGTGGTTGGTTGAGAGAGATATTTGGCTCCTTAGTTTCAGCTGGTAATTAATTCATGTTGAGTTTCCATTACGCTGCCAAACACATTTGATCTGTCATCAGATGTGATGGAACAGTCACTATAGATATATATTTATGTGATGATTCAAATCGTTACATTGAATACATAGATTGTTGGGATCATTTATTGCACTGAACTATATCTGACACTCTGGAAACCTGCCTGTGAGGTTGTGGTGATGTGTGCGCTCTGCAGTCAGCCAAACTACCACTTGACCGGCTGCGTTTGTCTTGCGCCAGAGGTAGACCTGCTTTCAGATGGTTTTTAGCACACTGTCAGCGCGGTCTAAGTCTACAAAACTGTCACTCCCCCAAGATGAATCAGTGGTCACCTCCCATGAGTGTGCAGCCACACCCATCTAGGCGCACCGCAGTCTGCCCAAACAAACAAACTGATCATGAGGCATCCTGCGCTGCACGAAACTAGCACTGCACAGGGTCCACCACGCTGGGAAACCTTGACATTTTCCAAATTAGTCTTCAACTCAACTCCCTGATGTTGGTCTGCCTTCAATAAGACTTAAAAAAACAAACCTTTGACAATTGGTAAAAAAGAAAGAAAGAAAGAAAGAAAGAAAGAAAGAAAGAAAGAAAGAAAGAAAGAAAGAAAGAAAGAAAGAAAGAAAGAAAGAAAACAAGAAAGAAAACAAGAAAGAAAACAAGAAAGAAAACAAGCAGGATAGGAGACAACTGAGCCTTGGGGGAAAACAAGTGTGAGCCACTTCCTGGAATTCAAGTGTCAAAAAGATCTCAGTCAGCTGAAGGGGTTCAAAACTGACACTGAGCTGGATTTATTTCTACTGAACAAGATGGTCCCAGTATGGCTGTCTTCTCAGCTTACATACAGTTTAACAACCCTGAAAATTTTCTTTTCCAGTTGAGGATAGGCTGCTGGTTCAGTACCTGTATAAAGTCAATGTCTTAAATTTAATGAGGGATTCATATTTATTTTATTTTCTTTCATAGAGAATAGCTGGTGGGTAGATTGATCTACCTTTGTTTGGGAGAAGAAAACAAAACAGAATAACACAAGACATCAACCAACATGACTTCTGGGTGTGTTAGTGAATGAACAAAACAGAATAAATTGGATGTTCAGGTAAGGTCATAGTAGACATTTTAAGAATAAGAATTCAAAAATGTTAGCAGTAGAGTTAGGAAGAATAAAACACAGGACATTTTTGTACAAATCCTGTAGTTTGTCCTATTGTTTTCATCAAATCTCACACTGAGGCCATCACTATTGAGAAGTTTTTCACAGCTCATATTGTGTACCATGTTACACTGCGCTGCTGCAGGCCATCTGCTGAAGACTTGGCAGTGGGTCAAATTTCACAGATATCTCCATGCTTCACGCTGATTCTTGACAGTTATCAAACTGACACGGTTGTCATATATCAGCCGGAGTTTGAGCTGATGAGGAAAATCCCATCTACTCCAACAGTACCCATAGATTTCTCAGATCTCAATTACTTTCATTTGTACATTACATGAGCTGAGCCAGAACTACTGCACAGGACGTGAACGTTTGTGATTGATGGTTCCATTCTAGTCAGGTAAAAAATATGTTTTGCACAAAGAACAGATTCTACAGGAATATCATGTAAGAGAACCAAGAAGAGAAAACGACATGATGTGGTGGGCATGAAAAAATTTTTTTTGATAGAGAACTTCTACCACACTATCCACATACAATGACTTCTTTACTCCAGTTTTCACACACATGACTCATCCCTGCTTTGTGGGCTGCTTATCTCATTTGCTTCTTTTAGGGTTTGTTCCAATTTCAAGCTCTAGAGATATAGCACTAGAGTCATAGACTCCTCCCTTTGGCACGGTGCACCTGATGATGTAATCCTGTCGTCAGGGGGTTGACAGACGGGAACTGCTGATGTAACCACAGTTCCTGGGACAAGATGCCTTTACGGTCACAATACAAACAACACCACATGGTACACCAAAATGCTGCATAAATGCCACAAATGAGGGCCACACAAATATATATTAATACATGGGCACAAAGATGTACTGATTATTCATGTTTAACTGCAGCCTACAGGGAAGCATTCAATTTTGCATTAATTTATTCTTTATTTAAAACAGGGAAAAAAACAGTTTCTTCAGTAATATGCTAAAGTTGAATTACCATATTCTCCATGACCAGTCAAGGTGAACTTTACAACCATGTTTATCCAGACTCATAAATATGTAGTTATTTGTCTGAATAAATGTAATTAAATATATCAAAAGTATTTCTTGAAAAATGGAATGTATCACTTTATATGGATAGAACTGTGTGATGCCAGATACATTTTAATTGTCTTCAATGTTTGGACAAATAACACTTCTAATCTAATGTGAATGCTTTCCATCTAAGATTGTGTTATTGTATATTTTTAATGATTGTGTATTATGTTAACCACCTGTTTATAAGTCATTCATGTACCTCTAATTCTTGCGCCATCAGCATTCTGTTTTTTTTATTGCAGAAATCAACGGAAAATGTTAGTTTTTCACTATAATTCAGTTATTTTAGATTAAAGATGAAAAGTTTCACTTAACAGGTTGATATCTTTTAATTTGGTGTAGGGATGGGGCTATTTATGCATCATTCTAGCCAGTGCTGACTTTTTAAGGTATAATATTATCTATGTCTAATTGCTACATTGTGGGTTAATTAAGGTTACAGACTTCAGTGTCATAATTCCCATTATCTGGTAGAGTGTCACCAGTTATTAGATTTATTAATCATATAACACCAAACATATCATGTCTCATGCATGAGTTTTAAAGCCCTCTGCATGATCAGTGTGGTGTTTTTTCCCATGAAAAACCTGATGCATACAATAGACTAATAATCCACTAGAGGGGAGGAATTCATTCACCAGACCTTTCCAGTGATGCTACAAGATTGTCAGGAGGCAGAAATTTATGGATTTTGAAAATGGATTACCAATTTGTTAGACATGTTTATGGTATATTATGCTTTTATTTGTTCAAAAATAATAATAATATTTGTGCATTGAGACCCGATGTACATAATATGATACAAAATTCTCAGTCATATATGGAAATTGATGTTTAAAAAAAAGTTTTTTGATTGTTCAGGAGGACTAACAAATGTTCCAGTTTTAAAGAACTGGAATTTTCTGTCAATGATTTAATGGTTAAAGCTGAATTAAATTAAATTAAATTTTATTTGTAGAGCTGAACAGGCATATAACATGAGATCACTGTGAGGAGACAATGCAAAAGCTCCTTTAGTGCTGTATTTCAGAAATACTGTAGGACTACTACTACTTCTACTACTGTGTATTTGAGCAGCAGCCCTGAGTAATAAAGGTAAGTGATTGTTTTTCATAGTAGACAAATGTGATCATCCACCCATTAAAAAATAAAAACAAGTATCACAGTCACAACCTTAGGAATAGAAAGTGACATGAAACCAAGAGATAATAGCCAGAAAATTGGTTCTGTAGAATATGATGGTGAATTTTACCCAATTATACATGTAGTATTTTTGGCTTAAGATATTTAGTATATAAACTCTATGGCTCTGTTAATCTCTGAATCCCAATTGAGCTCCGGACGTCATGTGACTTTTAGTTGTCAGGACGCCATGTTGGCAGTAAACATGACGACCACCTTCGTACTATTGGAGTGCATGTCTCACTGTGCGTGAAATTCAGATTTATATTTAGAAATTGGACAGATTAAACATAACAGACCCATATAATGCTAGTCGTGAGTCTGACTATGGCATACAACAACACAACACCCACCAACTATTTAAACCAGCAATGAATGGAATAATAACTGTGGCACTTTTCGTATCAGCTGTTTGTCAGCTGTGTCCCTGACTCCTATGTACAATTATTTTCGCTGTAACTACATTGTTTTTCGTGATATCTCTGCTACCAGTGCCTGACAATCTACCAACACGATGTCTGCCAAGATGGCTCCGTCGACTTATTTCTGCTCACGTGACCAGCCTATAATGTCATCATCCAGAGCTCTATTAACAATATTACCACATTTGCCAAGGGATGTTCAGATATGCAACCTAAAGGCAGATTCCCTCTGTCAATAGTTATCATGGACAAGGTGAATAAAAGAGTGAATAAAAGAGTGTGTATAAGACACCAGTGCCAAACAGGTATCTGCATGCGGAAAAGTATAGTGGGTGAGTAAATAAGTAGAAAATATGCTTGTGTGCTGTGTTTATGTTTTTTAACACACAATACAGTAGGATTGAGGCTTTATATGCTGTCTGGAGAAGACTAGGAAAGCCAATTGAACATGCTGTGCCTGTTCCGATCTGCTCTGTAATGCCTCCCAGCCTTAGGTGGATGGCTTTGAACATTACTCTGGGTTGTAAAGTTAACCATACCTGACATTTCCCTGGGCAAGCGTGTGCTTTCTGCATGAAAATATGTGTACATGTATGTGTGTGTTTGTCTACATACACAATGCTACTGTAGACATGGAAATAGAAAAGAAAGTATTGGCCAATAAATGAACCCTAATAAGACAATGTACCTAAAATGTCTGAGGCATCTCTCATGTATATTTAAACTATACACTGTAAATAATATACAAATTGGAAGCCATTATCTACATAAAATAAACCTTGACGTTACAACACGACCCTGTCATTTACCCACATGGCTAACCCACTTTAGGATACACAGATGGATGCTGGTACACATGGTGAAAAACAATTACAACTGTCTGCTGAGGGATTTACAGCACTAAGCTTTCATGAGGTAAAATCTCTGCAACAGATGGAGAGACATTTTCCATAACTAGATAATATTACTTCTCTCAAAGAATGATTTCCTGATCCGTTAAGTACATAAACTCAATAAGTAATGAGAATACCATGAAAGCATTATCAACCATTAAGGAATATGACTGAAATAATGCTCTTGCTTTGTGCGTCACTTGTAGGACAGTTTCCACATGTTGGTCTATAGCAGGCATGGGTAAACTATTCCACAAATGGTCGGTGTGGGTGCAGGTTTTTGTTCCAACCAAACAGCAGCACACCAGATTGGATTCAATTAATCAACTGGTCTCAGTCTTCAGAGAGTTGATTGGTTAAATTGTGAACTCTTGGTTGGTTTGTGGAATAGTTTGCCCAAGCCTGGTCTATGGTCATCTCATTTTATCTCATGGCCATCTCTTTTATTGCAACAGCATTTTTCAATAACTTACTGAAAAGATTGCACTAAAACAGATGGCAATGCATTGTAGAGTAATTACACCATTACATGTACAGTATGTTATGATAGTGTTCAATCAAATGATACTTTTAACATCCAAATATATTTTAAATGAAATCCAGAAGAGTTAGAAAATAATTATCAAACGGAAGTTGTTCTTTTTTTTTTTTTTTTTTACGATGACAAAGTAATAAATAGAAACAGTATGTTAATGCACAATTAGAATCAGGCAATAAAAAAGAGCAATTTATCCACATGCTTTGATTATTAAATTAGTAAATCTGCTTATATTATGCAATCAGACTGACTGAAGCCAGATGATAACACAATGCAATTCCCATTTTCAGCTACAACTCTAAAGTATGTTGATTGCATACTAATGATGCTCTCACACTGCTGATAGCTCATTAAACCTACTGTTCATTTGCATGAAGAAGAAAAAAAAATACATCCGATGTGTGAATAATGTAGCTCCAACCATGAAGACAGTACCTGACAAAGTAGCTAGTGTAACCTCACTAACACTAACCTCACTAACAGCAAAACTTAGAAAAAAAAAATTATTGTATGGAGACACATAATGTGGGTGTCCAACACATATATATATAAAGGGTGATATCATATGATCCAAAGTGTCAAGGGTGATAATGACACATCTGCATTTTCAGTGAGTCAACTTGTTGCCCAAGTAACAGAGGACAGGCAGCTGGGAGCCACGTTTAAAAATAAATCTGGGAAGTTTGTCAATTTGACTGAATTGCAAATGTTGTCTCAAAGCACACAAGAAAAAGATCTGCAGTGTAGGAAACATATGTGAAAACTGTAATATTTTAAATCTAGTGTTAAACCCTACCCTCTTTCAAAATTTTGTTTGTGCGCTACTTTTATATACCCATACATTTGTGCTGTACCTCTGAACCAAACATTTATGAATGGTGCAGCAAAAGATTTATTCTCAAAATAATGCTGTTAGATAAACACATATCTACAAAATAAATTAAGTCATACCACAACATTTAACACAACCAATAATAACAATATAGGCCAAGAATACACACAAAATAAAAATTTTCAAACTTCCTGTATCAGAAGATGACATTTTTTTTAGATAAACATTTTCAGTTTATTAAAATTAATGGGAGCTCAAATTTTATTTGTGCTTCTAAACACAGCTCTTAGATATAAGCAGCCTGTCCTATGCAATTCTCCACTGTTTTGCAGGGCTAAATTATTCATGTCTGCTTGGTGAAGTATAATTTAATTGAATAACAGTAAAATGCTCAGGGTATTGAATTATACCAACACCTCCGACCAGAAAAGGTTAGAAAAAGCCCAAGTGCATTAGATCTCTCATGTCCACACATAACAATGTATTTGAAAAATGACCAAACTGAGCCCATATATTCCATTACAACAGCTGTTACTATGCGCACTTAACACCCTAACACAAAAACAAACATTCACTCACATTAACACACATGGTTGGATTACTGACAATGCAGACTATCTTTTGACTTGCTCAACTTGTGCATGAAAATAGCTAATATTCTACCAGGGAGTCAGGAATCACCCAGCAGCTACATCCTCTGAGAAATGAAGCAATTTAAAAGCACTACACACCAAATGTGATATTCATGATTTGGAATCCTGCAGCAGAGCCAAGCCACACTGTCATAGCCAAGCAGACGTGATTCCCATTCAGACTGAGGGGAGGGGAAGGAGAGAAGACAAGGATATTCCACCCCCTGAGAAATAGTGCCCTGGATGGTGAAGAGGAACAGAGGAAAGGGGCGCTGAGACAGAGAAAGAAATGACTAGACCTCCATGTACTTCTGTTCTATTCCACAAAAAGCCGGTGTGGCTGCAGGTTTTTGTTCCAACCAACCAAGAGTTCACAGTTTGACCAATCAACTCTCTGAAGACTGAGATCAGTTGATTAATTGAGTCCAGTCTGGTGTCCCGCTGCTTGGTTGGAACAAAACCCTGCAGCCACAACAGCCGTTTGGGAATGGTTTACCCATGCCTGCTCTAAATCATACTTGCTGCTGTTTTCAGAAACAAATTATTTAATTTGACATAAACTAAACACCAATTGTCATTTGTAAGTTAATTATTTTCTGCTATCACTACTATGAACAGATGAGTTTCTTTTTTCAGTTGAATCCAACACAACTGTTTCCCAAATTACATGACTTTTCTGACATACCCCCATTTAACAAGTAATAAAAAGAAGAACATAATGGTTTGTGTCTTCTCCAAGTATCCACAAGATACATCTATAACAGTCTGCATAAAGTCAAACAAAGATGAAGTGGTTATAGGTCAAAGGTCACACTGACTTCATATATTTTTTATTATCATGATCAGGGCATCTCAGGGCAACCACAGAATTTCTTCAGATTATTCAGAACAATGAACTGATTCCAATTTGGAGGGGTCAATGGTAAAGGTTACTGTGACCTTCACCTCTTGATTTCACTTAAATGTGTAAAATACAGTAATAGTATGATTTGATGACACTTTATATCCAGAAGATCAGAAGTTGTCTGCAATATCTTTGGAATATTTTTTGTTTTGTTTTTATTCAAAATAATTTGGAGGCCAAAGGCCAAAAGTGACAGTTGCTAATACACATTCAGACCAATAACTAATTTAAAAGGAACTTCAACTATAAGACAAATAAGTTTTAAAATACTAAGACTGAACTCTACTACTAAATAACAGGAGCTATTAATGGGAGCAGCCATTATTCTGTGGGTTAGGGTTAGCATTCTGGGATGATGACGTCAATAGGTTATACTTGAATCAACACAAAACTAATTGCTAATTGCTCAACCTTTTGAAAAGAATCACAAAATGCCTCACTGTGTGACTTTTGATTGCAACTTCCAGCCTAAAAGCCACAAGGAAACCAATGTAAGTATTCACAGCTTTCTGCAAGAAAAGAAAACAATGGTAAAATGCGTGTGGAAGAGTAGGCTACAACTTCCCAAGGACCTGCAGCTGTGTTCCCGTCATGTCAACCCAAATGCTTCTGAGGATTGTTATCATCCACAGCTGGATAAAGAGCTCACTAGTGCTTCAGGCTATAAACGATGGCTGAAGCCAAATGCAGTGCCATCCATTTTTCCTCACAAGTAGTCTAAACAACCACAAGTGACAAGTGTAAACCGTGAGGCCAAAGACAGGAGATGTTAGATGAATGTGCACAGGTATTCGAAGTGGACGTGGACAATGACGATGATGAATACCCACTGGACACAGATATGGAAACGCACGGTGCACTTGTATGGACTCCAGTATTGTCCAAGTATGGCAGACACATCAACGCAAACAGAGATGAGCATGTCCCATGCAGCAGTAGACTGGGACGCTCATGTGTCCATTCCAGTTACATCTGACCACACCTGCTCAGGTAATAAGGACATGGAGTTGCCTTAATGTACTTTCATAAAATCCCATAATATGTCTTTATACATGTAAATGTTAAGAGGACAGTTAGAGACTACTGACATCATACTGTTTACATGTATAAGTCACTTGGACAGTTCCTGAGATAAAATTTAACTCTTTGCAATGCTCTCTATCTCTGTCGGCATCGGCAAGCAGTTCCTGCATAAACACCATCCCACTCTGGCCACGTCACAGCTTCCATTGTCTTCATGTTCTTCTAAATGTTGGTAGTGTTTTTTTTTCATTCACTTTCATTTTGTGTGTGTTTGCTCAGGTTCAAACTGAAATGGCTGAACAGATGAGTCAATTCGGCTACGATCTGTGAGCTTGTTTTCAGTGGCGTTTGAACAACCAGTTGATATCACTGCCCAGAAAGTATTACAGCATAAAGTATAATGGCCGTGTATGAGTGAACAGATTTTCAATAAAAGACATACAACTGCGAAAACATTGGGAATGTGTTTTTGTCATAATATTATTAACAACGAAATAAATGTGTTCGGGAAAACATGTCTTATTAATTGAGGTTCCTTTTAAGATTCAGGGTGCACATGTTTGTACCGAACTGTTTCAGTTCTGCGTTTTCAATTTAATATACAGTAGAGGTGTGCCAAACCATTACCTGTAGCGTATGTGAAGAATGAAAACACGCTCCTTAAGTTTCCACGTGAACCCTGGTGCAGGGTGGCTCATAATGTTGTGACAGCTAATATGTCTATTGACTGATGCAAACAGATTTAGACAGAATGAAGTAATGGTGACCGATCGATCGGCTGCTGATCATAATCGGCCAATTTTGCCTAAAAATAGCTAGATCAGCAATCAAAAAAGCATGCCGATCAAAAAGCGGATCTTGTAAATTACTAGCGACCATTTTCAAACTTGCAAACACACTACAGAACAGGTGCATCTAGTCTTGACTGTTTCTCTACTTTTTAAAATATAGTTAGTTAATTAATAGATAGTTTTATTTATATAAATGATGTACCTAGAGGTGAAATGATTCTTCGAGTAATTCAAGTACAAACAGATTACGTCACAACGTGATGTCCAGTAAATTTATTGTTTATCTGAGTAGTATTGTTGCTAGTCACTCTTTTCTAGTTCTCTTCACAATTTATTACTATTTATTAGTGTTGCACCGATCGATCGGCTGCCAATCATAATTGGCTGATATTGCCTAAAAATAGCTTGATCGGCGATCGGAAAAATAGGCCGATCAAAAAGCCAATCACATGACGTAAATTACTAGTGACCATTTTCAAACTTTCAAACATGCTACAGAACAGGTGCATCTGGTCTGGACTGTTTCTGTACTTTTTAAAATATAGTTAGTTAATTAATTGTAGAAATTTGGGACCATTTTACACTGCATAAGGCAGAACTGAAACGAACGCATCCACACTTCAACAGCACTTTGTCAAAGTGGACTCCAAACTTGTTTTGCAAACTGGCGAGTATTAGCATCTGTTAGCATGTAGCCTCAGTGTTGTAATATTTTTTTAGCAAATGTTCCAAGGTAGTGTAATCCTTAGGCTACAACTGCTTCACACATCCAGGCGTGTGCTTCTGCACGGATGCACACGCACACAATTCAAAACACTTCAGTCTTCTCCCATCCCTGTTTATTGATTGATCTAATTTAACACTTTAACTCCGGAGCCATTATTTCAGCTAAATGTGCTGCTGTGAACTTATCCTGAAAGCTGCTGTGGAGGAAAATCACAACAAAACTGTAAACCATAGTAAAAACAATCAAATTCCAAACCATTTATTTTTAGTCTGACTCACTGCTTTGTTTTGCCCCACATGTATGTTCAGAATTATGAATATTTAGAATAACTCATACATATAGAAAACTCACCAATGATGCATCAGAAATTAAAGGGTTTAAAAATTTTTATTTCATCTGATTACTCAATTAATCGAAGAAAAAAAATTGACAGATACTCGACTACAAAAATATTTGATAGTTGCCGCCCTAGAAGCACCCTCTGCTAGATGAAAATTGGAAATTTAAAATTCCTTCTGTGATCGACAGTGATCGGCAATCGGCAGATCAAGTTTTTTGATGAACAGTATTGCTGATCAGTGCATCACTAGAATGAAGCAGCAATTAAGGCTATCTACGTGGTGAGTGAGATGATTGCTAGAGCCAGAAACAAGGTTCAAACAAGGTGAGTTCATCAAAAAGTACATCTTAATAGCTGTAAAAACCTTTTTTATTTTAGAGTCGCTCTTACCCTCCAGTAGCCCCCAGAAAATTTGTGGTTAAGACCCTTGTCCCTGATGAACATCTGATGGTCTATGCTGCATGTGAAGCAGCCTGGCAGCTCAGATCAGTGTCACAGGTACAAAACCAAAGTTGGAAGACCCTCTGTATTCTCTAAGGTCTCCGGTTTAAGAACATCCCTGTCAATTATGTTAATGGAGTGAGACAAGCCAACAAAACAACAGCAGTGTGCTGGCATTGTTTCATGAAGATCAGTTATTTAACGTTTTTCTTTTATGTGAAATTGGTCTCTTTCACTGTACAGAAAATATATTGAAAATGTATCAATCCAAACAACCCGAAAACACCCCGAAAATGTACTAAACTGAAATTTTGTGTATCAATATAAGCCTATTTAAGATGATGATAATAAGCATCTAATTTAACTTATGACTTGTTTTTTTTCATATGCGTATGGTCTTTTCATTAAATTGTTCAATAACACATAGTGAAGGTGGTGAAGACTAGAAAATGACTGCTGTCTGAAAAAAATCAACAGGAGATGACCTATACACAACAGTACTTAGCACCAAAGTCAACTATTGTATAGCAAACTCAGGAGATTTTGCAACAGTATAACAACGTCATTCCACTCTCAGAGCTAGAACTAGAACTAAAGACCACAAGAAGTCACTTGTCAAGTCAGTATAATGGGCAACATTATACTGACGAAATACGAAATACACATTATTTCTACTCTCCTCTTGAGGGAGGCAGATTTTTCATCAGCAGATAACCCTGCGTTTATTGTGTATTGTTCCATTAAATTTAATGTGAATATGTTGGGGAGGGGGGGGGTGTTGTTGTTGTTGTTTTTGTGGTTGCGGGGGGGGGGGGTGATGAGTTGAAAAGAAAAAAAGTTGATTTTCTTTTGAAGCACTTGGATACGGTGTACATGGTTCTAAAGGGTTAGCATAGTTGTTACAGTCTGTGTTGGAAAAGCTCTAGTCTCATTGATCTGAGAGTATCAGAACAAGTAGAGACTGCAGCATCCAGCAGGCACTCAGCAGGACAACCAGGTAATGTATGCTACAGTGGATGTGTGTGCATTCTGTAAGTGTTATCCATACATACCCACTTTAATCCTGAAGGAGACAGGCAAAGGCTGAAGATGGCAAACAAAATGGCATACGTTCAGCAATCCAGTTGGTACAAGGCCAGTAGGAGGAAAACGAGGGCATGGTGTGTGCAGAGGGAGTTGGGGCCAATGCGGAAAAACATGCTGGTTGCCAGGTGGCATGTGGCATGTTCGTGTGTGATAGTCAGTGTTTGTGTGTAAGGGCAAGAGCTTAATATATCTACGAAAGACTGAAGCAGTGAAACAGCAGAGAAGCACCCGGAGCTATATGAGAACCCTGGGATTTTCCACCTCAGGCAATAGGATTGCTGCCTATCAGACACGTGTATACCTCTGCACATACAAACACACTACATTCTCTCCACTGATTACTGTCACTCTTGCTGGCTCCAACGTTAACACTGCCACGTTTTAACACACACTGTTGACCACCCTCGAGTGTAAGCAGATGACGGAAGGACAGAGTGGACCAAACACTTAAGAAATCTCAAGTAGCATAGAGCCACATGGTTCGAGGATGGATGTGAATACTGATCCAGACTGCAGAGGTGGCTACTGTAGCAAAGACCACTAATTACAACAAAGGACAAAGTGGAAGAGAGGGGAGAATACAGAAGAGGGGAAGATGGAAAAAACAGAACATAAAATGAGTTAAGATCAAGGCGAGAACAGATACGGAGGACAGTCGAGAAACAAGAATGAGTAATGAGAAGGTGGACAAAGGTATCATTTCTCACTGGGAATAGTCAAAGATTGTCTGAAAATGAGAATGCAAACAATGGAAGCTGAGAGTGGGAGGTGCTTTTGACAGAAAGAGGAGGAAGAAAGGCAAGTAGAGTGGATTGCAGAAGGCATCCCTCAGATCACACAAGCCCCTTAAGAATCTTTCTCAGACTGAGTAACACAATCACAACACCTTCTACATAGTCTAGAAAGTTTGAGGTGACAAGACGGCGTGAAAGTCTGACAGAGACGGCAACAACTTTTCGGTTACATTCATTACTGTTGATGAATATAGCCATGATTTACATTCTTCAAATTATGGAGGCGATGAAGATTGAGTGATGAGAATTAGTGAGCATTTCATTTTTCACTTAAAGAAGTGATATTTAGTTTTTTCTAGGAAGTTGTGCATTTTAAAATATTCCCCTGTGGTCTACGTGAACTGTAAATGCTATACTTGGGTGTCAATGCTTCATTAGTTCAACTCCACAGGTCCATTTTCAAAGCTATTTTTGAGTAACGGTACAAGAAAGGTGGTTCTGAGCGCTGCACTGGGAAAAAATGACCAAGAATATTTTTCTAATTCCTAGTCAAAATATGTCATCACACAAATAAGACATCATCACCTAAAGAGTCATTTTTCAGTGAGATGTAAGAATGTATTTTTGCACAATAAATCTTGAAATTCTTATTTCAAGAAACACACTTGTTCCATTAACAGATTTCTTTTTTCATTGGGTTAAGCAAAAAAATGAAAGAAAGAAAGAAAGAAAGAGAAAGAAAGAAAGAAAGAAAGAAAGAAAGAAAGAAAGAAAGAAAGAAAGAAAGAAAGAAAGAAAGAAAGAAAGAAAGAAAGAAAGAAAGAAAGAAAGAAAAAAAAAGAAGTGAAAATTATCTTGGTAGATTTTCAAAATCTATTGTCTAAAAATACGTCTCACTGAAAAGTTACTCTTTAGGTGATAATGTTTGACATGAAGTGTGATGAGATATTTTGAAGAAGTTAGAAAAACAGCACTGGTAAGATTTAGATTTTTTTCAGCGTTCCAACCTGTTAAATGCAAATGAGTGACTTCAGGCCCCACCCCCCAGGGGGTTGGCTCTGCTGCTCTGTCCCATTCAACCAACAACTGAACATTTTAGGTAAACAGCTCGAAGTTTGGATATATTTTCAGGGGCCATTTACACAAGGATGATTACAGCTAAATACAACAGCATATTTTATCAGAAGTGCACGTCAGGGTGGGAATACGCACAAATCTGAAGACTCCTTCCAGAGCGTGTTGAAGACACGCTGGGTCACGTCTCTGTTTAAACAGCAAGAAACGCACATGTTCACATTGCGTGCGTCTTTACGTCACATACGTTAACATCACGTACGTTAACATCACGCACGTTAACGTCACATACGTTAACGTCACATACGTTAACGTCACATACACTTTCATGTTACATGTTACATTCATACGCCGAGCAGGTAAAGCAACAAACATGTCAGACTACCTCTACCCCACAGATCTTCTAGCTGCACTAGCATTAGCTTAACCCTAACCGTAACCCTAGCACTAGCACTAGCAGCTCTAGTAGATGTACAAGAGTCGTTTCAGCTATTGTACAGACATTACATGCATACCATAGCCGAACAGAGACGGGTGTATAATTATATACATCAAAAACAGAAAACGTCGTGTCGGTGGTCTACCAGTACTACCTAGCCAGCCTGACATGCATATCCAATCGAATTTCACCTACTGTTGTGTCTTCGTATAACAAGAATTTCCTCCTGAATACACTCATCTAAACGCGAATGAAAAACTGAAAACAGGATACCACTTTTACATCTACCGTTTTCATCGTCTCCGTATAAATGTAGCCTCAGTATGGACCACAACCACAAATGTCTGAATGTTCATCCAAAGTCTTGACCTTGTATGTGCAAATGATGTGATGTAACTAGTTACAGACATAACAAATTAAGATGTAATTAAAACAACTTGTAGAAATCCACTCAATTTTTGCCTAAATGAATATAAAGATAACTTTGCAGAACCTGGAGGGTTCAAATTCAAACTTTTTGAACTATTAGGGTCCAAATGTACAAATAAATACACCAAAGAGTAATAAAAATGGGTTTATCAAAATATGACCCTTTAAAGCCTTGTACTGTCAATGGATATTCTCCTGCTTTAGAGTGTTGCATTGGAAGCATGGGTCTGGATGGAAATCCCATATTTTCCAATGTTTCCACTTCATTGTTTTCTCGCTCATTCACTAATAAACATAAACGTACACAGTCATATATACTAGCACATGCTATACCTTATTGTTAAGGTTGTGACAAATCCATTATCTTCACACAAATAAAAATGTCACCTCTCCTGCAGCACTGACATCACAGATGCTTCCTCTTGTTAGACCAAGATCACTGTTCTCAGTGGAAATGCTGCTAACTTCCCCTGCCTTCTATGTGTCACTGCTCTTACATTACAGTTAAGAGAGTACACAGTTTGCGCTCTCGTGTTTCTCTGTTCTCCTTCTTTCTCATTGCTCATCATTCTGCAGAACTGTCAGGGGGCATGGTTGGTAAATCACAAATGAACCCACTTATTGAATCCCTCTTGACATTTATTTTGTACAACTCATATCTTGTGGACGTGTGCTTGTCCATGCTTGGGTGAACCCATGTGAAAGTTTTTTTTTTCTACTACTCATACGTATGTATACTATTTCTGAGCGGCACTGTTTAGGAATTACATTTTAATGGTATGATGAATCAATCTGGATTAACAGAAACAATGCAAACGCAGCCAAGTGGAACAGATGGGGCTCAGCTTGGAATGTTGTGTGTGGAACTGTGTGCATATGTGTGTGTCCTGCTCTAGCAGAGGTAATTCATGTGACCTTGACCGTGGGAAGCAAGAGACATCCTGCAATTTGGATGAAGCAAATATATACATATTTACACAAAAAATACCTATTATTACAAATGCCCTATGACAGACATGGGGAAAACATTTTCATCTCTAAATGTCAGCGTGACAAAATTGCAGTTATATGTTTTGTAAACAGGCTAATATTAAAAGTTTCAACGTGGCAGCGATTGTGTGGATTCTTTGAGAGATGCTGAGTAAATGCCTGGTTATTTTATCATGGCTAGCACTGTGCACAGATTATCATGGCCCAAAAATCAATTTCCAATCAAACAGACAGAGTCCCTACAGGAATTCTGATGACAATACCAGCAAGATCCACTACAGGTAATAAATAACAGATCATTGAGAGGAACACTACATTTTAGTGCTCACTGTTGATAATTAGCATATCTGCAGTGGCTGTAAGTGTAAGTGTTTCATTCTTTTTTTTTTTAATAGCCTTTGATATCCTAGTTTAACACTATTCAGGAGGTATGTGGCATAAACTCCAACCTCAGTCTAACAATCAACCTTACACGGTAGGTGATTTTATATGAAGCTGTGAAAGTGTTGACAGTTGATTCAAACTCAGTGATACGCCTTTAGGAGATTGCTTTAAAATGTGTGTTTACAATGTCGCCATACGGTCTTTTTCACCTGTGAAATCACGACTCCAGCCAAGCCTAAAAGCAGATGCAATTTAAAAGTACTCTGTTCATTCGACATTCAAAGTGTTGTTGTGTGGAACATAAGAGGGCAAAGGAAAATAGATTAGTAAAACCTCACAGGAACAGCAAACCTCAGGGAAAACTAAAGTCAGCTGAAGTGCTGAGCACATTTTTAAACAAAAGTTTGTTTTGTCCCTCCTCAAAAAAATTATATATACATATACATATACATATACACATACACATACATATACATATACATATACACATACATATACATATACATATACACATACATATACATATACATATACATATACATATACATATACATATACATATACATATACATATACATATACATATACATATACACATACACACTTTATCCCCAGTGCTTCATTCCACTAAGTAGTGACAGTCTACCTTGGTGCAGAATTAACAACCCACCCCAGTTAAGATGCCAGCCTAGGTTCTCAAAATCAATATCCATTAAGCATTCAATTGATTTAACAGGGGACAACCAAGTGAATAATGTGGAAATACAATGAAAGGTTGAATTACCTGTCAGAAAATTAAGCCTTAGCCACAGCCACAGGGATGTGTCCATAATGAAAGGCAGCTCATGAAGCCTACATTCCAGTGCAGGAATCTCAGTGTGTGTGTGTGTGTGTGTGTGTGTTACAGTCACACTGAAGGTTACTTTTTATATTGATGTATATATTAGTGATGCACGTTCTCTTCCCAGTTAAAATGTGCCTGAAATTTATACCATCACTTCAGTGTTGTTTTCTGTGGAAACACGTTTTCCATACAGCAAATGTGCATGAGCTAGCCTGCCTGATCTGCATAAATATCCATGCTATTAGGTCAGTGAATTTCATATTCCGCCATTTAGGAGTGTTTTTAATGTGAGGTCCTAATAGAGGAGCGTCGACCATGTTACTTGGAAAAGGCTCAGTTGACCACTCTGGAAATGAGTTCAAATGAATCACTATGATTTTTGAGGGGGTTTGGTTTTGTAGTAAATAAATCCAAGTGGAGCTGGATACTTACTCCGCTTTCCGGGCCAATCCCACTGAGCGGCACAGAGTGGTGGGGGTCTGCGGAACCAGGGACTTGCAGCAGGGGCTCCTCTTGTCCTCCTCGGCGGGGTCCGGGCTGGCTTGGCTCGCTTTGGGCGACTGCGGAGAGGTGGGGACGAGCTGCAGCTGCTGCGGGTGGTGTGAGGATGGCGCAGGAGGGGTCTGGTGATGCTGAGGCTGGGCCGACAGACCGGGGATCTGCCGCTGCTGCTGCTGCGGCTGCGGCGGCGGCTGCTGCTGCGCCTGCTGGCCGAGGTGAGCCGCTGCTTTGGTGCCGGCCGGGTGGTGCTGATGGAGGTGGGCGGGCGCCTGGGGACTGGCGCTGCGGTGAGTCGTCGGGTGATGGTGGTGGTGGTGGTGCTGGGCGGGCTGGTGCTGGACGTAGTGATGGGGGTCCCGCAGCTGTCGGTTCTCTCCAATCAGGTCCTCCACCTTTCGCTCGAGCTCGTCAATGCGCTGGCGCTGCGTCTGGATGAGGCTTTGCTGGTTCTGTACGATAGTGGTGAGCTCTTTCAGGTAAAGAACGGCTTTCATTGGATTATCCAGCAGGCTCTCCATTACTGGTTGTAGCTGTGGCCGTGGACCCGGCTTTGTGGACTTGTTCAGCTGTTTCTGGCGCTGCAGTCCGTCGACGGGGCCTCTAATCGGTGAGTAACTGAGATGCTGTGACGGCCGTCTGACGCCTGCACGAGCTGGAGGGGGTGGGGCCTCTCTCTCTCTCCCTCTCTCTCCCTCTCTCTCCCTCTCTCTCCCTCTCTCTCTCTCGGAGGATACCAGAAATGGTGCTGATGCAAGAGGAGGGTTTCAGCATCAGCCGAGTGAGGAGGCGGGGCCGTAGTGGGTTAGTGACGTATACTCCCGCATGGAAAACAGTCAACTATGTTTTTGAGGCAGATATTTGAATAGTTTGGTTTTCTATAGACTAGTGGTTCTCAAACTTTTGTCAGTGTTTTACCAACTTGGAAACAATATTTTTAGTCAAGTATCCCCTGATATGGGCAAAACTTTTTTGGTTCCTCCCAAAAATGTTTTGTTTGTACACACACACACACACACACACACACACACACACACACACATATATATATATATATATATATATATATATATATATATATATATATATATATATATATTCGCTAAAATAGCTATACTAGCTATAAAATATAGGTAGTATTATACTCTTCTGGCATCATGTGGTGTCAGTATAATAATGTAATTCAATGTAATTAATCACATGGGTCAGATCAGAGTCTCTGTTTGGCTGGTTTTGGCCCACGGACCACATGTTTGATACTCCTGCTCTAAACCGCTTTTTAGTCCAGTCCACAACATGACACGATCTGCCATCCTCTTATTTTACTTCGCACTTCTCTATTTTCAAATTTCTTTGGAAAAATAACAGAGTATGAAAAAGTAAGAAAATTTAGGATTTTTTATGAAAACTCATGAAGTTCATTTCACAATTTTGTATGTGATTTCATTTTGTGCCTGTGAATTAGAGAAGCTAAATCTCAGGAAGTCCCTGTTCTCCATCTGGATGTGTGATGTGATAACTATCGCTTCTGGTGCTCTTTTTTGTCACATAAAAGTCTTTGTGCGTTATTGCAAGTCATTCTGGTTGTTGCCCTGCAGGGCTGGAAAAGGCATGGCTGAGAATCTAATAGCTTCATCCTAATGTGCTCACTTAGCAGCAAAGTATGAAAATAATCTTATTTATGCAGATTATTTTACAAGGTAAATGCAAGTCAACTGGAGCACTTTTTAATCATTTATCCACATTTTAGCATGCAAAGAAATACTGTTGTTTATAGTAAATACATTTCCCTCCCACACTGAAGTACAAATAGCTGTATAAATTACTATAAAGTGGTTAAAGCAAAAGTGTGTGCTTTTCACTTTGCAAATTGGTGTCTCCGAGTTTACCAAAAGGGAAATATAAATACATAAACCACACAGATATCATGAAGGCAGCGCAAGAAAAGGAAATGGGTTTTAGGTTTGCAGAGAGGATCCCTCCTGATCCAGTCTAAAATGATATGTCTTGTCTTGTTTTTGTGGCACCTATAGTATGGTTTGGTACAGTGAAAATGTACAAGACAACAATAATATGTCTTTGTCTAATGTGAATAGAAATCTGTAACAGGCCTAAATAATGATGTCTGAATGCAAATCATCCAAATGAGCAAGAGTTTTGAAAAAAAAAAAAAAGAACAGGACTACACATTTGTTAAACCTTCACCAGTAACAACAGTTTATTTGAGATAGATATTTGTTGAAATTGTATGAAGCTTGAGTAATTTAGTGTTAATTAGTGTCAGAGTCTAATGAAGCAAATGACAGACTGCCAAGTTGTCCTAGAACAGGAGTAGGCAGTGATTAATAGTAGTTTTTACAAGAACACTGAAGAACTCGTGGAAGTTTTTAAAAATACCTCAGAGGAAAAATATAAATATCATATGACCTTGAGACAGTGAAATATTAGGACCACAGTGGTGAGCCAATGTGGGTGCAGCCAGGTCTTCCCTTCCATATGGCTGCTTTACAAGCTGCATGAAGTGAAAAATGGCTTGCTCACCCGACCAGCGACACATGGCTGGACGGAGCCAAAAATGAGTTTGGGGATTGTAAAAATGGAAATGATGCCAGCAGTGACTTTGGTGCAAGGGTGACATCTGCAGAGTCCAGCCTTACTTATTACTAACTCTATGCTGGAGGAAATGCAACCCACCTTTAACATCAATTAGCTTATAGAAGCTGCAAAAACCTGAAATGGTCGCTCGTCCTTGATCTGAAACGACAAGGGCGAGTCATGTTGTGTGATGAGAATAGGCAAGTTATTTACCTCAGTAACTGAGTACGCAAAGATGAGAGACCCTTAAGTGCCCTTTAGAAAGCCATGCCAGTGAATACTTACATTTGTTCACATTTAAAGTGTGTGCATCTACTGACATTCAAAGTCCCAGTTCACATTTTTCACTTACGCAAGACAGAAGTTTGAAAGTTGCTTTGCAGTTTGAAAGTTTTGCCCTGTCTTCGGGTCCTTCTCCAGAAGTTTTGATTTCCAAACTGTGCTATATCAATATAGGCTTACTCCCCAGAGTGCAGTTGTATCTGGAGTTTGTTGCTAAGCTGAAAGTAGACCAGCTGTATTCTCTCTCATTATTCAGTTGAATTGATGCTGAGCTTGATACAGACTGTGAACTCCTGTGAACTTAAAGGAAGAAAGACAGAAAACAGAAAGATGTCTTTCAAAAAGAAGCAACCACAACAGACAAGGGCTCCAGCTTTTGTCTTGAGTAGCCAGCAGTACTGAGAAGTGGTACATCTATTTGAAAAGTTTGATCATATAGCTTCATAATTGTCATGATCACCATCGTATTTGAAGTGATTTGTCCTTTTTTCCTCAATCTTTAGACCCTGCAGTAAGAGAAAAGTGCTCTGTTTTTGGGCTCTTTCTGCCAGCTTTTCTCATCAATATGGATTTATTTGCTGGATGCATGAACCCTATTTGACTTTGTATATGAGCAATTTTATGCCCTCAAATGACTCATTGCTTATGGATATTTTATGAGTCATCACTACCTCCTCGGCATAAAAAGAGAATGAAAACACATACGAAAAAAAGATTAGATTCATCAAAATAAGACTTTGTCTTCTTTTGCTTGTAGCCAAAAAAGTCAAGGCAGTTTAGGTAGTAAATAAAAAAAGACTGACTTTTGTCAAGGACATTGGAGCTTTAATGACATTAAGATATGAGATAAGAACAGACAGTATGATAAAGCAATCAGTGTCAGGTAGAGATTAATTACTTACACTGCTACACTTCATTAGTGACACTCTAGAGCAGACATGAACTAGTCAGGAAGTCTGTAAAGTTAGCTTCTTTTTAACAGACAGGTGCAGTGTTTGTTTACCTGGTTGACTAGTTTCAGCTACTTCCTGTAGCTTTCATCAGAAGCGTCACATGCTGTTGTTGTGAGCTGTCTTGTAGGCTGTTTCAGGAGAATTGTCCAGACTGCAGAGGGTGGTTTCATCCCTTTGGTTCATGTTCTCGTATCTCGACGGTCCAGCGGTGGTAGCCTAGCTGTAGCTTTCAGCACAGATGACCCTGGCCTTTCTCCAGTCCATTGTGTGGTTCTCTCTCTTACAATAGTCTGAAGTGGCTGATTTGAGGTTTTCCTGATGTGCTTGTTATTTTGCTGTTCTTGTTCGTCTGTGTGAGGTTTCCTTTTCATATTCAGTCTGGTGTTCTTTTTTACAGATTCCAAATGTTCTCCCTGTCTCTCCCACATATGTTTTGTTGCATGATAAACATGGTATTTTGTATATGATGTTACATTTTTGTTCTTGTTGTATCTTGTCTTTGTGTCTGTCCAGTAAATGTCTGAGTTTATTGTGTGGTTTGACTAGTGTGTTGATGTTGTGTTTCTTCACACATCGAGATACACAAACATGAACCAAAGACCATGAACAGAGATAACGGCACATACACCTTATCACACACCTGGGATGTGGTTCTGAAGAAAATGTCAGACAGCAGGGGGTGTAATGACCCCCTGGAGTCTGGACAATCCTCCTGAAACAGCCTATAGAGGTAATGCACGTGACGTCACGCGATCCCATGATTCCGCTGTGCCGCCACATTGGACGGCAAGAAAAAACAGCGCTCTATCATTGTACAGTATTATGGCTGAAAATGATAATCTTTCTGACTATGCTTTGAAGTTGTCTGATACTCGTAAGGATCACTATCGATCGAAGATTCAGCAGATAGGATGTTTCGACCCATAAACTACCAAAAGCCATGTTAAAGCCGGTTTTCTCAACGACTAGTGATGTGTGCCAACACTTCCTGATTTAGGGTATCCGGACATTTATGACTATTTAATTAACAGAACATCTGCATACACAGCCGAGGCAATGAAGAATTATAAAAGCTTAGATGGGTATTGATATTTCATAGCAGGTTGGATCAAATACTTACACCTCAAAATGCAAAAGCAAGGTAAACAACAACACTTACGTGTAGGCCTATTCAGTCGTGTATTGTACTGTGTAGTAGGGCAGGTATAGCTATGTTATATAAAGTGTCATGTAAAATGAATAAAAGGGAACTATTTCCCACATTTAATCAAACAGACGGGCCTCCCAGTCAATTTTAAATTCAAGCTAGTGTATTTGGCACGTCTTCATAGTGACACAAAAATGAAAAATTCAGGAAGCCATCTACCAATATTTACAGGCATAAATAAGTCAACAAGGAGTGTGGACACATGCAGAATGTGTGTGGAATTATCAAAATTTGACCTATCAGATATAAAATGAACACTGCAAAGCCATGTGCCGTCACTTGGTTTATTGGTATTGTCGTGTATAGTGGTCATTGATTTCGACCGTTTCTCTGATTCTTTAGGGATTCTGTCGAAGGAAACTCTGTCTGTTGTCCCCTGGCGATTTGTACAAGTGACAGCACAACATGATTTACCCATAGTAGGACGTCAATGCATTATGTCTATAGAGCTCCAGATGATGATGTTACAGGCTGGTCATGTGAGCAGGAAAAAGTCGACGTATCCATCTTGGCACTAATGGTAAATGGTAAATGGACTGCGCTTATATAGCACTTTTCCACCTTCATGGTGCTCAAAGTGCTTTACATTAGCCTCACACACACACTCATACTACACCAGTAGGTTTCTAAGGTCAAAGGTCAGTCCTACTGGGGGCGTAAGTCAGGGTTCAGTGTCTTGCCCAAGGACACTTTGACATGTGGACAGCCAGAGCTGGGACGCTAACCGCCAACCTCTCGGTCATTAGGCGACCCACTCTACTAACTGAGCCACAGCCGTCCCTAATGGTTGGCAGGCACTGGTAGCAGAGACATTACCAAAATATAAACTTGCAACTAAATTTGGGGAGGAGATACTTTTGAAAAGCATTATGCGGGTCTGTTATATTTAATATGTCCAATTTCTGTAATTTCTGAAGTCAGATTTGCACTCTGATAGTGTGAAAATTGCCCCTCTAGCTGACTGTCAGTCGAGCTAGACCTACCACAAATTGACCAAAAGTTATAATTCTGTATTGAATTTCTAGAGTATATCAACACCAAGCAGGACAAAGAGATAAAGACGGGATGAAAGAGACAAAGTCTAAGCTCTGCAATAACTGTATTGTGTATTATAAAACCGGACCAATATTTTGTAAATATATTTTTAATAATGATGTTTTTTTAAATCAGAAGTGACATATTTCTGGCACTGTAGGTAGGCGTCCCATTTAAGAAGTGATACAATCACCTATGTAGATTATTTAATGACTGACACTGCTTCAAAGAAGTAGCTGTTTATGAAAACTAGGCCTAGAACCTCAGTGGTTCCATTTCTTAGATATTTTTCACCTTAGTAAAATTCCAACATCACCATTAATAATTTATTGATACAGACTGTTCACACACTCCCTCCAAGGAGATTTCAAGTATCATAAGATCAGATGAGCAGGTTTTTCTCTGTGTTCTAAGTCGAAGGTTGTGATTTTTACCAGTAGTTGTCAGAGACCGTTTTTAATGAAGCTACTGTACCAGTAAAAAGCTAACATGAGATGGTTCAAAATGGGCACATTTTTCCATAATGAGCATATATTTGACAAAACATAAAATATGTTTATTAAGGATCCTTAACATATGCTGACATGACACAAGCTGTTCTTTACTTTTCCTCTCTTTTTCTCATTCTTTCTTCTGTCCTTTTCTTGCTCCTCATTACAGGATTTTTTTTTAAGATAAAAGTATTATTATTATTATTATTATTATTATTATTAATAATAATAATAATAATAATAATAATAATAATAATAATAATAATAATAATAATAATAATAATAATAATAATAATAATAATAATAATAATAATAAAGAAGAATCCATATCTTGTCAGCAGGTTCACACATGTAATACACACCCCACCCAAATCTGTCCGCTGCCAACCCATCACTAGATCATGCATCACACACTCTGCATACTAGTAGCAGTGGGCTCACCATATGAGGTGCCTGTGAAGCAAATGGGGGTTTAAGTGCCTTGCTCAAGTACCAGGGAATTGAACAGATGACTCATTAGCCACATCCATCTTAATAAGTAAAGTTGATGTGTATTCTAACTATAAGCTTCATATATACGGTAGTTACAATTCTTTTTAAACCTTCCACCTGATTAAAGCAAGAAGAGCTGTTAATGTATGCATCTATTTGACCTCTGGCCTCACGTGGTGTCCAAAACCAATATCCACCACCCCACTTCCCTTCCCTGTTGGCTCAGCAGTGATAAATAATGACAAGCTGGAGAGGCCACAAGTATCTATTGTAGATTGACTTCAAATGGTAGTGGTGTTATGTTTGGAAAGTGCATTTTAATTGCACATAAACTAAGTGTTATACTGTATGATTATCCCATGGTGTGAAATAAAGTGATAAACTGTGTGTGAAATGAATTGCTGTAGAAATATGGTGTATATCCACTACATTTAGTTCAACTGCTGGATTAATGCCATATCTGTTTGTAAAATTACAAGCCTTTAACCGTAGATAAAATGAATAATGTTTTTGGGTTTAACACTGAAAAACCCTAATGACATAGCTTTTCTTTTTAACAATGGATACACACATATGTGTACAAGACAGGTGGTGAAACAGTCCAATAAAAGCTGTTTTCATATAATTTCAACTGAGAAAAATTTATCATTATTGTGCAGCTCAGTCTCATGCTTTCCTCTGTGATTATGAATGCCTGGTAATTGTAAAAAAAAATTCAAAAAAATAAAAAAAAACCCAATGGAGCACATCACAGGCTGAATAGGTATGGGACCAGACCTGCTGTGAACTACCATTAAATATTATGAAATAGGTCTGAAACCTTTTACTAAATATGTTCCATTACATTATCTCTGAAACATATATCAGTGGGTAAAAAAGCCACAACTAGGCCACAAGGAGAAATCATTCATTTATCCTCACTTGGGTCTTGGAGGTTACTTTATCCCATCCCAGCTACTGCTCATGAGTAAAGGTAAGGTACACCCTGGACATTCCACCAGTGTGACATATAGAGACAAACAAACAATCACTCTCGCATTCACACCTATGACCAATGTTTAACCTATCAGTGCATAGATGCTTTGGATGGTGGGAGGAAGCTGGAGTACATGGAGACAACCCACGCAAGAACATGCAAACTCCACACAGAAAGGTTTTTTTTTTTATTATCAGCAATGAACACAAATGGGAAATATTCCTGAACTGACTTAAAAAACTACCTGCCTCTATATTTCCCTTGATATGTAATGAACGTTTTAACATTTTTCAGCTGAGTGTCATTATTTTTAAGGCCAGGCACTTTGCCATTTTGCTTCAGTCTCATATTGCTCTCATCAATTCCAATACCAACAGCAGGTGGCTGCTTGCATTGAAAACAGCTCTGTATAAAACCTGCACTACAAATAACAAACATGTGGTGTGTGCAATAAAGTGACTTGCTGTGGCACATTTACTAATTAAGTGGTAGAAAAACATGAAGTCTCAGACTGGTGAATTTTGACATTGAGGTACCAATGTTACATTCAGCAATAATTTAATAAGTTTTCCTGTCTTGGCTCAGTGTTCTGCAGCAAAAAATCTGCTTTAATGCTAATCCTGAATATATGCCAAATTATATTCAACCAACTATTTATAAAATGGTATGGATAATTTAAATGAGACAAATGCAGAATAATCGGACAAAAACTCCTGGGTGAATGTGTATGCAAACTGAATACTTTATTAAGTTAGTTGGAGTTCAAGTGAGGTGAAGTAACTCAGTTCAAATAGATTCGCAGGGAATACCAAATACATGTCCTCACCATTTAGTTTCCAGTAATTTCTATTTGCTGTATGTGAATGTTGTAGTGAGGCTGAACAGAGGTTCACCCCTCACTTCGAATCCAATTAACATTTTTGACTAGGGGTTTGCATAAAACATTTGTGTGTGTGTGTGTGTGTGTGTTCCTGTCTGTTTAAAGCCTTGAATCCAATAGTCTAATGCTTTTTTAAAGCTCCTTTTCAGTGTCATTACCTCCAAATATAGACTATAATTTAGAAAAGAAACAGGATTTACCTCAAGCGGCTTATTTGTCACATCATCACAGAAAGCTGTGAACACATGCAGCAGCTAGTTAGTACAGGGAAAGCCCAGAGGTCAAATACATAAGATGATACATGAGGGTTACTACTATGCAGCCCCAAATCAGCAGAGAAATATGTAATTAGGAAAGTAAATCATTAAATATTTGCCCTGCCGTGTTGGAAAACACTATAAATGAAACAATTATTCTGGTGTTTGTATTAGTAGATCAAAAATACCTCCCACTTCACCACCTTTCTCAAAAACACATTTCATTCTCTGTGTAGGGTTTAACATATGGCAGCAAAGTTCATCCATTCATTCATTATCTAAACCCACTTTATCCTTACTAGGGTCATCAGGGTCACTCAAGCCAGTTCATTTCAATGAAATCACATCGCTTCAATAAAATTCAAAATGAATGATACAATTACTAATTAAAATCAACATTTGAACATAAAATGAACATACAGTACATTTTGTAATAGGACACCCAAGAAGTAGCCTTCAGTTTATAAATGGGGCCCTTAAACATGTACAAAATAAGAGACACATATCTTGGTCTTAGCCATGATTCATTTGATTGTGTTGATCAGATTGATAGGTGGAACATATCCCTCTTTAAAGCCACACTTTTCTCCCTTTAACGTTTGTATTCTTTGTGGAATATTCCATGCATTTTCTAATCCATTTAATTGTACTAACCTTGCCAATCACCAAATAATGCACCTGCCTCTACACCTGTCCCTCATTGCTCAATTAGGTCTAAGTCTATACAGATTAGACACTTTCCTCTTAGCAGCTGTCAGAACATATATGCTGCCAAACTGTGCAATCAACCTGCTATCCCACTCTGTCTCCTCTCTCCTCCAGTTACCATCACGACATAGTCCTGACTGCATGTATGATAAGGCTCGATGTTTCCATTAGAATGAGTAGCCTACATAAGTGACGAGCATGACTGACCGGCTCAGTATCACAGAGCTATAAAACTGCAGGATCTTCTCCGACAGCTGCTTCTAGAGCAATAAATACATTGTCAACTCGAGCTGAGGATGTCAGTTGTGACATGAAGTTGACAGTGATGTCTGCAGAAATATTGCAGCAGAGCCGGGCTGGACCTGCAGAAGAGGACAACATAGGTTTAACCAGCATCTAACAGTCTGAAAGTGAGATGAACTGCTGTCACTAACTTCTTAAAACATACATTTTGCAGTTTCAGTGTGGTACTCTTCACGGGTGACAAGTAACAAGATACTGACTTCAGGAGAACCTTCTGATATTCAAAATAAATTCAAAATAACTCTCCCTGTGTCTGAATAGGTCTTCCGGTTTCACCCAAAAATATGTTTGCTAGGTGATTCTGACCATCAGCCTGGTTCCACAGCTGGAGATGGGTCCCCGGGTGCTGCACATGGCTGCCCACTGCTCCTTACAGGTGCCCCAATGGCATGAAGGATGGGTTAAATGCAGAGGACAAATTTCATTGTACAATGTATATTGACAAATGAAGTATTTTACTTTTCTTTTACCTTTTAATAAATAATAAATGTACACAGGAAAAAACTGTGAACTCCAGGCACTCTGTTTTAGAAATACTAAAATGTTTTTATTATTACCACATGGTCAAGTTAAACCTATAAAAACAACTGTATTTCAATTCTACTTAAACAGTCTCTTTTTGGACTATTGTGGCTTGTTGTGTGACTTGTATCTTGTTTATTTTAGTCGCAATGAGCTATTGCCATCGTGCTTCATCATCATCCGTCAGCGTCAACAGATCTTAATTCTGATTGATTCATGAGATAGATCTAGGCACAAAATGTTTGTTTGTCAAAATTTAAAATTGTAAACAATTTGTTAACAACTTTGTATATTTTTCCAGTTTGGCATTAAAATATTCTCAATGGATTTCAATTCTGATTTTAAGATCTATTGAATGCTTCCCTTTTGTTGAAAGCAAGACATCATAGTTGTGTGGTCTGGATGAGCACATGGCCATTGGCACTATCTTTTTCTGTTTTGTCTGCTTACTGTGCTGCCTTTTATCCAAGTCATCAATGGAAATGAGAACTGGTTTTCAATTGACCTACCTGAAATAAAATTAAATTTAAAAAAAAAAAGACTGTAAATACTTTGAATAATTTTTTGGAGTTCATTGTTGTTTACTGAGTACTGTCACAGCCTGGGCTTTGACTGTGACAAAACAGTGGAGAGGAACCAGGTAGGAACCAAAGAGTAATTTATTGTAACTAAAAGAATATAGTGAGCATCAGTATATCAGTAGTGTAAGGCCTGCATGGATGGAACTTCTCTGCTCTGTCTACAAATGTTTTTATAATGTAACAAAAAATGTCTGAGGTAATCAGCACTGCCAACACTAATATGAATTCTAGTGTCTACGGTAAAGATTTCATTCGAGTCAAACAAATCAAGTACTGCACTAACCTCTGCACACATCTACAGTATAAACTGTTGTGGTTAGTTTTACTGAATATTTTAACTCAATTGTTTTAACTTGCAGCTTCTATGTCTGTTTGGATTTGTACAGTTAGTTAGTTAGTTAGTTACTTAGTTATGTATGTATGTATGTATGTATGTATTTGTTTGTTTGTTTATCTGTCAATCTTGCACTCTTCTTTCCCCCAGCTTTTCCCTTTTTTCTATTTTTATTTTTTCCCCATCTCCCTCTTTCTCTCTTCTTCTTCTTTCCTTTTTTCTTCTACGTAGCTCTATGAATGCTAAAGTATTTTTAGAATGTATGCCATGCTTTGTGTGTTTGGCTGAAGTTATTCAGCCTGGACAGACGTTTTGTGTGAGTCATGTCTTAACGGGTTTCTTCCAGTACATTAGCACTTTGTAATACAGGTGATGTTTGTCTCATTGATCGTTTACCCAGGATAACAGATGGAAATTAGCTTCTTCATAAATAACAGTACTATGCAAGTGCAGGTATGTAAATAAAATGAAAACAAAATGGCTTCAGTGCTATGGCCTTCAGGTGTAGTGAAGACCACTGTCAAAGACAATCAGACCAAGCATAGCAGCCAAACAGCAGAACAGCGTAGGTCTGACCGGAGCAGAGAGTCCTCAGAAGCTACTGAACATCATGCTGCTTAAATAGACCAACCGCTCTTGACAAAGGTGGCACTCATCAGCATGGCTCCACCTGCAAAATACAAAGCTAGACAGAGACCCCTAGTGCTTAAAAAGCACTGGTTTGCCACAGGACAAACACTGAACAAAAATACCACACTTTTGTTTTTGTTTCCATTTTTTATGAGCTGAACTCCAGGCCTATTTCTCTCAAATATTGTTCAGACATCTGTTTAAATCTATGTTAGTCAGCACTTCTTTGCTAAGATCATCCATCCACCTCACAGGTGTGGCATATCAAGATGCTGATTAGACAGCATGATTACTGCACAAGTTTTGAAGGAGCATGTAATTAGCCTTTATCACATGGCGGCCATCTTGAAAAGAAAACAAGGCTTGGGTGGCTGAACACTGTCAACACAAGTGGAGGCGTGTGGGCATGATTTGACATTTATGTCAGGTATGTGGACAGATAACTGCAGCAAAAAGCTTACACTCACTTCATAAAAAGATATATTCACCAAATTAAAGGTAAGGACATGAGAAAACGCAAACACCAGTTAATGCTAACTGGCACTAATAGTTAGTTGATTGTGCTAGCGCAACATTTACATTATGGTATGAATTAAACAAATTGTCCTGTAAACCAACAATATCTGTTCATACACTGTGTTTCCATGATTTAGTCTCAGTCACTAGTAAAGATTCTCCATGGTAAACAATAGGTTGCCATAGGTTAGCTTTTTAGCACAATCCAATTCACATTGTGTCTGTTCCAGGTGAACAATACACTGAAAATAATGCTAGCTAGATGATGTTTTGTTTTTAATACTGTATATAAATAAAACTAAACTATAGTGAAAAATCAAAAACTATTATGACCTTGGGATGGATTACACTAGGGAATGAGTTGGAGAAAGTAATTGTGTTCACTTAGATTTTTATGCTGATTAAACCAAAATGGCAGTCAGTTTTTCTCGCACATCAAGTTTTTACACAGCTTACCCTCAAGCAAAAATACACTGATCGGCTGTAGTAAGACTTGTCAGCTGATTACAACTGGACTCATCTACAGCTACGTGGAAACTTCACAAATGAGCTCCCAATAGGTCTGTACAATTGCAGTATAATGACAGTAGACATATCCTTTAGTGTTCAATAAACATTGCAGTCATGCCTGTTTCTTTCACATTTCACTGTATGTCAATACTTGAAAATTCCAGTACTTACATGTTAGCTACACATGTTAGCTTCATATTTTTTTAAAGAAAACTTGGATCCTATAGTTCAAGAACTTGACGTGATAGAGAAAAACTGAGATCAGTTTTGGATTCCGCACCCCAAAAATGTGTTTAAAACAGCTATCAGAGCTAAGTAAAAAAAATAAAAATAAAAAAATAAAGTAAAATACTGTTCCCCAGCCCCCCATGGAATGAACCTATATAAAATGTAGGGCCAGATATAGGTTTTGCATATATGTGACAATTAGCCATTATCATATTTTGAGTATAGATTCTTTCCATGTTAGGTGTTACCTTGGCAAAGAAGTGCACACTAATAAAGATTTATACAGATTTGTGAACGATATTTGACAGAAATAGACATTTTGTGTACTATAGAACACATTTTAGATATTTGAGTTCAGCTCAAAAATCAAGAGCAAAAAAAGGGTTACAATTATACTGTCCCAATTCAAAGACCAGCTTAAACAAATCACCCTTTTTGAATCTCTAACCTTTTTTACTCCCTTTCAATAATAAACAGAACTCGGTCTCGGTGCTTTTTTGTTACTTACTTGTTACTTCTTATAATATTTATTTTTAATCATTATTTCCTTTGAAGCTTCTTTCCTGGCCATCAGCAGAACGGTCATAAACTCTGCTCTATTATATTATTTATATATATTTGTGAGGCTGAATATAGAAAATATTTAGAAGAAATTAGTTATATAAAACAAATCTTGCTTGCACCTTTAAGTAGAAAGGGTTGTCCCTGTGCTGAAACTCATTTTGCTTTGGTACAGAACATTAGCTATTGTAAGACCTGAGTCTGGGCCTCACAGGGCATCCGCTCTAATCACCACACCACCCACTGTTATTGTCAAGTACAGTCCTACGTCATCTTCCCCTCCATCCCTTAAAACACTGAATAAGCCCTGCACTACTCATGCTGTGTGGTGAAAAATAAGGCTATAAATCACGCCACACACACACACTCACTGCTTACTGAATAATCTGCTCTCTGTGTTTGTCATATTTATCCTTTCCTTTGGGTTTTTCCATGGGTTAAGTGAACTTCTTACATTCACATTGGTATTTACTACCAGGATTCCCTTTCCACCCTAAAATGTGTAAATGAATGAATGATTAAATAAATATATGAATAAAATTGTTTCCTTACTCCTCTAGGAGAGAAGTATGGAGTAAGTCAAATTGTGAAACTGCTTTTATGGAAACTTTAACCAACTGAGGCAAACATTTTCTGTTCAGTTACTTGTTAAATAAAATATGAATAACTGCATGAAATATTCACTCTCATTATGTTAAATTGGTTTGATTTAAGCTTTAATTAAAAGTCAAAAGTTACCAGACAGGGACATTGATTTCAGTTTGTTATAGGTAAGTTTTTTGTTTTTTGTTTTTTTATAATTTCAAACATGCATGTACTTTTGACACAATTGCCTAATACTTTACAACTTTTTTTTCAGAACTGAATAAATCAATTGTTTAATCAAACCTGATATTAAGTTAAGCACTAGTATGATGATGGACTGCCACCAAGTGGCTCTGAGAACAAAACACAGCTTGACTAAAGTGAGCAGCCCATCAGCGATAAACACTTCTGTTTGTCACATCAACCAACACTTACTGTCTGTCATCTGAACAACATTCCAACATTCTGACCGTTCAACCTTTACTATCAGTGTGGTGTTGACATAAATGTGTTGGCATAAATGAACTCTGCATAGCACATCTGGAACCTTGGTTCTGTCTGAAGGTTGTTCTAGTCAGTACCTATATATAGATACATAAGTGTTGAGTCTATAGATTTACTTTTTTTATCAGCTTGTATTTCAATCTGCAAGTGGAGGCTGACAGGACAAACTGAGATGTAAGTGACTTCTCTCCATATTTCAATCTCTGTACCCAGAGAATGTACTGTAAATTATTTGTATGTACATACAAACCCAAGACATTTTTTTTTCTTAACCTACTTATATAAGCATAACATATACCAAATAAATGCACATGTAGAGTGCAGATCTTGTGGCTATTGTTGGTTTTACCATTGAACTTTAAATAACAATGGAACGGTGACAACAGCCAATCATCCCAGTAAGAAGCACATGCATGCATGCAATGTGTAAGATAACAATACTAGTGGGCTGAGCTATCCAGCTTAGGTTTTTGCTTTCCAAGGGTAAGAGTTATGGAAGACAACATCATGGCTAAATATACTCAGCAAAGATTCTGATTTCAACCTCTGATAGAAAGTCTGAGATGTTAATTCTGTTCTTTTCTTTAAAATGCAAAGTAAATCATCTGGAGCAAGATAGATTTTGATGTAAATGTGTTCTTTTGTTGGCTAACAATATAGTTGTATTTTGGGAAATTTACTGTTATCCTGAAAATAATACATCATATTGTATCAAGATGTTAGAATAATGCTTTATTAAACATTATTTTGTCCCCCAAACACGACAAAAGGTTTGCCTTCTATATCTGTTTAAACATCATGAAGTTGAATTTGAGTACAGGAACACCTGTTGTGTGTCCTCATTGGACTTCATCTTCCTTTTTTAATCCATCATCAACTAAGCCGCTTTCCATCCTCTTACATGCCTCACAAATCAAAGAGTGCCAATGAAATGAAACATGATAAAGCCAAGTACAGATATGGAACATCAAAATGGAAACAAAGACTGAAACAACCATAGGAGAGTCTTTATTTAAATCCAGTGTCATTCTCTAACAAAACAATAACGCCCTTTGGTAATAAATAAAAAAAAAAACTATGAGTCTCTACTCATCCTACTGCTTCAAGTACCATATTTTTCAGACTATAAGGCGCTACTTTTTTCCGAAACTGTGATCCTACAGCTCAAACAATAATGCATTTAATTTACGTTTTGCTTGCTAATGATCGATCCGGCTGTTGAAGAAGGAAATAGAGTTGCTGCATGTAAGCTTAGCATGACTGAATCGATGGTGAGATGCTGAAGATGGGGTGGGTGAGGATTATAGTCTGGAAACTACGGTAAATTATTGCATAGAAAGTCACCATCCAACCAATGGAAGTAAAGATGAAATATCGTACATGCTTACAACCATACTTAATTCTACATTTTCAGGTCAATTAATCTTAAGAGAATAAAAATGTATTTTCTCTAGAACAAGTTCCTTAATATTTTTCCCCCCTATTAGCTGGGTGCTTTCATCCCTCCCTGGACTCCTTACAGAGTATCTCACTGTGCAGCTCCACCTGTATCGAACATTTTCTTACGGCCCTCCATGCCTGACATGGCCTCCACATTTTTACGCCAGTCGCCCACTTCATTAGTAAGAACCTGGAATGTGGAAGACAAACATTAAAATCAATCTCCAGCATTTCAGCTACCTTGTCAAACCTGACTGTGGTGTGTATCTTCACAGTCAATTATATGCAAACTGATAAATGTCATTTGTTTGGGAAAATATTTTTGATTTTTTTTTTTTGTTTTTGTTTTTTTTACAAACTTTGCAACCAATGTACCTTGTCCTGTTTTACATCTTCCTTCTTCACCGACTTCAGGTTGGCTCTGAGATCCATTGAGCCTTTGTGTTTGGATCCGAGAAGGGCTCTCATCATCTCATCTGCTGACACCCTGACCTTTCTCAGCGCCGGCTTTTTGAACTTTCCACCAAGGTCCTGTACCTTCAGTTTTAGTTCGTGGATCTATAAAAAAATATATATATGAATATTTGAACATCTGAATATATCTGAAACAAGCAGAAAATGATAAGCAAAGTCAGTACAACAAATGCAGCTTGTGTTAATGCATTTATGAGGGTGGAACTTTTGATGACCAGGGCATTTTAACAGTATAAACATATCAAGACTGAATCTGTTAAGTTCTGAGTATAGATGATGTTCTGGGTTTAGGCTGTAATTGCATTGTAATTACAAAGGCTGTTTTATGTGAGATGTTTATGTCTGATTTCATGCATATGTTTCATTCTTCATTTCAAAGTATTGACCGAATTAAGAAGAGCACTGTTTGTGGTAAGTGTTGGAATACTTACATCCTTGTTGTGTTTATTCACTTTGGATTCACAGTCGTATCTTTCCTCATCCACAACATCAATTTTTGCATGAAGTTGCTTGCATAGATTCTGAGGTGGAAAAGAAGATTTTGTAAAAAAAAAATGTCCAGGTCGTCATGGTCATGGTCATGACCAGCAGCCATTTATATTAACGACACCCACTTGCAGCTCGTCCAGAGACATTCCAGAGAGTTGCAATGCTGGCAGCTTTTCTCCTAGATAACGCACTTTCTCTTCCTCCCTTTCCTGCTTCTCCTTCTCCAAATCCTCACAAGCTCTTGTGAGGAGAAGCATCTGATAGGACAGATATTCAAGTAAGTAAAAGAAAGACACCATTAGTCATGCAAAATGTGTCCCATGAGTGAGCATTATCAAAATATAGGGGAAAAAATGCCTTTAATATATAATAATAGTAACATAGATAATATGTAAAGTAATCCAATACTCTGTGTAAATTATATCACATGTACTTACTTTGAGGGAGAGCTTGCGAGAAGCCGATATCTTCGACTTCGGCTGTAAATAAAGTTATTTTTAATTACATTTTGTAACTCTGTAAACACTACGCACAAGGGACAAAAGTGAAAACAAGTCCACAGTACAATTCAACAGAAAAACACTATGATCACAACAGGGACTGAACAACTTCACAAAGGTCTTTTTTTCAAGATTTGATTTAATAGTTATTTTCTTAAAACCTTTTATAACTATAATGGGTAAAGTTAACCTGTGTATCAAATTGAATAGCACTCAGTGACTTGCACCCAAGAGAAAAGATAATGCTTTATAATTAGGATGAAGTCAAGGGGAAAACTCTCAGTGATGCTGATAACAACTCTGATAACCACTGCCAGATCTTTGCCATGTGCATAAGGACAATGTGTCCCCTCTCCATGTGTGGAGGATTAACACTGGAATATATTGCCTCTGACTCACCTTATCCCCCTTAGGATTCATCACTCTGGGACTGTTGGGCTCCTACAACAGCTAAAAGGGATAAATGAAAAGAATACTCCATATACAATAATAATTAAGTTTACACAAATAAAGTGCTCATTATTGTCTATGCAATTGAAGTAAAACTGTTTAGTACAGTCGAAATTCATCAGCACTAATGAGTAATATTTTTAGAAACAGAAGAAAACATTTGAAAGTGTCACCACACATCAAGCATTACATTTACCAAAACACAGTAAATGACAGAAAGTGAGAATACTAGTGTTTCGAATCGAGCTGAGACACACTGTTATTTATCACTGTTAGTTATCAAAGCATTGCCCTGAACAAGTCCTCTCTATCCTTTTGACAAGATGATTAAAGAATGTGACATGAACAATTTCATTCACTATATTCAGATTTTTTTACACTGATTTACACTGACAGCTTATAAACTTCCACTGCACCGTCTGTGTGTGACCAAAAGAAATCAAGTAATATGTTGTCTGCTTCTCACATGCTAATACATTCATTATATAAGTTATCACAATACTCAACACAACAGCAGATACATCATGTTATACAACTATTATAAACACTGTATATATTTTACTGAGACCTGATCAAAGTAATTTTTTTTAATGTACAATACAATTAATTGCATACAAATAAATAATTTTATTTACTTACATAGTTAAATTGTAAAACACACACAAAAAACATTACCTGTGAATGGTGTCTGTATAGGTGTAGTGAGTCAAACAGCAGCTACTGAAGACAATGGGTGGCTTTTATGTGAGCTGAGTGGCAACTGCACAACATATCTAATGCCTGGCCCCTAAAATGTGCTGGCATGAGCCCAAGCACAAAATATCACCTCCCCTGACACAGTGACAACACTGCAGAGGAGTAATAATAAATCATGAGCATTATCTTAATGGTATTGCCCATATATTGCCTCTTGCTTGGAATATTATTTTAAACATTCTTATCCGAAAACCCCAAATATATTAACACAACATCTATATTACAAGAATAGATTCTCTTGTGTAAGTAATTACATGAGTGGATTAGAGTTAAAGTAGGAGTAATGACCCAAATGACAGGATTAAAATTCTAAATAATAAAGCAGTTGATCGTTACAATACCCACCCAAAGCCCTAATGCATAGCAAAGGTATACATCAGATACTAAGTATAGCTCAGGCCTGTCTACACATGTAACCCTCATTATCTAATAAATAATAAATGACCCTCATTATCTAATAAATAATAAATGTGGTTGCACTTTTAAAACCTAAAATCCAATCCAATTGCTGTTATTTAGTCATTTCTAACAATTTAGTAGTGTTTTCTGTTAATGAATTAAAAGTATACACAGACATTTCCATGGTTAAATTACAATCATTAGCGCCTACTAAATCTGATCTATTCTAATAGCAGATGTTATTGTGATAATGACTAAACTATAAAGTCACTTGTTTGAGCTTAAAAATTAAAAAAAGAAGTTGTATTTTAATATAAGATCAGTCTAAGGAATAAGAGGTTTAACTCCTTTGAAACTGGATATGGATTTAGAAAAGGAAGAACAGCTTCAACAGTAACAAATAAGTCATTTGCAAGAAGGGAGAAAGAAGGAAGACAATAGTCATGTACTGTAAAAGGCTTTATTAGTCAGGCCACACTGAGGTTATAACAGGCCAGAATTGATCCAAAACCTTGAAAGAAGAAAGGAGGGTGTTAAGCTGCATCTTGTAATAATGGTGCATTTTGTAATAAACGTCCAAAATGTAATTAGTTTTTCATTTGATTTTGTAATAAACTGCCCCAATGCATTTTGTAATAAATGTTGTTATAAGTAATTACATTTTGCAGCAGCAGGTGTTTTGGTGGTGTGGCATTAAAACTCAAGGAGCTGCATGGGAAACATCCCAAGTGGTTTATGATTTGGCTGGTAATTACACATATTAGACATGGACAATTTGAAATTACAGATATATATTAGAAATAGAAAGGTTGTTGTGTGTTCAGCCTTTTGAGGCAATTTCATATTAGTTTTAAATTAATCTTCATGGATAAATTATCTGGTCAGTTCTGTAAACAAGCAGAAGGCACTTATGTTGTTTAAGGTGGAACTTAAATTCATTGGTTCATTATTATTTTCAATTGTCCACAAACCTGCATGTGTTGGCTGCATTTATTGTTGTTGATGTTTATAACTATTCTTGACATGATTTTGGTTCCAATAAAAAATAAGGGATTTAGTGCAACCTTTGAATAGTGTAATGATAGTAATTGTTAAGTACTGCTATGGTGATTCTAATAATAAGCCTAGCTTTTACAAATACTTTAAAATAAAATACAATTAACAAACAAATAAAATATGCTTTAGAATTGTTATTATGTAATGCACCATGTTATTACATTTTCTAGAGAATAAAAAAATTGTAAATGCATTTTGTAATAATCTTCTCTAAATGTAATAACTTGTTAAATAATGCGGAAAAATGTATTACAAAAATGCATTAGGGCATCTTATTAAGAAATGAAATTAAAAAGTTATTACATTTTGGACATTTATTATAAAATGCACCATTATTATGAAATGCGGCTCAACAGGAGCGTGGACATGAAGCTGAACCATGTGTCCAGATGAAGCTGATGAATACTATGTTTCAACAGCCTCTGGCCTCACTTCTTACCCATCTTCATATTTATTACAACAAACCCTGCCCCTCTCAAACATTTGAGTTTTTAATGAACATATCCCTCTCAAAATGTGGGAGTATGGGTTTGACCTTTCAAGGTCAAAGGTCATGCCCTGCCATGACCTTGTTGACTGAAAATATGTTGTTTTCTGTCAACAATAGTAACTATTTATCACCGCTCTTTTTGGAGTTATGACCATTTGAAATCATATGACCATGATTTTGACCTTTTAAGGTCATTTCATGGTCAGAGGTCACGATACCATTTTAAAGTCCATGCCAGGTTTCCTATCTGTCAAGAATATTAAGTCACAATCTCCGCTTGTTTTTTCTGTTATAGTCCATTTTAGTTTTTTAGGTATCGACCCAGTGACCCTTGACCTCTTGGGTCACAAATAGGACAATATCTATATACACAAGATGCAGAATTGAAAGACATTTTGGTGCTCATTGGAAGTCTGTAAAACGAATAGTTCAAAAGTCATAGTCAAAATTCGATTTGGACATTTATTGTGACCTTTGACCTAGAGTCTTTAAATTTGTCCTTCAAGGTTCTGATATCAATGCACATGAAAAGTGAGAGAAAAAAGAAGCTATATGCAAAACTGAGTACACAGGAATGAAAAGAAATTCCAAATTTGCCCTATCTCTTGTCATTACGAAAACACATTCTGGGCGACCTTGACCTTGACAATTGACCTACATTCACCTAAATGTAATGGGATTTATTCTGGGCCACCTCACACCTTTTCTGAAAATTGTATGGAAATTGGACCAATAGTTTTGTGTAAAGTAACTGACAGACAAAAAAAAAAAAAAAAATCAAAAATCAAAAACAATCCCCTTTGTGCGTGTGTGTGTGTGTGTGTGTGTGTGTGTGTGTGTGGGGGGGGGGTAATTAGTTACTCAACTGTTTTGCCTGATCTGCACATGGCTTGGCAGATGCTAATAAGAAATTATAAATAGAAAAACAACACATACCCAAGAGGAAAATATACGTACAAGTGCCAGAGCAAATGTTTGTTATTCCAAACATGTCATTTAATTTAAACACATGCAGAGGAAAAACCAGGAGTGACTTTAGATGAGGATTTTCAGGATTGCACAGATCACTCAACACATTTCTAAATTAAATTATGCAGAACAGTAATGTTTAAAAGCCTATAGAGCAGTAAAGACAAACCTATACTGTATATATTGTAGGTCTTACATGCCATCCATGTGGATTTTTAGACCTTACCTACTTACATTTTTCACTGTCTTACTGTGTTTACTTCAGCTGTCAACATCTTCTTGTACTGACCTCACCAATGTTTCAGTGAATGTCTGTGAAGCTCAGCCCAGAGTTCTGACACTTAACTGTAGGCGTCAAGTTTCTTTTCTTTCCGCAGGCTTATACTAGAAAGCTGATGCAAGTGCTAAGATGTTTCTAGTAAACCAAGCATTAACTACAAAGACATTTACAGAAGAGTCACATGAAATATACAGGAGTCTATGTCGTACCTTTGTTTTAGTGAGTTGTAAGATCTTCTCAGATTAGAAAGACTGATGTGGAATGACAACATGTGTCTGTAGCAGTTTCAGATGACATGCTGACCTGTCATGACTCTGTCAACAAGCAAACACTCTCATACACTGTAAACATCTAAACCTTACCAAGTGCATTTTTCTCATTTCTAGTCAAAATATCCCATCATATTTAAATAACACACAGCCCCCTAAATAGTAACTTTTCAGTGAGGTATAAGGACTTATTTTTAGACGGTAGATCTAGAAAATCTTACTTCAAGAAATCTCATCTCACTTGTTCCATTGGCAGATTTATTTTTTTTCGTTGCCCAGAATAGTAGAATCTTGGCCATAAATTCTTCCACCAACCTTATCCACAGTTGTTAGTTT